>JANAVB010040218.1:31194581-31434581 GCA_029216955.1 Iris pallida | reverse complement strand
CGGTCGCCGGCAGGAGCGACGGGCCTGGGCCGAGGATGGAGGGGCTGAGGCTGCCCGTGGTCGCCGCGCACGGCGACGCCGCCGACGCCGCGGGCGACTGAAGCGCTGAGGAAGGGCGAAGAGGGGGAATGGCCGCCACACGTCGGGCAGACGCCGGACGGCAGCGCCGAGGGAGGGGGAGGGGATCCCCACGAGCGGAACGACCGGGAGAAGTACGGCCAGCCGACGGGGCTGGAGAGGCCGAGAGGGGATGGGGGCCCACGGCGGGGCTTGGGATGCCGGGGAGCGGCCGGCCACCGCCCGGGGGGGGGGGGGGGGTCTCGAGGATAGGTCGGGTTCCGTCCAGCGGAAGCTAGGCCCAGACCCCACGCGCCATCCTCATATATATATATATATATATATATATATATATATATATATATATATATATATAGAGAGAGAGAGAGAGAGAGAGAGAGAGAGAGAGGGGGATTCTGGCACTCCTTGGTCTTCTGACTGTTTTGGGGCTGTTTGCGAGTTCATGCCCCCCGCTTCTTTTATTTTGTTGTCTGTCGGTTTGCGCTTTCTTGTATAGCCTTCGGCATTTTGCGACTTATACATGAATAAAATTGGGGGATGTTTCTGAATATATATATATATATATATATATATATATATATATATATATATATGTATATATATATATATTTATGTTAGATTGAGTCGGACAGTTAATTTGACTATATATATATATATATATATATATATATATATATATATATATATATATATATATATATATATATATATATATATATATAAAAAAAAAATATATATATATATATATATATATATATATATATATATATATATATATATGTATATATATATATGTTAGATTGAAAAAAAAATATATATATATATATATATGTTAGATTGAGTCGGACAGTTAATTTGACTATATATATATATATATATATATATATATATATATATATATATATATATATATATATATATATATATATATATATATATATAATATAGTCAAATTAACTGTCCGACTCAATCTAACATATATAGCATTAAATATTCCCACTAAAGTAATATTTTAATAACATAAAAATACCATATTTAATTCAAGAAAATATTTATAAATATTCTATATAATAATAATTAATATATTATATTCATAGAAAAATACGTGTACAAGTCTTGTATTGATTCTACAACATTATTCCTACACTTGGTATACGATTTGAGTCCCGAAACAATAAATATTTAAAAATTTCTAATTCTGTAAAACCACAAAAATAGGTAAAATTATATATTTATCATGAAAATATGTACAATAATTAATTTGGTAATGGTATACGAAGTTTGAAATCAATTGGACATATAGAACTCATGGATTTTGGTGTTTCCATATTACAAAAAAATACCAAAATTTTTAATAAATAGTAAACGAAACCAAAACGCTGCAAAATATATGCTTGGCAAGCTTAGGATGTCTAGTTTCTTACAAAAATATAGAAAATGTCTAAGTGGCCCGAAAGTGGATGAAAATTGGATCGCAATAGAATTGGGTCGTTCTGGAAACCTTTCCATAGAACGGACGCCCCAGACAAATCGTTTGGAACTGTGTGGGTGGCTAAGTGGACATGGAAATAGACACAGAGATCTTTTCACTAGTTTTGGTTTCACAAAAAAATAAAGTCGGGAATTATACGAAACCCTAGATGCAAAATAGCGTACCTGTTCGAATAAATTCAGACCTGGATCCCGAACTTCGATTGACTTGTAGGCTATTTTTGTGTACTAGAAGGGATTGTGAATATATGGAGGGTTGATCGGATTGTAGAGGGTCGCATTAGCTTGGCAACGAATATTTATGGAGCATCATGGGAGGTCGGGAAGGGGGGGTCAAAACTGCTGCTGCAGTTGAAAGTGGTCGGCAAGTGTATAGGCTGAAGGAATTTCGAGATTATGAGGATAGAGGGGGATTAGTGGCCACTTTATATGCATATATATACAAATTTTGAAGGATCAAACGGTTAGGGTTTGGGTAGAAAGGTTTTAGAAAATTTTGGTTTGATTTGGTTGCTCCAATAAAAAGATACGCAAGATTGAATCTATAGAGGAATATTGAGTTTCGTAATTTGGAAAGGTAATAGTGGGTTGGTTTAAACTATTGTATGGCTGTACAAACTCTCTAAAAATCAATCTAAATTTATCCTAATAAGTTATGGTAACCTACTATAGGCTCAACTAAGTCTAGTTGGACTAGTTATAGGTCCGTATGATTTTTATAATCAAAATTGACTCCGAAAGGCTAATTAATGGATCTTGTGTGCCATTTAAAAATAAATAGCACATGAGAACTCAATTGAGTGGGACACAATTAACATGTGTAGTAGACTCAGAATAGGTCAAAACCATATATTGGATCGAATGGTGTGGATCGGGTTTGGGCCTCAAATCGAAATTGGAAAATATATCTAATTTTACGGTAATGGCTAAAATGAACATTTTGATCCCAAAGTTGTACAAGAAATATGTAGTACAAGGGAAAATATTTTAGTAGAACATGATATATCAAAATAAAGGTGGACTCGTCTAGATTACGAATATAGAACTAGATTTGAGAAATTGATAATTATTGTGCTTCAAAAATCAAAGATCTCCAAAAAATTAGGGTGCTTACAATCTACCCACCTTAAAAGAATTTCGTGCTCAAAATTAAAAAAATGCTCACTAATAATGAATCATGCTAACATAACTGGGAATAGTTCAGAGGGTACACTATATCACTACGGTCTCTCCTAATAACTCGAGTAACAATCAATCATAAACAATTTTCTTATGCAATGTGTCGATCATAAAACTATAAATGGTTACCTATAGTCGCCCCTCCCGATGCTGATGGTCTTGCAATGATCATATTGAAGGCTTGTCCTCCTTGACCATCAAGACAAAAAATTTAATTACTAGTCCCTTAACCACTATCCTCGATTTTCTTTAACCTTTTAATCTACCGACTAATTTCCTCAAAGGTTTTGTCTTATATTTTTATTCAAGCCTTGAATCTAAAAATCAATTAGTAATAATAACCTTCAACCATCTAATTTTCGAAAAGTAAATCCATCGATATTCCTTAAAATTCAAAAATTCAAATGCAAGTCCACTCTTCCCTTAGTCTCCTCAAACTATTAGAAATCATAATTCGATAGATCATCTTTTTATATTTTAATTTATAAAATTTCGTAGCCTTAAAAAATTTAATTCAAAATTTTTTCCTCAAAATTTCATACCCTATCCTCAAATTCTCGTTTATCGTTTTCATTAACTCAATAACCATAAATATTCTTCTAAAAATTCATGAAGTCAATTGCACTAAATTATCTCAATACTATTTTACTTGATTGTCTTTTCTCAATCATCATCTAAGTGCTATACCTCTAAGATATAAAATTCCCTTTCTAATTTGACTTCCAACACAAATTCTACCTACTAATTTTTTTCATAAACACAAGATTATATCTTATAAAAACCTCCTCAACGTTTAAATTAAATCCGATCTCCTCTCTTGCAAGCTTGTAAATTTATAAAACTTCTTCAATTATTTCAATCATTAATTCACCATCCATAAATCATATTGTGCCTTGAGGACGTCTACCCACCTTTGGTCACACTACCCCCATCAAATACATGATGCCCTAAAATTTAATAACCCTTGCACACAATTTGCAAAATCCGTACCACTAGATACCTATGACATATGACATCTCTAATCCTCGCTTATCTATCAAGCAACCAAAATTTAATAACAAACTAATTTACACTATAACTTAAGAATTTCTGAAAAATTCTATAAAGCACGATCATTCGTCACTCTGAAATAGGAAGGGATGAGAAGCAATGGTACGAGAAAGCAAAGAAAGAATAGTCGAGAGCAAATACGAAGTTCAAGGACGGTAGAGAAATTTCTAAAAAAATTATCAAGACAGTTGTGGATTGAGATTTCTAAGGGTTTAATCATATCTGCAGGCCCGCTCGGTACAATAACGTAACTGAAACGACTACTCGACCTGCATGGGCCACCCAAAAAAATATGTAATGCTGCAGTTACAAAATATGTAAAACTATGAATACATTTACATGCTATGCCAGCTACGTATCGATAGGACTCCAGCCCAGATCGAGATCGAGTATGTATAAGCTGTCTAAGTTAGTACTTATATCTATATATCACTATGATAATTCTATATCTTAATCTACTGAAGATAAATCTATCGTAAGACCAAGTGCACTAATGTTGGTCAGATATTAACACACCGGATCCTACAAACAACCAAGAATAGACAATGTACAATAAAGTTGATCAAACTCTATTACAACCATCTGAACAAGCTCATAGAGAATAATAAAGCTTACAAAACTAGGCCATATCAGCATAATAAAGTAATTAAAAAAATATAATGACAGAGGATCATAATAAAAATATCAACCAATATATATACCTAAAATTCTGAAAATGCAATCATCCATCAATCTACCATTCTATTCTAGCAGTCTCAACGAATACCTGGAGAGATCACCAGTTCCTCAGGGGATGAGAAAGATACATATAAACATGCCAAATGTAACATTATAAAATATGCAGGAAAAATAAGAAAATAATCACGAAGAATCAACTAAAGCACAAGGAACTAAGACGCTAAGAAACTAAAACACAATGAAACTAAGACACTGGCATGCGATACTAGTCATGGATAACTAGTCAATCCTATAGACTGTAGTCAAGGCAAGCACTACCAATCTATAGTATCTCGATTATAGTCAAGGCAAGCACTCCCAATCGAGATGCTAGCCATTCCTAGTATCAAGCTTAAGTAATCCTATAAATCGTAGTCAAGTTAAGCACTCACAGCTATAGAATATCACAAGTTAAGTCCTACTCAAGTCAAGTCGTGTCAAGTCAAGTCAAGAAAACAATAGTGTTGGACTAGACAACTCTATCACAAGACACATGTAAACATAAAAGCAGTATAACAGATAATGAAAATATAACATAAATCAAGAACGAGCATGTAAGCTAGAAACAAGATATAGCGAAACTAGAGACAAGACAAGCAACATGAATGTAAAAGTATAAGAAAAAAGAACCATCACAAAGTAAAGCACATGCATATAAAATATACTGTACGACTTGGCAATGTATACTTGTCTGTACTCTCCAAAGATGCGTACAACGGTCCGACTCCAGTATCTTCGGTCACACCGTCACAAACTCCTAGAATAAATCAATCTACCAAATAAATAACACGTCGATGTCATACTCACACTATTTATATAACTATACACTATATAGCCTGTTGGGAATGGAGAGGCAGTCCCGTAAACCAAACAAGGACCGGGGTTGTAACCCTTCTCCTGAACAGAACTTAGTCTCTAATCAATGTACAGCATAGGAATTATATATAGCGTGTGAGTACTAAATAGGACGACAAATGACAAGATGACTAAGAAATAATTTTGGAACCCAAGTTACAACATGTAAACCAAATAAGGACCGGGGTTGTAATCCTTCTCCTGAACAGAACTTAGTTTTAATCATTTATCGAAAAAAGTAAAGCGTAAACAATAATGTACTGGAATAAACAAATACGGACACTGCCTAGACAAAACTAGACTGGACTCCATACAACAATCACGGCCAAGTAATGAGTACGGCTTTATACATTACCTAACTAGGGTTATCACAATCCTAATTACTAACATATGCACTTTTGAGAAATCCAATCCAGTTACCTGTCCTGCAGACTACCCGACTTATCCAGGCCAAAAGAAAAAGAAAGTAATGGTGGATACATCTTCCGGGAGACAAATGTATTCTAAGATCTAATAGTGGGTACATCCCCCATAAGACAAATGTACCCTAAAATATATAATAGTGGGTACATCGCCCAGGAGACAAATGTACCCTATAGACATATACAAGGTGCAACACTCGACGATGCGCTGGAAGTGTGCTCATCATGACAGATAGCTCCAAATCCATTCAGGTTGGGGTCGGGACAAAGGGCTTGCAGGCAACCGAAAAATTCTTACCTTCCAATGCATCTAGGTAATCAAGCTAGTTATTTAGTCCTTAACATTTTCTTGTTGGATTCTGGGTGTGACATTCTGCAGAATCCATCCTAGACATGATATGCAAGACTGGAAAATACAAGAAAGTGCATTATAACAAGCCACAACAAGAAAATATAATAAGCTGGAAGCTAGGAGTGCGCTACGACGAGCCACTATAGAGAAAATAGGGAGTACGCCATGACATGCCACAACCATGTAAGCAAGAAAAGACTTGTACAAGAGTGCACCACGACGGGTCACTATCTAGTAAGCAAAGAAGACATGTAACATGAGTGCGCCACGACGGGACACTATATAGTAAGCAAAGAAGACATGTAACATGAGTGCGCCACGACGGGTCATAACAAAGAAATTCTAGACAAGGTATAGACTGCAAAGTACAATAAATTCGAGAAGACATGGTAATACATAGCATAGCATATAAGAAAGAATCGAAGGGAAAGACATATCATGGCATGTGAGAAGGAATAAATAAAAGTAAGTACATGACATAAAATAATAATGAACAGGTGCTAGTGTCAAGTATATATAGGTTGTACAATTATTATCTAACAATGTAAGATCATCAAGATGAGATCATGTTGTCATGTTCAAGTTAAGTAAAATATTGACAATTTATCAAGTTGGGTCGTCGCATTTTAGGTCAAATATAGAAAACATGCAAATAAGATCAAAAACTATAATTAAAATTATCAGTTGCATATAAACTCCAATTAAAGTAAAACAAGAAGATTCTTGAAGCCAAGACAAAGATCTACAACTTTCATGTTTTGAGTTTTTCAATATTCTAGCTACAAAATAGCTTAAACAAGGAAAAACAACCATTCAAGGCAAACTGCGCACGGGCGTATTGCACGTGCGGGAAAAAATGTCCACGACGCAAGGTGCACGTATGCACGGTGCGCAGACTGTGCACAAAAGCGCTGCGTGCGTTGGCCAAACCGCCTACGGTGCAAGGTGCGGGCATGCACGCTGCGTGGACTGCGCACTGCGCGCACGGGAAAAATCGCCCATGGCGCAAGGTGTGCACAAGCTTGGCGTGTGGGCGTGTGGCGCGCAAGTTGCGCAGCACGCGCAGGCAAAGTGCCCATGGCACAAGGTGCGCGCAAGTACGGCGTATGAACGCGTGACAGAAAATCGTGCATGCGTGCGGCGCGCAAGTTGCGCGCATACAAAAATATCTACGGCACAAGGTGCGTGCAAGCACGACATGCGGGCGCACGGCAGAAAATGCTACGCACGGCACTGTTCATCGTCCTGACAGCACCAAAAGGTGTGAGGAACCCATGAACACGAAAAATGGCATAACTAACTCAAAATAAATCGAAATCAAGTAGTTCAAAAGCAAAATTTGATAGAATGAAATTTCCTACAACATGGAACTATTAGTTTTCGAAAATGATAAAGTTTAAGAGATCAAAACCAAGAAAAACAAGAAAAATTACAAACTTAGATCTACAAAAATATAACCATAAAAATCGAAAACTCCAAGTTCTAAAGAGGATTAGAATCATGCAAGGAAGAGAATAGAACAAGCAAAAATGGCAAAATAATATGGTCAAGATTTGGCAAGATGTACTTGCCTAGGGTTGGAGGAGTAAATGTCGAAGAAGATGAAAAGTAAATAAAAAATGAAGGAGAGAGAGAGAAGTTGGTTTTTTATACAAAACTCTTCTCATCTAAAACCAACCCAAACCAAGCCAAGCAAAGCCAAGCCAAGTTTAACAAAACCAAATTAAACCAAGTCAAGATTAAACCAACACAAGGCTAAGAAAGACAAGTCAAAACACGGGTCAGCTAACAAATGTCAGAAATCCGTATACGTTCATCGAAAATACGTATAACAGAAAACGGGATGACAGGTATGCCATCAGTATACACCGGTATACTGGCGATATGTCGATCAAGAAAAAAAATCTATAAGTTGGAAAAAATTTAAAATATTCCGAAAACTAAGAAAATACAAAATACAGTACAAAATACGTATCCGTATATAAATACCGATACAGTGAGACGAGTCTCACAACTCTTCCAGCCTTAGAAAAATTCCATCCTCGAAATTTTCTAAAGCTAGTCGAGCATGATAACCAAAATAAAAAGCTCAATAAAATACAACTATCTCAATAAAATAAAGCATGACATACAAGTAAATGAAGACAATAGTAATATAAATAAATGTGTAAGCAATAAATGAAGGCAATAGTAATATAAATGATGCGTAAGCAATAACACAACCACAGTCAAGAAAGGCTGGAGACATGAATAAATATGTCTCCCGAGTCAGTTAAGTAGGGACCCACCCTCGCTGGCCTACGCTGACTCCCAAAATTGATAGGGGTCAAGTCTCAAAGTAAGTCAGTACCAATGACTTAGTCTAAGACAGGACTCTACCTCGAACGTATCTTCGTAGTCAAGACACGTGATAGATATCATGTATCTCAAGATACGAAGACAGAAGAGTGGGACGAGAAACTCTCATTCACTCAACGAATAAGTTAAGCCGACCGTTGTACCCTGATATAGGTGAAACACGAGGTCGCCGACAAGATTCTAAGATATACTGCCACTACCTGGCCTGCTACTGAAAGATGAATCAAAATGACATAACTGAAGGAAGACCATAAAGATGGTACCTGAGACTCCCTAAGTACTACCCTAATATTGATAATAAAGCTGCCACTGAGACTGCGCATACAACTGTGCTCTGCACTGTCTTACCCTCTGAGCTCGCGATGGCGAAAGATACTGTGCCAATGGTTGAACATCTAGTATTGATCCTAATTGCTCATCTACTGCGGGAGGTGATGACTGAAAGGACTGAGGTGGTATATTTGGTGTAGCTGGTCGTCCTGAGATGTCGGATAGGGGAAAGTGCTAACTGAATGGTCCTCCGCTCCATAGCGGAAGCATCGCCTATTGGCCGCCCGACAAACTGATCTGAGATGCCCTATCTTGCCACAATAGGTACATTCTTCTTTTTTTGCCTGATACTGCTGGTCCATCTGCCTCTGAGCCTGGGCCTGCATATAAAGTTGAGGTCTCTCCTGTTAGAATGCATGGGACTGCATCGATAAAGGCCTCTGAGCTCGCTTCTGCTGAACTGGTGCTGGTACCTCGAACTGGGTAACTATAGGCTGGAAGGATAGAGATCCAGCTGAACTCCTCCGGGGACAAATCCCTATCATGTGGTCTGGTGATCCGCATGACAAGCATAAAAAGTTGGCCCTTCGACAAGTAAGATGATTGTGCCCTTCCCTTCCACAGAAGGAACATACGGTTGGTAACTCCTGGTGCTGGTATAGATGTTGGTATACTGGTACTGGTGAGCGATATTGAGGTGGAAAGCCTTACGCGGGTGCATGGTACCGCCTACGACCCTCAGCTCTAGATGTGGTCCTCTGGCTATATGCTCATGCCTTCGTACTGCCTCTACAATCGGTCGGGCTCGATATGTTGACTGACTAGGTGACTGGTACTGCCTTGGCTCCAATCTGTACTTCTTCTAGCTGTAAGTCCTCGGCTTGAAATAACTCTGGTATTCCTTGCCCACTACGGTCTATCAACTTCTGGATACTCTGTTGGAGAATGAGATCTCATTGTTACTGTGACTCCATCATATCCTTCATGATCCCTAGGAATGCATGCACATCGGGATGATCTGATACTACCTCTGTTCGGACTGTTGACTGTACTGGGGATATAGGATGCCCTGACTCTAGCGATGCCTCGTCTGGATGATGATCTATCACTTGTACTGACTGATGAGACTCTGGCTGAACTGGCAATACTGACTGCACGGGCATAGCTGGCTGAACGAGATGGACGGACATCATTGCCCTCGGGTCGACTCTCGATCCTGCTCCTGAATGCTGAGACTGGTCCTCCAAAACTGGCCTAACAAAATATTGTTGACCTGCCATAGGTAGAACCCAAATAAGATAATCGGAAGGATTTAGAACAGTGCCACTGAAAGTTAAAGGACACAAGGATCAAATCGAGGGAATAGCAAAAGATCAACGATCAAGGCAGATATCAGGTCAAAGGATCAGAGATATAGAATAATACGAAGAATATCAATAAAGGAGAATTGTGACTGGATATCTAAACATCAGTAACCACCACATATCTGATAAATCAGACTTGCATGGGCTACCACTAAAACCTATGTCACGCCCCAGAACCAGAATATTGGCAAGTAGGGATGGACCAGGCCAGCTACGTAATACCAAAGTACTCCAGTACTCTGAAATAACGTATAAGCTATCAAGACATAGGGGTTACTACTACAAGCCAACAATCAATCCTAAGTCAAGCGATCCTAGGTATTTCAATCACAGACAAATATACAAAGTACAAGAAGTACGATCATTAGACATAAAATAGTAAAGCGTCCCAAACTATATATACATGGATGATCATGAAGCTAGTAATACAAAGTGAAGAAATAGCAAGAGTAATAGTCATACATGATAAGCTCTAGCTATAGTCTAGAATACGCAAATCATGTTTAGGCCCGTAGGCTAAATGTCAAGATCCAAAACACGAGCTAAACACGTGCTCGGAGGCTAAACGCCACAAAAAAATAATGTACATAACTAGTGGAAGAATGATATAGGAAAACCCACTAAGGTATTCTGGTGCTCCGGATAGTCACCGTGGTACAGAAGATCCTTCGGGCTCCTCTATTAATCAGGCCAAACAAAACCAGTGGGGTCAGACCCCCAATAGCAAGTACCACAAAGGAAGACAAAGTTATGAACTAAAACCAGCAATAACTAACATAACAATGGATAGAGACAGAAATAAGTAAATGCGGATCGATACTCGTGTACTACCAATGCACTTATCCCGATAATAAAAAAGACAATAACCAAAACAACATAGAGCATAGGGTAAATAACATGTGACATAACATAAACTGTAGACATGTAAGGTAAAAGAAAATATGTGAACATGTGAGATAAACTGAACATGTGAGCATGTAAGAGAAATGATACATATGAGCATGTAAGATAACTGGGACATATGAACTTATTAAAACTATATAGAACGACAAATGATAAGATGACTTAGAAACTATTCCGGAATCCAAGTTACAATCCATAAACCAAGCAACGATCGGAGTTGTAACCCTTCTCCTGAATAGAACTTAGTCTCTAATCAATGTACAACATAGGAATCATGTATAGCGTGTGAGTACTAAATAGGATGACAAATGACAAGATGACTAAGAAATAATTCGGGAACCCAAGTTACAACCCATAAACCAAACAATGATCGAACTTGTAACCCTTCTCCTGAACATAACAATTTTTAATCATTTATCGACAAAAGTAAAGCGTAAACAATAATGTACTGAAATAAACAAATACGGACACTGCCTAGACAAAACTAGACTAGACTGGACTCCATACAATAATCACAACCAAGCAACGAGTACGGCTTTATACATTAGCGAACTAGGGTTATCACAATCCTAATTACTAACATATGTACTTTTGAGAAATCCAATCCAGTTACCTGCCCTGCAGACTACCCGACTTATCCAAGCCAAAAGAAAAAAAAAGTAATGGTGGATACATCGCCCGGGAGACAAATGTATGATAAGATCTAATAGTGGGTACATCGTCCATGAGACAAATGTACCCTAAAACATATAATAGTAGGTACATCGTCCAGGAGACAAATATACCCTATAGACATATACAAGGTACAACACTCGACGGTGCGCTGGAAGTGTGCTCATCATGAAAGATAGCTCCAAATCCATTCATGTTGGGGTCGGGACAAAGGGCTTGCAGGCAACCGAAAAATTCTTCTCTCCCAATGTATCTAGATAATCAAGCTAGTTATTTAGTCCTTAACATTTTCTTGTTGGATTCTAGGCGTGGCATTCTGCAGAATCTATCCTAGACATGATATGCAAGACTGGACAATACAAAAAAGTGCACTATAATAAGCCATAACAAAAAAATATAGTAAGCTGGAAGCTAGGAGTGCGCTACGACGAGCTACTATAGAGAAAATAGGAAGTGCGCCATAACAGGCCACTATCATGTAAGCAAGAAAAGACTTGTACAAGAGTATACCACAACGGATCACTATCTAGTAAACAAAGAAGACATGTAACATGAGTGCGCCACGACGGGCCACTATCTAGTAAACAAAGAAGAGATGTAACATGAGTGCACCACGACGGATGATAACAAAGAAATTATAGACATGGCATAGACTGCAAAGTACAATAAATTCGGGAAGGCATGTCAATAAATATCATAGCAAATAAGAAAGAATCTAAGGGAAAGACATATCATGGCATGTGAGAAGGAATAAATAAAAGTAAGTACATGACATAAAATAATAATGAACATGTGCTAGTGTCAAGTGTATATAGGCTATACAATTATTATCTAACTATGCAAGATCACCAAGAGAAGATCATGTTGTCATGTTCAAGTTATGTACAATATTGACAATTTATCAAGTTGGGTCGTCGTATTTTAGGTCAAATATAGAAAACATGCAAATAAGATCAAAAACTTTAATTGAAATTATCAGTTACATATAAACTCCAATTAAAGTAAAACAAGAAGATTCTTGAAGCCAAGACAAAGATCTATAACTTTTATGTTTTGAGTTTTTCAAGATTCTAACTACAAAACAGCTTAAACAAGCAAAAACAGCCATTCAAGGCAAACTGCGCATGGGTGCACTGCACGCGTGGGCAAAAATGTCCACGGCGCAAGGTGAGCTCATACACGGTGCGCTGACTGCGCACTGCACACGGGAAAAACTGCCCACGGTGTAAGGTGCGCGCATGCACGGTACACAAACTTCGCGTGCGAGCAAAATCGCCCACGGGGCAAGGTGAGCGCATGTCACGCCCCAGAACCAGAATACTGGAGAGCGGGAGCGAACATAGCCAGCTACGTATATTGAAGTGCAACCCACCTCGCTATACGGTCACGGCTGTCTAGATACATGAGGGTTTAACTATAATCTATCAGTCTTCTATGGTCAATAACAAGCCTAAATGTCTCAATCTCAAGCAAGCAAGTAAAGTTACAAGATGTAAGATCGTTAAATATACAATAGTAAGGCGTCCCCGATATTACATATTCAGCTGATCATGAAGCTAGTCATTACAACATGCGAGGACTAGCAAGAGTTCAGCAATACGTGAACAACCTTAGGATTTGTCAATCATGCTACAGCCCGTAGGCAGACAGTAAATAAGGTATGCAATATGAGTTAACAGGTGCTCGCCGGCTAAACGCCTCAAAACAATAATTTTACAATAGAATGGGAGAGCCAAAAAAAAATAAACCTACTCGTTGCCCTGGTTACGCCTGGTGGTCACCATCGGGCTGGAAAGTCGGTAGATCCTCTGGAGCTGCTCCGAAATCTGGCCATACAAAACCAGCTGGGTCAGATCCCAGAAAGAGCAAGTGCCACAAAGGAGGCTTCACTTAAAAACTAAAACCAGCATATCAGAAACAAATATTAAAAGTAAGTATGAAAAAGCCTGATAATAAAAAAATAACAACAGTCGTATTAGAGTACGAGGGAACCATTCAAGTAGCCAGGTCACAACCCTTAAACCAAACAAGGACCGGGGTTGTAACCCTTCACCTGAATAGAACTCCGTCTCTAAATCTTGTTGGTAAAGTAAAGCATAACAAGCATGACGTGGGGTACAATAAGATAATAAACAAAGAGGGGACAAAGAACTGCTCCGGAAGCCAGGTTACAACCCTTAAACCAAACAAGAACCGGGGTTGTAACCCTTCGCCTGAACAGAACTTAGCCCCTGATCTTTATTGTTAAAAGTGACAATCATGCGATCATGCTTGCAATATTCGAGCACTGAATCTATACCATACAATCGCTCACGGCCAATCAGTGACTACGGCTTTCTACATTAACTAACTAGGGTTATCACAAGCCTAGTTACTAGCAATGTGCAGGAGATGTTCCTCCAGCCACAAGCCCTGCAGCTAATCCAGGTTATCCAGGCGACATGGATTCATTAAGCAATGCCTCATTCTCTTCCATGTATTAGTGAATTTAGACATGTGCCCTACTCGTCGACAGGCTACAAGTCCAACAATGGTGGCCGGGATAACGGAATCGCCTGTAACTGGGGAAATCTCTTATGACTACTGAATTATTCTAGTTATTAGCCTTAGCCATTTACAGTAGGTACCCCTGACCGTGGTACTCAGGGATCCCTATCCTAGACATGATGCAAAATATTACCGATTCATCTTATACAAACACAATCACCCACGGTGTCCAGGCCATTCAATCTTGTTATGACATGCTAGCCGTTGTAACAGCATTCGAGATACATATCATGTCAAATTCACTGTCAAGAGTGCGCCACGACGGGCCACTATCATGTCATGTCATTCATCAAAAGTATACCATAACGGGTCACCATCGTGTCATAGAACATAATTAAAATTAACATTTAACCTGGTATAAGTGTAGAAGCATAAAAAAGAAGGGACCTATCTTTTAATCCCACATCGGAAAGGAGAAGAAGGGAGGTCTCATTCCACTCTATATATAGAGACCTCTTGCCTCCTTTGAAAAAGGCACCAAAAATAAATAAAGAAAAGGGAGTCCGTTATCCAGGGAGCCCGTTCGAGCCACAAAAAGTTACAGTTGTTCTTCTCTTCTTCTGGGTTGGCTGCAAGTTCTTCACTCGCTGTCATGGCGAGGATAATTTGGACTCTGAGTACTATACGCCCCACGGGATGGTACGAAAAAGTCCAAAGCGGCACGGGCCATGCACCTCAAACGTGCTATGCCAGCAGTAAACCAGAAGCATGCGCTCACAATCATGCGCGCTGCTGATGGTAAGCTGTACAAGGTCGACTCGGGTGCTGCGGCGCCAGAAACGTGCCGACCTTTAAAGTCCTTGTCTCACTTGGGTGCATCTATTGCATTCATAACCAAGTCGAGCAAGGCAAACCTAGTGGTCTTGAACTCCCGCGCCTCCTCTGGTTGTGCGTCTGAGGTCCGTTCAAGTCACTTCAAATGCTGTGGTTCCCCCACTACTGATCGGGATGCCTGTTTGGTATTAGATCAGGGGGCGCAGCACTCACTTGACCACCCCGGCACTTGGCTTTGCCATGCCCCTGAAGGGGGTGCGAAGGTGGCACTCTCACTTGACCACCCCGGTGCTTGGCCTTGCTACGCGCCTGAAGGGGGTGTGAAGGTGGCACTCTCCTCCAACGATCTGCGCAACGTGATCACTCACAAGCGTCGATCAGGAGAGCTGACCAACAAGCATAATGTGCCCCTCACAGGGCACACTTGTGCTACGGTCGTCATCAACTGCTGCTACCGCAAGAGAGTGGCTCCACTACCAAGGCAGTCTGTGTTCCAACAGTTGCAACATGCTGTACATGTCTCCCAGCGCATCACTCCGCCCCGTCAGGGTGAATCACTTCTTCGTCAACGTACAGGCGCATCTACCAGCCTGGGGCTCTTATCTTCTGAAGGAGTTCACCATCAAAGCTTCTTCGAACAAGGAGAACCATCATCCACAGTACAACGTCTTACCAAGGAGGAGGATCAGTCGAATCCATCTTCGTCGAGAAGTCAATGGAGAGACAACAAAACTCTCTCAAACTGTTGCTATTCATAGGCCAGGGCAAATCAAACCCATGCTCCAAATGGCAACCTTCCCGAAGTTAGTACAATGAACTTGTATTCATGATGACGAATTCGTCCCTTCGAATTTAGCTAAGTCAGAGAGCCATCAATGCTCAGAAGAACTCAACAGACGGACCAATGAAGATGCGCCATGCACAGATGCGCCCTTCAACATCAAGCGCATCACACAAATGCGTCCTTCAAACATCAAGCGCATCAGCACAGACGCGCCCTTCAGTACCAAGCACATCACAGAGGATGCGCCCCCATGCGTCCCCATACGCCTAGTGGAACGCCAATCGACGTGCCCACTCAGCTGTCCATCGAATGTCAGAAACATTAAATGCTGAACTGACAGAGTTGGCAGCACACCTCCCAAAGTCTGAACAGTTGACAGCTTTTTCAGAAGACGAAGCGTCGGCAACGTCAGCATCATCATTTCTTCACTCCGACGGCTACTGCCACGTGGCCACCCAACCATCCGCATGCGCCTCAAAAGCTATGCACCTCACACTTTTCACTGATCCCTAAAGACAGAAGAAAAGTCTCCACTTGAAGCTCTGCATGCGCCTCAAAAGCCATGCGCCCCAGACTGCTCTCTGATCCCAAAAGACAGAAGGAAAGTCGTCTGCATGTGCCTCAAAAGCCATGCGCCCTGAATGGTTCGTGACTCCTAAAGGTTACGAGCCAAAGTCTCCTCATGCGCCCAATCCTAAGCGCATTCCACCAGATCATTCCCCCAATCAAATCCGAGATCTTCGAGCCTTGAGTCGACGACACGTGTCCTTTGACTCAACTCACCCAAGATTTCAGCAACAGAAAGATCTTCCCCTCTGCTACGTGCCGGCTCACAACAGCAGTATGAAGAGTTCAACCTCTCGATCAGGGCGCATCGTCCATGCGCCTCCATCAGCAATCACCATGTGGCGTCCCCACGCACCGACGCATCCTATATATGCGCGCATGAGCAGCCAACCTGCCCAGCTATAAATAGAGGGATCATTTCCTTCTCACCCACGGACAACACAGAGAACACCCAACGAAGGAACATATCACCAGAGAGGCAGATACAGACACTCAACGTCTTCCTCCTCTCAGCAAGCTCCAGCACCCAGAGCAATCCAAACCTTCAGAGAACCGATAACCGTCGTCAGCTCGTCAACGGAGTCAACGCATTACCACTCGCTCCATCAGCACAAGGGACCCAGATAAACAAAAGTGTACTCCTAGGACTACATCTAAGTCCTATATTGTAACACTGTTCTGTTTGTATTGAAATTTGTAATCAAACAATTTTAATGGCAAACAAGCTGGCGACTCTGCTGGGGACCTCTTTCTCCTCCACCGAGAAAGTCATATCGCAAGCCGACGACGTGAAGGTGGGATCCTCCCACAAGACGCTGGTCGTGCGCCTCAATCAACAGGCGTACGAGGAGTTCATTTCTGAAGGAAGTGCGAGTCCTTCGAAGCGGCTGCCGAAGCCGAAGAAGATCCGCCAAGTCTGGGTGCGCAAGGTCGACGCCTCGGGCACCACCACTGAAGGGGATGCGCTAATCCAGCCTTCCCTTCCTGCTGACGTCCTCAGCAACCAAGGTGCGCCCGCTGATGCAGTGCATCTCTCGGGGAAGCGTACGGCTGACCACATTCTCCAGCCATCTCCCTCTCAGGCGAAAAAGATGCGTCGACGGAGCAGGGGCACAGCCAACGCCCTGCGCATCACCTCTGATGCGCCACAAAAAGTCTCTATCTTTGACAGACTCACTCGCTGTAATGGCGAGGAGAATTTGGATGCTGAGTACTATGCGCCCTAGCGGGCTAGTATGAAGAAATCCAAGGCGGCACGGGCCATGCGCCACAAACGTGCTATGCCAGTAGCAAGTCAAAAGCATGCGCTCATAATCATGCACGCTGCTGATGGCAAGCTGTACAAGGTCGACTCAGGTGCTTCTGCACCAAAAACGAGCCGACCTTCAAAGCCCTCATCTCACTTGGGCGCATCTACTGCTTGCACAACCAAGTCGAGTGAGGCAAACTCAGTGGTCTTGAACTCCCGCGCCTCCTCTGGTTATGCATCTGAGGTCCGTTCAAGTCACTTCAAATGTTGTGGTTCCCCCCACTACTGATCGGGATGCCTGTTTGGTATTAGATCAGGGGACGCAGCACTCACCTGACCACCCCGGCGTTTGGCCTTGCCATGCGTCTGAAGGGGGTGTGAAGGTAGCACTATCCTCCAACGACCTGCGTAACGTGATCACTCACAAGCGCCGGTCAGGAGAGTCGACCAATAAGCACGATGCGCCTCTCACGGGGCATACTTGTGCGGTGGTCACCATCAACTGTTGTTGCAAGGCGGCAGAACCACCAAGGCAGTCAGTCTTCCAGCGGCTGCAATCATCGACACCCTTCCGACATCGCCTTGGGATGAAGGTGTCAACAGAAGAGGAGCCAAGGGTTGCTTCATGCAACGTGATCTCCAACTCCTCGTCAGTCCGAAAGACGACTGGCAATTCCTCGTCCTCATCCAAAAGCCAGCCGAGGAAAACGAAGGCAGCTGTCTCGTCCTCCGGAGTGTTCGAAGGTACTCGGTCGAGGAAGAAGTTCTTGGAGGAAGCTGGGGGTAGTCAGACCCTTATTAAGCCTCCTTCCGAAGACGAAGATGTCCAAAGCACAGCTGCGGCGGATCTTCATCCTCGAGGTAAAGTCAGCCTCCCAGAAGCCCCTCAAAACGAGGATGTCCCCCAGAACATAGCTGGGGGTAGTTCCGGAGACGAAGAGGCCCTTCAAGACGGAGCTGAGGGTAATCAGACCCTTGCAGATGCGCCCGTCGAGAATGACCTCTAGAACGTGCCTGGGGGTGGCCAAGATGAAACTCCAGGAGAGGCGACTCCCCTACATGAGAGTGAGGCCGAGAGCGAAGCCTCAACCAATCCATCCACTCTCGGCCGTGTCATGACAGTATACATGGCTGGGGGTGATTCCGAGTCTGATGTGCCGCCACAGGACATCGTCCAGCGCATAGACACATTAGAGGGAGGACTCAAAACCCTCTCTGCTTCTATGCAAACACTGACTCAGGCGATGTTTGAAATACGGTCGGCCTTGACCCAAACACCTTCGATCGGTCCCGACCCAGGGGCTAATGGGGAGTCGAGTGTACCCCTTCAACGGGTATCCTCAGACACAGATCGCCGAGAAGTACCCCGGACGTCTGAGCCCTCAAACGCTCAACTCTAGGTGGTACCACCTTTCCCGACTCCCAGCTCCACAAAGGATGTGGTCGAAATGATCAAGGACTTGCGGGAGCGCTTTGAGTCCAAGAACAGGCAAGAGGAGCGCCAGAAGATAGGCATCCCCCAACCCTATCCCCTCGAGTGGAACAAGGTAGTTTATCCTCCAAAGTATAAACCACAAACACTGACGCCATACGACGGGAAGGACTCTCCGCGCCGCTACCTGACGTACTTCCAGTCCCAAACGGGACATCTCCCGAAGGAGGACGCGCTCCTCACTAGCATATTTGTCGGAGCATTGAAGGGAGTGGCGTATGACTGGTACTGCAGCCTCCCCGACAATTCCATATCATCCTTCGATGACTTGACGTACCTCTTCCTCGACCGCTTCTACGACGGTGGAAAGGACATGACGATGGCGTCCCTCATAGAGATACGCCAGAAGGATAAGGAAACGGTTCGGGTGTTCATCGAACGCTTCCGACAGGCCTGCTTCAGACTACCTCCAGGCATGCCTGAGCATGCGCTCCTCTCCTCTTGCAGCATGAACATGCTGCCTGCAGTCAAGCTCTGGCTAAACTCTACTCCTCCTCCCGACTGGAGCTTCCTGATCATCAAAGTAGAAGCCGCAGAAAAGAAGGCGGCCAATGCACGTCTTCTGGGGGTCAGCTTCCCCGCCTTTGATGACAAGGGGAAAAGGTCTGCAGCCAACAACCCCGGACGAGAGACAAAGGGGAAGCAGGCATTGACTGTTAATGCCTCAAAAGGCGCATATGCGCCTACTCAGAAGCCTCCACTTCCACCAAGGCCCAAGGAGGTTAATTCGTTCAATGACGAAGACACCCTGCAACTTTTCGAAATACTGAAACAGGGTGACAAGATCAAGCTACCGGACCCAAAGCGGCCCGATGAAGTTGGGAAAGTGGACAACCCGAGGTACTGTCACTACCATCGATTTGTCGGACACCCGACCAAAGACTGTTATGTCCTCAAAAATTACATCCAGCGCATGATCAATGCGGATGTAATCTCCGTCGACTACGAGGAGAAGACGGTGTCAGCCAATGTGGTGTCACTCCAGTTCGGCACCTTGCCGCCAACTACCACACAAGATGGCGTCGTCCCCATTCCTAAGGCGACAATGGAGGTGGTTAACTTACCACCTACCCGTGATAATGTGAGTGGACTCATCCCACTCACCACATCTCGAGGAGAGGTCCTATGGTTCCACCCCGACCTCGTCTTCGAGGTGACTCAACCAGAGGTACGTCCTACCTCCAAATCCAAAGGCAGGAAGATCAAGTCTTGCCGTATGGTCTCTTCTTCAACGGAAGAGGCACTCCCTGTGTAGACGCGTGCACAACAGAACGCCCAACCCGGCGAAGCTGCAGCCGAGGTGGTACCTCCTTGCACCGTCCCTGCTGTCCAGGAAGAGGGCCCGTCTAAGCCCTCAGCAGCCAATAAGCAGAAGCAGGTGGAGGCTCATTTCGACAGACCTCTACGAAAGGAGAATGCTTCGGGGCTAGCCAAGCCCCACAACTTTGACATACTGGCACAACTGGCCAGTACTCCTGCCCGCCTATCTTTGTTCGAGCTCCTGCGTCTTTCCAAAGACTCCCGAGAAGCTCTCTGTGAAGCTCTGAAGGATGCCGAATCCTTTCTCAGTCAGGTCAAGCAGTCTGAAGACCTCCCAACTACTTGTGCGCATTGTCATTGTACGGATGAAGTTATCCCAAACATAACTTTCACCCAACAAGACATGCTGCTCAAGCACCACCGACATAATCGGCCGCTGTATTATACAGGGTATATCGGTTCAGTCAAGGTGAACCGGATTCAGATCGATCCGGAGTCTTCTCTCAGCATCATTCCGAAGGCGCTGCTATCAACACTGGGGATCCCAATGTACCGGCTGGCGCCCTCCAACACAACCATCAGTGGCTTCAACGCTAGCAAAAGCGAGCTACTGGGCAAAATTCGACTGAAGTGTCACATCGGTAACCTCAGAACTGAGGTGACCTGCTATGTTGTGGATGCCGAGGTCAACTACAATATCCTGCTCGGTCGACCATAGCTACATGAGTACATGGTGGTGCCATCCACGCTCCACCAATGCATGAAATATGTATCCACCAACGGCATCATCCGGACGGAGTTCGCAGACATCGATCCTTTCAAAGGGATTGAAGCCTACTTCACCGATTCCGACTTATACAAGTCACTTGACGAGGAGGAAGCCAATGATGCTGATGACGAGGCAGAGACGGCAGCTGAGCCGGATATGGAGCCTGAGATGACTCCCGATGCCCCTTTGAAGATCCGACTCAAGGGCAAACCGCCCCAGAAGGTGCCTCCAATGAGCATCAAGCTACCAGAAAAAGCACCAACTCCTAAAGCTCCCCTGAAGATACGCCTCAAGGGAAAGCCGCCTCAAACATCGGCTCCCCTGGTGGCAAAATTAAAGAAAAAGGCACCAATTACTGAAGGCGCAGTTGAGGCACCTCTGAAGGTGCGTCTTAAGGGCAAGCCGCCGCAGTCATCCAAGATGCCAGGGAGGGCTCACATAACCCTCTCGGACCCCAAAATCAAAGCTGTGGTGGACTCTCCTGATCCAACCCCAGTACTTACAGATGAGGAGCTTGGCGAATATATCTCTGCTGATGTAGATGCACCCTCCTTAGACAATGTAATCCCACGGGATAAAATCTTGTATTTCATCAATAATAGAGTGTCTTTTAATTATTCTTGTCTTCCACATTGGAATGCCATGTATACATTAGATGACGCTCTACGGTCGTTCAAACACAAATAACGACCGTCCATCATGTAAATCGAGTAGTCCCGTCTCAAGGAGTCTATTACGTAGTCCCTCCACGAAGTCGAGACGAAGGATCCATCATCTTTGGCAAAGTCGAGCGTCATCAAGACCTCCCGCCACTCGAGCCAGAACCTGATACCGGCAGAATACAAGTCTATCGGTACACGGATACGGCAAAGCATATCATCCAAAAGATGGACTACGACCTGAAAAGCAACAAAGGCCTAAACTACGGCAAGGGTCGACGTCTCCCTCTCCGGCTTCCAACACCTAAAGGAAAGCCGTAGGACTATTACAATCAGACTCGACGGGGGGTAGGCTATGTCACGCCGCCATCAACTCCAGAGAGTTCAGACGCAGAAGACGTAGAACATTCCCACTCGTTCGAAGCATCGACTTGGGATTCCGATATCAGTATCGGATCGGTCTTCAGGAAAGTGCTGTCAGCTAACATGACATCAGCACAACCTCAAAAAAATGAAGGCGAAGACCAAGCACCGGAACCCTTCGAAGAAGAACCCTGGGCTCAACGCCTAGGAGAACAATGGGAGTCTCGTTTCAAGTTATGTGAACCTTCCACCGAAGACGAAGTCGAGCAGATCGACCTTGGGGACGGGTCTTCTTCCAAACCCATCTTCATCAGCAAAAGCCTAGAAGGAGAAGACAGAGAGTCTTTAATCCAACTGGCTAAGAAGTATATCGACGTCTTCGCCTGGAGCTACGAAGACATGCCGGGACTCGATCCACAGATCGCAATGCATAGGTTGAACATCTTACCCGATGCCAAACCTATTAAACAACAACAGCGATGCTTCCGGCCGGACATCATGAATGCCATCGATCAAGAGGTGGACAAACTCTTGACCAGCGGCTTCATCCGTGAGGAACAACACCCAGATTGGGTAGCCAACGTCGTACCTGTCATCAAAAAGAATGGGAAGATACGAGTCTATATCGACTTCAGGGATCTCAACTCTGCTTGTCCGAAGGACGAATTCCCGCTTCCAATCACTGACGTGATGATCGACAACACGTGTGGCTTCGAACGCATGTCTTTCATGGACGGGTATTCAGGCTACAATCAAATCAAGATGTTCTCCGATGACGCAAAACACACGTCATTCAGGACTCCAAAGGATGTTTTCTGCTACACAGTGATGCCTTTCGGCTTGAAGAACGCCGGTGCGATATACCAACGAGCTATGAGCACCATCTTCCGTCAACATCTTCGCAAGACAGTCGAATGCTATGTTGACGACATCGCAGTCAAGAGCCGCCTCAAAGGAGATCACCTACAGGACCTGAAGACAGTCTTCGATCTCATGCGGGCACATCAACTCAAGATGAACCCCGCTAAATCCTTCCTGGGGGATTCTAGCGGAAAATTCTTGGGCTTTGTCATCACGGCGAAAGGCATTCATGTTGATCCCGATAAGACCAAAGCCATCCTCAACATGGACCCTCCGAAGAATCTTCGAGAACTTCGGGGTTTACAGGGACGTCTGGCATACATCCGGAGGTTCATAGCAAACCTTTCCGGTAAATGTCAACCCTTTACTCAGCTCATGAAGAAGGGAGTCTCTTACGTCTGGACAGAGGAGTGCCAAAAGGCTTTCGACGACATCAAGGCTTACTTGACAAGCCCGCCAGTCCTGGTAGCACCTGTCGCCGGCAAACCATTTCTCCTCTATGTCCGTGCCATGGATCATTCCTTTGGCGCTCTGCTGGCTCAAAACAGCGATACGGGCTACGAGCAAGCAATCTACTACCTCAGTCGAACGCTCATCGGAGCCGAACACCGGTACAACTCCGTTGAAAAGGAGTGCTTGGCCTTGGTGTTTGCCATCCAGAAGACTCGCCATTATGTCTCAGGCCAGACAATTCATGTCATCTCCCGAGTCAATTCACTCAGAGTCCTCATGACGAAGCTAGGGTCATTAAACTTCCGGCTGGCTACATGGGCGATCCTGCTAACACCATACAACATGGTGTTTGTGCCATAAAAAGCCGTTAAGGGTCAGGCCCTGGCCGACTTTTTAGCTGCACACCCCATCCCGGAGTCCTCAAGACTCTATGAAGACATCCCGGATGAGGTTCAAGAATCAAACGTCACCGAAGGAAGCTCCGTTTGGCGGATGTTTTTCGATGGCGCTTCAAGAACAGGCCCCAAAGGCCAGATCGTCGCAGGAGTGGGGGTAGTCTTAGTCTCCCCCGATCAGCTGGTCATCCAGCGTGCTTACTCTCTTTCGAAGTCGTGCTCCAACAATGTTGTCGAGTACAACGCGCTCATTATGGGACTCCAGCTGGTACAACAGCTGGGGGTGGATCATCTGGAAGCCTACGGCGACTCGAAACTCGTCGTAAACCAGATCCGAGGGCAATACAAGGTTCGCCATGAAGATCTGATCCCTTACCATGAAGTTGTATTGAACATCATTTCAACCTTCATCGGGTTCTTCATCGAACACGTACCTTGTCTACAAAATCTAGAGGCTGATGCTCTGGCTGGCCTCGCGGCCTCATTAGCAGCACCCCTTGGGACTCAATACTACGTCATGGTAGTTGGCCGAGACTTGGTTTGTCCTAAAAACAACCTATGCTTACGAGTAGCCCACGCCATGCCGACAAGTACTGGTGTTAATGTCCGAGACTGGAGGTTCTCGTTCATCGACTTTACCGTCTACGGAATTCTCCTAGAGGACCCGAAGGAAGCCATCTCAGTCAGGAGACGTTCTCTTCGATTCTATTATGATACAGCCACTAAAATGCTGTACCGACGCTCCTACGATGGGCTTCTCCTTCGATGCCTGTCCAACGAAGAGGCGACCGAAGCTCTTCGAGAAGCTCATGACGGAACTTGCGGAGCTCATCAACCTGGTCCTAAGTTGCAGGATCGACTGCGACGTATGGGCTACTATTGGCCAACCATGGCCGCTGATGCTGTCGACTATGCTAAGAAGTGCCATGCGTGCCAACTTCACACAGACTTCATTCATACGCCGTCAGAACCACTACATCCTACAGTCGTCTCCTGGCCCTTCGAAGCCTGGGGCATGGACATTGTAGGACCGATCACCCCTCCTTCATCAAGGGGGCACCACTTCATCTTGGCCATTACCGATTACTTCTCCAAGTGGGCAGAGGCAGTCCCATTGGCGGAAGTAAAGAGCTCCAGGGTGGTCAGCTTCATCAAGCACCACGTCATCTACCGTTTTGGGTGCCCCGGAGGATCATCTACGACAACGGTCCTCAGTTCATCAGCCACATTTTCAGCAGATTCTGTGATAAAAATCGTATTCAAAACGTGGCATCAACCGCCTACAATCCGGCTGCAAACGGATTAGCAGAGGTGTTTAACAAGACTATCGTCAGGCTACTCAAAAAGATCGTGTCATCTAACAAACGCGAATGGGATGAAAAGCTTGGCGAATGCCTATGGGCCTACCGCACAACGGTACGGACCCCAACAGGCAACACACCATTCTTCCTGGTCTACGGGAGCGAAGCGGTACTGCCTCTCGAGATTCAGATACCTTCACTTCGTGTAGCAATCACAAACCAACTCACAGATGAAGACAATCAACGTCGTCGTCTGCGGGAACTGGAGGCACTTGATGAAAAGCGTCTCCTAGCTCAACAACGCATCAAACTCTACCAAGCCCGTATATCACAGGCTTTCAACAAGAAGGTCAAACAGAGAACTTTTCAAGTTGGCGACCTGGTTCTGGCAGTCAGGAGGCCGATGGTGTTAACTCACAAGGCACCAGGAAAGTTCGAGCCCAAGTGGGAAGGACATTTCATCATTGAGACGGTATACTCAAACGGTGCTTACCGCCTCGCCAAACCCAATGGGGACTTGTTCATGATGCCCATCAACGGCAAGTTCCTGAAGAAGTACTACTCTTGACATCTTTTATATATGTGCTTCCATAAGGGGATCTATGGACCCAATCATCAGGATTCACAGACAATTCCCTTCCAACAAAACTATACGCTTCCGGAACCCAGCTGTTCCATAGCATCCTCCAGTAGAAAGACAACCACGTCCACATCACCTCTGAGTTGTCCCTCTACACCCTACAAAGCGGAATCTTACACTTCGTAAGCCTACGCTATCCTTCATGTTTACCACGTCCACATTACCTCTGAGTAAACATCTCGTACAAACAACCCCTGTGTTGTCGTACATTGATCGCAGAACTTCCACGTCCACATCACCTCTGAGTTGTTCAGCGTATCCCCCAGGATCATTCCTACCACATCCATAATACCTCTGAGTAGGAAGATTCTATTATTTGAACCCCAATGATTGCCACGTCCACATTACCTCTGAGCAAACATGTTGGTTCCTTCAAACTTATTATCTGTACCTAAAAACTAAGGTGCGCAAAAGATAATAGGTCCACACAAATCATCAAGTTCATGATAACAAAAATGAACACATCACAAAAAATTGTGTACTTCTTTATTTCTAAAAAGAGAGAGTAAAGGAATACACTATCCCCAACAGAACTTCCATGTCCATATTACCTCTGAGTAGTTCCGCGTATCTCCCTCCAGAGTCATTCCTACCACGTTTATATCACCTCTGAGTAGGAAAGCTCTACCATCAATCCCATATTTACCACGTCCATATTACCTCTGAGTAAATATGTTGGTTCTCTCTCTCTCAACTTATTATCTGTACCTAAAACCAAGGTGCGCCATGGATGATAAGTCCACATAAATTTCCCAGTGGAAGTACCCAAACCTATCACGTCCATACTACCTCTGATAGGATTGTCACACCTAAACAGCTCTACCATTCATGCTTCTTGCTCAAAGTATTTCAAAACTTGTCCAAAAGTTTTAAAAACTTTGAAGGGGGTCTTGTAGAAGCATAAAAAAAAAGGGATCTTTCTTTTAATCCCACATCGGAAAGGAGAAGAAGGGAGGTCTCATTCCACTCTATATATAGAGACCTCTTGCCTCCTTTGAAAAAGGCACCAAAAATAAATAAAGAAAAGGGAGTCCGTTATCCAGGGAGCCCGTTCGAGCCACAAAAAGTTGCAGTTGTTTTTCTCTTCTTCTGGGTTGGCTGTAAGTTCTTCACTCGCTGTCATGGCGAGGATAATTTGGACTCTGAGTACTATATGCCCCACGGGCTGGTACGAAGAAGTCCAAGGCGGCACGGGCCATGCGCCTCAAACGTGCTATGCCAGCAGTAAAGCAGAAGCATGCGCTCACAATCATGCGCGCTGCTGATGGTAAGCTGTACAAGGTCGACTCGGGTGCTGCGGTGCCAGAAACGAGCCGACCTTCAAAGTCCTTGTCTCACTTGGGCGCATCTATTGCGTTCACAACCAAGTCGAGCAAGGCAAACCTAGTGGTCTTGAACTCCCGCGCCTCCTCTGGTTGTGCGTCTGAGGTCCGTTCAAGTCACTTCAAATGCTGTGGTTCCCCCACTACTGATCGGGATGCCTATTTGGTATTAGATCAGGGGGCGCAGCACTCACTTGACCACCCCGGCACTTGGCTTTGCCATGCGCCTGAAGGGGGTGCGAAGGTGGCACTCTCACTTGACCACCCCGGCGCTTGGCCTTGCCACGTGCCTGAAGGGGGTGCGAAGGTGGCACTCTCCTCCAACGATCTGCGCAACGTGATCACTCACAAGCGTCGATCAGGAGAGCCGACCAACAAGCATAATGTGCCCCTCACAGGGCACACTTGTGCTACGGTCGTCATCAACTGCTGCTACCGCAAGACAGTGGCTCCACCACCAAGGCAGTCTGTGTTCCAACAGTTGCAACATACTGTACATGTCTTCCAGCGCATCACTCCGCCCCGTCAGAGTGAATCACTTCTTCGTCAACGTACAGGCGCATCTACCAGCCTGGGGCTCTTATCTTCTAAAGGAGTTCACCATCAAAGCTTCTTCGAACAAGGAGAACCATCATCCACAGTACAACGTCTTGCCAAGGAGGAGGATCAGTCGAATCTATCTTCGTCGAGAAGTCAAGGGAGAGACAACAAAACTCTCTCAAACTGTTGCTATTTATAGGCCAGGGCAAATCAAACCCATGTGCCAAATGGCAACCTTCCCGAAGTTAGTGCAATGAACTTGTATTCATGATGACGAATTCGCCCCTTCGAATTAAGCTAAGTCAGAGAGCCATCAATGCTCAGAAGAACTCAACAGACGGACCAATGAAGATGCGCCATGCACAGATGCGCCCTTCAACATCAAGCGTATCACACAAACGCGCCCTTCAAACATCAAGCGCATCAGCACAGACGCGCCCTTCAGTACCAAGCGCATCACAGAGGATGCGCCCCCGTGCGTCTCCATACGCCTAGTGGAACGCCAATCGACGCGCCCACTCAGCTGTCCATCGAATGTCAGAAACATTAAATATTGAACTGACAGAGTTGGCAGCACACCTTCCAAAGTCTGAACAGTTGACAGCTTTTTCAGAAGACGAAGCGTCGGCAACGTCAGCATCATCATTTCTTCACTCCGACGGCTACTGCCACGTGGCCACCCAACCATCCGCATGCGCCTCAAAAGCCATGCGCCTCACACTTTTTACTGATCCCTAAAGATAGAAGAAAAGTCTCCACTTGAAGCTATGTATGCGCCTCAAAAGCCATGCGCCCCAGACTGCTCTCTGATCCCAAAAGACAGAAGGAAAGTCGCCTGCATGCGCCTCAAAAGCCATGCACCCTGAATGGTTCGTGACTCCTAAAGGTTACGAGCCAGTCTCCTCATGCACCCAATCCTAGGCGCATTCCACCAGATCATTCCCCCCATCAAATCCGAGATCTTCGAGCCTTGAGTCGACGATACGTGTCCTTTGACTCAACTCACCCAAGATTTCAGCAACAGAAAGATCTTTCCCTCTGCTACGTGCCGGCTCACAACAGCAGTATGAAGAGTTCAATCCCTCGATCAGGGCGCATCGTCCATGCGCCTCCATCAGCAATCACCACGTGGCGTCTCCACGCACCGGCGCATCCTATATATGCGCACATGAGCAGCCAACCTGTCCAGCTATAAATAGAGGGATCATTTCCTTCTCACCCATGGACAACACAGAGAACACCCAACGAAGGAACATATCACTAGAGAGGCAGATATAGACACTCAACGTCTTTCTCCTCTCAGCAAGCTCCAGCACCCAGAGCAATCCAAACCTTCAGAGAACCGATAACCGTCGTCAGCTCGTCAACGGAGTCAACGTATTACCACTCGCTCCATCGGCACAAGGGACCCAGATAAACAAAAGTGTACTCCTAGGACTACATCTAAGTCCTATATTGTAACACTGTTCTGTTTGTATTGAAATTTGTAATCAAACAATTTTAATGGCAAACAATAAGCATATATGCAATAACTAAATATAAACAGGGTGCAAGAGCTGTGGAGGAATCATGCGGCTCAGGGGAGACGGGACATAACTTCCACATACGAACTCTAAATGAGGTGCTCCAAAGATATTCGAAAAGGCAAGACAAAGATCTAAAACTTTCATGTTTTAAGTTTTTCGAAATTCTGGCTAGAAAATAGCTAAACTTGGCAAAAAAGTCATTTTGTGCACTTTTTACGCCAAAAATTCAATTCTGCGTAAAATACGCAAAAGAGAAGGGTTCCAGAGTAAAATTTCACATTCTGGATACTATCCAGCGTAAAATACGCATAAACAGGGTTCCCTGCATAAAATTTCACATTCTGGATACTATCCAGCGTAAAATACGCATAAACAGGGTTTCCTGCGTAAAATTTTACACTCTGGATACTATCCAGCGTAAAATACGCATAAACAGGGTTCCCTGCGTAAAATTTCACATTCAAGATACAATCCTGCGTAAAATACGCATAAACAGGGTTCCCTGCATAAAATTTTACATTCTAGATACTATCCAGCGTAAAATACGCATAAACAGGGTTTCCTGCGTAAAATTTCACATTCTGGATACTATCCAGCGTAAAATACGCATAAACAGGATTCCCTGCGTAAAATTTCATTCAGCCGACATGAAACATTCAGAAAACTTATTTTGGCCATAAAAACTTTATTTTAACTCGAAATGAGGTGAATCAAAAACCAAATTCATACGAAATTCCTTGCTCTTGCTCATGGAACTATTAGTTTTCGAAAATAACAAGTTTTAGTAGATCAAAACCAAGAAAAACTCTATAAACTTATGAAATCCCAAGTTACAACGTAGATCTAGAAGAATCTATCCATATTAATCAAAAACTCCAAGTTCTAAAGAGGCTTATAATCATGTAAAGAAGAGAATGGAACAATAAAACTTGAGATCCATCATGAAATAAGTTGCACTTGCCTAGGGCTCTTGGGTGTAGGTGGAGAGGAGTAAATGAAGAAGAAGAAGAGTTATTGAAGTGATAATGAGGAGAGAGAAGAGAGTGGGATTAATAAATGGTGAGAGTGGGGGTAGGTAGGGATTTGGTTCATAAATAAAACCAAACCAAGCCAAACCGAACCGAACCAAGCAATAGAAAATGCCAAATAGACCAAGCAAGGAGTCATGCAATACGAGTCAAAATACGTACATGTATACCAATATACGTAATACGAACCATGGTTATTACAACTCTACCCACCTTAAAAGAATTCTGTCCTCGAAATTTAATTAAGGGGCTAGAGAGGCAAGGACATCTATATTCAAGCAATCTACCATGCAATCGTTTATTGCAAGCAAGGAATTTAGAGCGTAAGGCATAAGAAAGACATTATACCTTATGAGTCAAATAGGTCGGGATATCGCGATCGGATATCATCCTCACGCTCCCATGTTGACTCACTCAAAGAGTGATGACCCCAAGCAACTCGAACTAACTTGATAGTCTTGTTCTTGAGTATCTTCTCTCTCCGGTCCAATATTGATACGGGCCCTTCCTCATACGAAAGGTTGGTACCAACAACCAATTCCAAATGATCCAGGATATGACTCGGGTCCGGGATATCCGAGTCCGGGATATACCGTCGTAGTTGGGATACATGGAACACGTCATGCACCTCACTCAGACACGACAGAAGAGCGAGACGATAGGACACATCTCCTACTCGCTCCAGGATATCGAACGGCCCTATATACCTAGGACTAAGCTTTCTCCGTACGCCGAAATGAATGACGCCACGGTTAGGCGAGATCCTAAGGAATACATGGTCGCCGACAAAAAATTCAAGGAGACGCCGATGGGAATCGACCCAATGGCGTTGGCGATCTTATGCAACGTGAAGATGATCTCTAACTCTCCTGACCACCTCAACTGTCTGAGTGATCATTTCTGGACCAAGCATCTGCCTCTCTCCAACATCGTCCCATGCTAGCGAGAATCTGTACTTCCTGCCATACAGTGCCTCGAACAATGCCATCTGGATACTGGCTTGAAAACTATGGTTGTACAAGAACTCCACCAGGTGCAGGTGATCTTCCCACGAACCACCGAAGTCGAGTGTACAAGATCTCAACATATCCTCAAGAGTCTGGATCGTGCGTTCCGACTGACCATCTGTCTGCGGGTGATAAGCTGAGCTGAACTATAGGTGAGTTCCCAAACTCTCTTGCAGACTACGCCAAAAGTGCGACGTGAATCTCGAATCTCTGTCCGAGGTGATACTGACCGGTACTTCGTGAAGTCTGACTATCTGCCTGAGGTACATCTCTGCTAGCTGAGCTGTCGACTGACCAACTCTGAATGGGAGAAAGTGAGCCACCTTCGTGAGCCGATCAACTATAACCCTAATAGCATCTCTACCGGCCGGGGACCTAGATAATCTAGTCACGAAATCCATGGTTATATGCTCCCACTTCTATTCTGGAATTGGCAAGGGCTGAAGAAATCCAGCTGGCTTCTGATGTTCAGCCTTGACTTGTCGGCAAACCAAATACTGAGAGACAAATCGAGCTATCTCCATCTTCATGCTATTCCACCAAAAGTGCTGACGGATATCTTGGTACATCTTCGTGCCACCGGGATGAATCGAATACTGAGAACTGTGAGCTTCGGTCATGACTTTCGGTCTGATATCTCCACTGGGTACAAAAAGACGCTCACCATGTCGAAGTGTACCGTCTTCATGGATAGATAATTCTGGTCTTCGCCCTGCTACACATTCTGTCTTAAGCCGCTAAAGCTTAGAATCTGATGACTGAGCTATCTTGATCCTCTCAACTATACTGGACTAAACTTGTATGCTGGCCATCAATACCACATTGGTAGGAAGGACAACTTCTATACCCATCTTTTGAAGATCTGCTAACAACTCTGGTTGCGCTGTCAGAAAATAAACTCCGGCTCTCCTGCTCAATGCATCTGCAACAACGTTGGCCTTCCCAGGATGATATTGCAGGTTGACATCATAATCAACAAGCAGCTCTAGCCATCTCCTCTGACGCATGTTAAGATCCTTCTGAGTGAACACAGACTTCAGGCTCTTATGATCGGTGAAAATCTCCACCCTATCTCCATACAAGTAGTGCTCCAAAGCTTTAATGCAAATACCACCGCTGCCAGCTCCAAGTCGTGGGTTGGGTAATTCCTCTCATGTGTCGTGACGCATAAGCTATTACCTTCCCATGCTGCATCAAAACACATCCTAAACCTCGGTCTGAAGCATCACAATACACTGAGAATCCTCCGGTCTCATCTGGAAGTGTGAGATTGGGCGCCGTCATCAAGCGTCGCTTCAGCTTCTCAAAAGAATCCTGACATTCTGCTGTCCAAGCAAACTGTACATCCTTGCGGGTTAACTGCGTCAGTGGTACTAAAATCCAAGCAAAGTCTGAAACAAATCGTCGGTAGTAGCCGACCAATCCAAGAAAACTGTGAACTTCTGCAACTGTGCTGGGCACTGGCCACGTTTTGATAGCCACGATCTTCTGGGGATCCACTTCTACTCCTCCTCTGGTGATGATATGACCCAAGTACGAAATGCGATTGAGCCAGAACTCGCATTTACTAAACTTGGCATACAACTGGTGTTCTCGGAGAATCTGGAGGACAACTCTGAGATGCTGCTCATGCTCCGCTTCACTCTTGCTGTAGACCAGGATGTCGTCTATCAAAACAATCACGAACTGATCCAAATAAGGCATAAAGATGCGATTCATGAGGTCCATAAATATATCCGACGCATTGGTGGCTCCAAATGGCATAACAAGGAACTCCCAATGCCCATATCTAGATCTGAATACCGTCTTCGGGATGTCCTGCTTTCTGACTCTGATCTGGTGGTACCTTGACCGCAAATCTATCTTCGAAAATACTGCTGCTCCTCTGAATTGATCAAACAAGTCATCCATCCTTGGGAGAGGATATCTGTCCTTGATTGTCACTGAGTTCAAGGTACGATAGTTAACACATAATCTGGACGTACCATCCTTCTTTTTCACAAGAAGCATCGGGGATCCCCAAGGTAATCCACTTGTACGAATGAATCCCTTGGTCCGGGGTTCTTCAATCATCTTGTACAAAATCTCCAATTCTGACGGCGCCATCCTGTAGACTCTCTCTGACACAGGTGCGGTCCCGGGGATCAAGTCTATGGTGAACTCGATCTCTCGCTCTGGCGGCATTCCTGGAAGCTCTTCTGGGAAAATATCTGGAAACTCCTCGACGATCCGGAGTAACTGCACTGCTGCTACTGCCATCCGTATTACGGGAGGAGAAGGTTCAACTTCGCCTCGGGAAAAGGAAAACTTCGGCTCGCCTGGGATGCTAAAAACAACCATACTAATATGGCAATCTATCCTGGCATACTGGTCCCTCAACCAATCCATCCCTAAGACCATATCATAATCGGCCATCGAGAATTCTAGACTCTCTACCGCTAACTACGACCCGACACGAGAAAAATACTCTATCTACTCCCACAAGACCGTTACCAGTAAGTATATTGAGCCTTACTGATAATGACTCGGGCTCCAGTCCTATCCGTGTCGCGAATCGTGCAGACATAAATGAATACGATGCACCAGAGTCAAATAACACTGAAGTCGGAAAGGTGTTGACGAGAATAGTACCTGCCACTACCTCACCTGGCGCCACTCCTTCTTCTCACATGGTTAAAGCCAACACTTGTCCTTGTCCTCTGGGTGCCGGCACCCTCTGCTTGATCCCTCTCTGCCGATTCTGAACTTGCGCCTGGGCATACTGCTGAGGCCTTTGCTGCTGAAAAGCTTGGGTCTGCGTCGGCAATGGCCTCGGGGATGGAAACTGCTGCTGGACTGGTACTGGGGCTGGTCCCCTAACCGATGAACTGGTCATAGCTGGTGCGGAGTCAGTCCTGAACGGACAGGACCCTACCTTATGGTCCGGCGCTCCACAAAGCAAACACAACCTTTGTGCCTTGCGACATTCTGAAACAACATGTCCAGGCTTCCCACAATAAGAGTAGCCTATGGTGGAAGACTGCTTCTGCTTCTGCTGAGGATACATCGGGATTGAATGTTGAACCGACGTAACTGAAGCTGTCCTTCTCGGAGCTCCAATGGTCAAAGCCCTGGCTGCCGGGGCTGGTGCTGATGACTGATTCATCTGGCCGTGAGATCGCTTTCGACCTCCGGTCCGATCCATAATCCTCTGTGAGGTATACTCGTGCTTTCTGGCCGCCCTCAATACTGCATCAAAAGTCTGGTGCTCAAACTGCTCCACCGCCAGCAAAACCTCCTTGTGGAGTCCCTGCTGAAATCGCTGGGCTCTATCGAACTCGGTCGCTACCAAGGTGGGAGCAAACCGACTAAGCCTGGAAAACTCGGCCGTATATCCATCAACCGTCCTGCCCATCTGCTTCAAATTAGTGAACCTCGTCTGTAGATCGTACCGAGCTACAGCATCGAAGTACTTGGTCCAAAATTTCTCACGGAATACTGTCCAGGCAATAGGCACCACTAATCCAATGGCCTGCGCCGCCCACCAGCTGCGGGCTAGATCCAATAACTGCAGGCGTACTACGGCCACCTTCTCATCCTCTGGGGTCTTCGCTGCCTCTAATATCACCTTTGTATCCTGAAGCCACGCATCAGCATCGATAACATCTTTACTGCCATCGAAGAATGGAGGGTTCAGGCGCTTGAAATTGTTCGCTGTACTGTTTCCATGATGTCCACCTCTGCCTAGAGCATCTGCCACTGCCTGATGTAAAGCATCTCCTCGACTATCCTGTGATGTAAGCAATTCCCTGATAAGTCCAACCAAGGCTCCATCATCCTGCCTGGCGGGCTGGGCTGGCTGTACCGGGTTTCTGGATCTCCGTGAGGCATGACCCGGGAAGCTGCTCCTGAGTGCTGGGCTTGATCCTCTTGTTGCTGCTGGTCCACGGGAGGTGCTCCGCCTTGCCTATCGGTAGGACCAAGAACATTGCCGCTGAAGAAGACGACATAGGGAACAATAAGGAAGGACCAAGATAGATCAACGATACAAGTATGTGATCAGGTCGAGAATCTCAGGGATTAGAAGATACGGGCAGAGATCAAAGGCGGGTGCTGATTGAGACATCTATTCGGTAAACCCTCACATATCTTGATTCACAAGACCTGCATGGGCCACCACTTAAACCATGTTATGCCCCAGAACCAGAATACTGGAGAGCGGGGGCGAACATAGCCAGCTACGTATATTGAAGTACAATCCACCTCGTTATACGGTCACGGTTGTCTAGATACATGAGGGTTTAACTACAATCCATCAGTCTCCTATGGTCAATAACAAGCCTAAATGTCTCAATCTCAAGCAAGCTAGTAAAGTTACAAGATGTAAGATCGCCAAATATACAATAGTAAGGCATCCCAGACATTACATATTCAGCTGATCATGAAGCTAGTCGTTACAACATGCAAGGACTAGCAAGAGTTCAGTAATACATGATCAACCCTAAGATTTGTCAATCATGCTATAGCCCGTAGGCAGACAGTAAAAAAGGTATGCAATACGAGCTAACAGGTGCTCGCCGGCTAAACGCCTCAAAACAATAATTTTACAATAGAGTGGGAGAGCCAAAAAAATAAACCCACTCGTTGCCCTGGTTACGCCTGGTAGTCACCATCGGGCTGGAAAGTCGGTAGATCCTCTAGAGCTGCTCCGAAATCTGGCCATACAAAACCAGCTGGGTCAGATCCCAGAAAGAGCAAGTGCCACAAAGGAGGCTTCACTTAAGAACTAAAACCAGCATATCAGAAACAAATATTAAAAGTAAGTATGAAAGAGCCTGATAATAAAAAAATAACAACAGTCGTATTAGAGTACGAGGGAACCATTCAAGTAGCCAGGTCACAACCCTTAAACCAAACAAGGACCGGGGTTGTAACCCTTCACCTGAATAGAACTTCGTCTCTAAATCTTGTTGGTAAAGTAAAACATAACGAGCATGACGTGGGGTGCAATAAGACAATAAACGAAGAAGGGACAAAGAACTGCTCCGGAAGCCAGGTTACAATCCTTAAACCAAACAAGGACCGGGGTTGTAACCCTTCGCCTGAACAGAACTTAGCCCCTGATCTTTATTGTTAAAAGTGACAATCATGCGATCATGCTTGCAATATTCGAGCACTGAATCTACACCATACAATCGCTCACGGCCAATCAGTGACTACGACTTTCTACATTAACTAACTAGGGTTATTACAAGCCTAGTTACTAGCAATGTGCAGTGAGATGTTCCTCCAGCCACAAGCCCTGCAGCTAATCCAGGTTATCCAGGCGACTTGGATTCATTAAGCAATGCCTCGTTCTCTTCCATGTATTAGTGAATTTAGACATGTGCCCTACTCATCGGCAGGCTACAAGTCCAACAATGGTGGCCGGGATAACGGAATCGCCTATAACTGGGGAAATCTCTCATGACTACTGAATTACTCTAGTTATTAGCCTTAGCCATTTACAGTAGGTACCCCTGACCGTGGTACTCAGGGATCCCTGTCCTAGACATGATGCAAAATATTACCGGTTTATCTTGTACAAACACAATCACCCACGGTGTCCAGGCCATTCAATCTTGTCATGACATGCTAGCCGTCGCAACAGCATTCGAGATACATATCATGTCAAATTCACTGTCAAGAGTGCGCCACGATGGGCCACTATCATGTCATGTCATTCGTCAAAAGTGCACCACAACGGGTCACCATCGTGTCATGGAACATATTTAAAATTAACATTTAACCTAGTATAAGCATATATGCAATAACTAAATATAAACAGGGTGCCAGAGCTGTGAAAAAATCATGCGACTCAGGGGAGACAGGGCAAAACTTCCACATACGAACTCTAAATGAGGTGCTCCAAAGATATTCGGAAAGGCAAGACAAAGATCTAAAACTTTCATATTTTAAGTTTTTCGAAATTCTGGCTAAAAAATAGCTAAACTTGGCAAAAACAGTCATTCTGTGCACTTTTTACGCCAAAAATTCAATTCTGCGTAAAATATGCAAAAGAGAAGGGTTCCAGCGTAAAATTTCATATTCTGGATACTATCCAGCGTAAAATACACATAAACAGGGTTCCCTGCATAAAATTTCACATTCTGGATACTATCTAGCGTAAAATACGCATAAACATGGTTCCCTGCGTAAAATTTCACATTTTGGATACTATCCAGCGTAAAATACGCATAAACAGGGTTCCCTGCGTAAAATTTCACATTCAGGATACAATCCTGCGTAAAATACGCATAAACAGGGTTTCCTGCATAAAATTTCACATTCTAGATACTATCCAGCGTAAAATACGCATAAACAGGATTCCCTGCGTAAAATTTCATTCAGTCGACATGAAACATTCAGAAAACTTATTTTGGCCATAAAAACTTCATTTTAACTCGAAATGAGGTGAATCAAAAACCAAATTCATACAAAATTTCATGCTCTTGCTCATGGAAATACTAGTTTTCAAAAATCACAAGTTTTAGTAGATCAAAACCAAGAAAAACTCTATGAACTTATGAAACCCCAAGTTATAACGTAGATCTAGAAGAATCTATCCATAAAAATCAAAAACTCCAAGTTCTAAAGAGGCTTATAATCATGTAAAGAAGAGAATGGAACAATAAATTTTAAGATCCATCATAAAGCAAGTTGCACTTGCCTAGGGCACTTGGGTGTAGGTGGAGAGGAGTAAATGAAGAAGAAGAAGAGTTATTGAAGTGATAATAGGGAGAGAGAAGAGAGTGGGATTAATAAATGGTGAGGGTGGGGGTAGGTAGGGATTTGGTTCATAAATAAAACCAAACCAAGCCAAATCGAACCAAACCAAACAATAGAAAATGCCAAATAGACCAAGCAAGGAGTCATGCAATACGAGTCAAAATACGTACACGTATACCAATATACATAATACGAACCATGGTCATTATAGTGCAAGCACGACGCGCGGGTGCACGGCAAAAAATTATGCGGGCACGCGGTGCGCAAGTTGTTCAGGGCGCGTAGGCAAAATGCCCACGATGCAAGGTGCGCGCAAGCACGACGTACGGCAGAAAATCGTACGGGTACGCAACGCGCAAGTTGCGCTGCGCGCGCAAGCAAAAATGTCCACGACGCAAGGTGCGTGCAAGCACGGCTCGCAAGCGCAGGACGCACAAATTGCGATGTGCGCATAGGCAAAAATGCCTACAGTGCAAGCACGGTGATCAACGAAAATGCTGCGCCCGGTACTGTTTATCGTCCCGACAACACCAAAAGGTGTGGAAACCTATGAATACGAAAAATAGCATAACTAACTCAAAATAAATTGAAATTAAGTGGATCAAAAGCCAAAATTGGGTAGAATAAAATTTTCTACAACATAGGACCATTAGTTTTCAAAAATAACAAAGTTTAAGAGATAAAAACCAAGAAAAACAAAAAAGTTACAAATTTAGATCTACAAAAAAGTAACCATCAAAACCGAAAACTCTAAGTTCTAAAGAGGCTTAGAATCATGCAAGGAAGAGAATAGAACAAACAATAATGACAAAATAATAGGCTCAAGATTTGGCAAGATGTACTTGCCTAGGTTTGGAGGAGGAGTAAGTATAGAAGATGAAAAGTAAATGAAAAATGGAGGAGAGAGAGAGAGAGAAGTTGGTTTTTATACAAAACTCTTCTCATCTAAAACCAACCCAAACGAAGCCAAGCAAAGCAAAGCCAAGTTGAACCAAACCGAATTAAACCAAGTCAAGATTAAATCAAGGCAAGGCTAAGAAAGACAAGTCAAAACACAGGTCACCTGACAAATGTCAGAAATTCGTATGCATACACCGAAAATACGTATAACAGAAAATAGAAGTGACATGTATGCTGTCGGTATACACCGGTATACTGGCGAAATGCCAACCAAGGAGAAAATCTATAAGTTGGAAATTTTTTAAAATATTTCAAAAACCAAGAAAATACGAAATACAGTACAAAATACGTATCTGTATATAAATACCGATGCTGTGAGACGAGTCTCACATATATATAGTCAAATTAACTAAATATGTAATGTTTGGGACGCCTTACTATTGTATATTTGGTGATCTTACATCTTGTAACATTTATTTGCTTGCTTGTGATTGAGACACTAGGCTTGTTCTTGACCATAGGAGACTGATGGATTGTAGTTAAACTCTCATATATCTAGATAGCCGTGACCGTATAGTGAGGTGGATTCTATTTCATTATACGTAGCTGGCTAAGTCTGCCCCCGCTCTCCAGTATTCTGGTTCTGGGACGTGACATGGTTTAAGTGGTGGCCCATGCAGGTCTTGTAAATCAAGATATATGAGGGTTTACCGAATAGATATCTCAATCAGCACTCGCCCTTGATCTCTGCCCGTATCTTCTAATCCATGAGATTCTCGACCTGATCACATGCTTGTATCATTAATCTGTCTTGGTCCTTCCTTATTGTTCCATATGTCGTCTTCTTCAGCGACATTGTTCCTGGACCTGCCGATCAGCAAGGCGGAGCACCTCCCGTGGACCAGCAGCAACCAGGAGATCAAGCCCAACATTCAGGAGTAGCTTCCAGAGTTATGCCTACTGAGGGTCCAGAGCCACCAGTTCAGCCCGTCCAGCCTGCAGAGCCTGATGATGGCACTTTGGTAGGTCTCATCAGATCATTGTTAGCTTCTCAAGATCGTCAAGGTGATACATTACACCAGGCAGTACAAGATGCTCTGAACAGAGGAGGTCATCCAGGGAATAGTGCAGCGAACAGTTTCAAGCGCCTGAACCCTCCATTCTTCGATGGCAGCGAAGATGTTATCGCTGCTGACGTGTGGCTTCAGGACACGGAGGTGATTCTAGAAGCAGCTATGACCCCAGAGAACGAGAAGGTGGCCGTGGTGCACCTGCAGTTATTGGATCTATCTCGCAGCTGGTGGGCGGTGCAGGCCGTTAAACTAGTGGCACCCATTGCTTGGGCAGTATTCAGAGAGAGATTCCAGACTAAGTACTTTGATGCTGTAGCTCGATACGATCTACGGACCAAGTTCACCAATCTGAAGCAGATGGGCAGGATGGTCAATGGGTATGCAGCTGAGTTTTCCAGGCTTAGTCGGTTTGCTCTCACCTTGGTGGCGACCGAGTTCGACAGAGCCCAGCGGTTTTAGCAAGGACTCCATTTAGAGATTCTGCTGGCAGTGGAGCAGTTTGAGCATCAGACTTTCAAAGCGGTATTGAGGGCAGCCCGGAGGCACGAGTATACCTCCCACAGGATCGTGGACAGGACCGAAGGTCGGAAGCGATCTCACGGCCAGATGACCCAGTCGTCAACACCAGCCCCGGCAGTCAGGGCTTTGACAATTGGAACTCCGAGGTAGGCGGCCTCAGTGACGTCGATCACGTTCCCTCAGCAACAGAAGCAGAAGCAGTCTTTCGCAATGGGCTGCACTCATTATGGAAAGCCAGGACATGTGGTAGCAGAGTGTCGCAGAGCACAGGGATTGTGCTTGGCTTATGGAGCACCGGATCATAAGATAGGGTCATGTCCGAATAGGGCCAGTTCATCATCGGCCCAGACTAGTCCCTCGGTAAGGGGACCAGCACCAGTGCAGCAGCAGCAGCAGTACCAGCCTCCGAGGCCATTGCCGCCTCAGGCACAAGTCTTCCAGTAGCAGAGACCCCAACAATATGTCCTGGTCCAAGCTCAGATTCGGAACCGGCAGAGAGGTTTCTAGCAGGATGTCTTCCTTCCTTTTTCTTCCTTCGAATTCCTTGCTTGCATGATTAATTGTTTGATTGATTGCTTAGTATAGCTTGTTCTTGCATCTCTAGCCTCTTGATTAAATTCCGAGGACGGAATTCTTTTAAGGTAGGTAGAGTTGTAATGCCCATGTTTCGTATTACGTATCTCGGTATACGTGTACATATTTAGACTCGTATTTGCATGTCTCCCCGCTTGATTTATTTTGGCATTTCATTGATTGGTCTATCTTGGTTCGGTTCGGCTTGTTGGCTTGGTTCGGTTTTGTTGGAGAACCAACCTACCTACCTACCACCACCATCACCATTTATTAACTCCCACTCCTCTCTCTCCTCATTAATTCTTTTCCATTACTTCTTCTTCTTCACCATTACTTCTCCACCAACCTGAGAGAGTGGAGAGCTTAGGCAAGTGCACCTTGCTTCATGGAGAAAGTCCATTTTAATTGTTCCATTGTCTTCCACATGTGTTTCTAACCCACTTTAGTACTTAGCATTTTTTATTTCCATAATTAAATTCTTGTAAATCTAGCTTTGTGGTATTTTCAATTTTTAGGAGTTTTGATCTATCAAACTTGTATATTTTTGCTAGTTGATGGTTCCATGTTGTGGAGAATTCTATTTTACCCAAATTTGACCTACGAGAGTCTGGATTTGGGTTCCTATTGTGGTTTGGAGGAGCATGGAGGCCATGGTATTTTTATGGACATGTTCTCTGTGGGAGCCATTAATTGCACTCTGAGCCGCATGAGCATTATTTATTGCATGGCCCTTTTATTTTAGTTGCTTGCAAGCTTGCATGTATTTGCATGCAACTTGTCTGGGCCGCATAGGCCATTCTTGACCGCATGGCCATTTGTTATTTCTGGCCGCATAAGGCCTTAGCCATTCTTGGCCGTATGGCCTTGCAAACATTAATTGCTTGCATGCATGCATTAATTGCTTGTATTAAATAATTGCCATTAGTATTAAATAATTACTTGACCTTAGCATTAATTGCATTTGCATGCTTTATGCAAGCAGTAGCTTGCATGGATATTAATAAGTTAGCCGCATATGGCTAGTTGCATTTAATAGCCGAAACGACCAGTTGCTATTTTGTTGAGCCGCATATGGCCAACTTTAAATATATTGGCCGCATGGCCATTTAATCTCCTGCATGCATAAGAATATTTAAATATAATAATGGCCAGCTTGCATGCTTAAATAGTTACTTGGCCGCATGAGCAAATTGTACGGCCGCATGCGGATGCCAATAGTGAGCCGCATATGGGAGCATGGGAACAAAGTCTGCCGTATGTTGTATTAATGCATTAGATTAATACATGCAAGCATGCATCAGCCGCATGAGGGATTAATGCATTATATTAATGTATGCAAGCATGCCTTAATATATTAATGCATTAGCTGAGTACTTTTGCATGGTAAATTATTAAATGCATTAGTTTAAGCATATTTGCATGACCTTTGTTTAGATGCATTAAGCAAGCATCAGTTGCAAGCAGTAGTTGCATGCTTGCATGCTTATTCATTTCGGCCGCATGGCATGGCCTTTCAATAAATGGCATGCAACTGTTGTATGCCTTTTAGCAATTGCTTTTGGCCAACTAAAGTGAGCCGCATATGCATTCTTGAATTCTTTAGTGAATTCTTTAGTGAGCCGCATTCAGCACTTTGCATCAGCACATGCAAAGTGAGCCGCATATGCATTAGAAATTAATGCATCATCATATACATTCTTGCTTGGAAACCATTGTAGCCGCATGGGAATTCTTTAGCTGGCCGTATGCTTATATATATATATTTGCATGGCCTTATATATTTGCACGAGCTGGCCACATGCTGGTATATATATTTGCATGGCCTTATATATATTCCTGGCCGCATGGCCATTGGCCATTTATTTATTCCTGGCCGCATGGCCATTATACATTTATTTATTCATGGCCGCATGCACATCTACGTGCTTGGCTGCATGCACATTTATTTCTAGGTAACCGCATGCACGTTAATATCTGTGGCCGCATAGGCCATTATTAATTGCACTTGGCCGTATGGAATTGTTTGTCAGCCGCATGCACTTTGCATGTGCTCGCATGCTTAAATATTTAAACTTTCTCCTGAGCCGCATAAGGCCTAGTGACTTGCATGGCCGCATGAACGAATTTTTTCTGAGCCGCATGAGTCCACGTCCTTGCTCCTGCTAATATTTAATTACCACTTGTATGCTTGTGCTATTAATTTTAAGTGTGTTTCCTGACACGATGGTGACCCATTGTGGTACACTTTTGACAAATAACATGACATGATAGTGGCCCGATGTGGCGCACTCCTGACAGTAAACTTGACCTGACAAATTTGACATGATAACTTGACATGATAAACTTGACGTGGTAAACATGACATGATATTTCTCGATATGCTGTTGCGACGGCTAGCTTGACATGACAAGATTGAATAACCTGGACACCGTGGACGATTGTGCTTGTACAAATGAAATCGTCTTATCTTGCATCATGTCTAGGACAGGGACCCCTGAGTACCACGGTCAGGGGTACCTACTAAAAAGGCTAAGGCTAATAACTAGAATAATCCAGTAGTCATGAAGATATTTCCCCAGCTACAGGCAATTACGTTATCTGGACGCCCCACTTGGGATCTGTAGCCTGCCGACGAGTAGGGCACATTTCTAGCACATTGTCATGTGTTGCACCCTTATTGTACTAATATTCGACATGGATAACCTGGATGTCTGCAGGGCTTGTGGCTGTGGAAGAATCTCGCTGCATCTTGCTAGTAACTAGGCCTGTGATAACCCTAGTTAGTTAAGTATCAAGTCGTACTTATTTGCTTGGTCGTGAATGTTGGATGGAGTTCAGTCAGTCTAGTCTTGTCTTGATCCTGCACAAGATTGTTACATGTCCTAATTTCTTATATTATCTTGCCGATAAATGGTGGAAGAAACCAAGTTCTGTTCAGACGAAGGGTTACAACCCCGGTCCTTGTTTAGTTTACGGGTTGTAACCTGGTTATCTGAATAGTCCCATGGTTATCTCATCGTATATCACCTGTCATGCTTTTTCTCACTTACTGTCTTTTATTATGTAATTATATTTTTGTGCTAATTGCTGGTTTTAGTTCCTAAGTTAAGCCTCCTTTGTGGCACTTGTTCTTTCTGGGGTCTGACCCAGCTGGTTTTGTATGGCCAGATACCGGAGCAGCTCCCAAGGATCTGCCGACTTTTCAGCCAGATGGTGACCACTAGACGGAATCCTGGCAACGAGTGGGTTTATTTTGACTCTCCCACTCTATTGTAAAATTATTCTTTTGAGGTGTTTAGCCGCCGAGCAAGTGTTAGCTCGTGTACATTTTTGCTTATTGTCTGCCTACGGACTGTAACATGATTGACAGATCCTAAGGTTGATCATGTATGACTAAAACTCTTGCTAGTCTTCACATTTTGTAACGACTAGCTTCATGATCAGCTGAATACGTAATGTTTGGGATGCCTTACTATTGTATATTTGGTGATCTTACATCTTGTAACATTTATTTGCTTGCTTGTGATTGAGACACTAGGCTTGTTCTTGACCATAGGAGACTGATGGATTGTAGTTAAACCCTCATATATCTAGACAGCCGTGACCGTATAGTGAGGTGGATTCCATTTCATTATATGTAGCTGGCTATGTCTGCTCCCGCTCTCCGGTATTCCGGTTCTGGGGTGTGACATCAGGAACATATAAGAAGTATCCATGCACATTCAAGGAGGTAGGTTGTAGGACGTGACAATCACTAGACAATAAGAATACTCATGGGCTGACAGTCTGGGGTGGAGTCATCAAAGGAGAACCCAATCTAATATTCCTTGGATCCATAATAAAGTCATGTCAAAGTGCTTTTATGGTCTCTATCATATGGATGATCCAACACACCTTCAGCCTTCTGTTACTTATGCCATCTCTTATTTTCATCTATATATCTCCTTTACCATAAACATCCTCCGCAACCTTAATGTTAAGGACAAGTAGTGCATCGAATTGGTCGAGTTTTCTTTACTAACTTTTTTTCTTGTACCGATGATCTTGTAATGATCAACTCCATAAAATTTGTATTGGCTTTTTATCATTGTCATCCTTGTAGTACAACTCATTTCACACGCATCAATCTTCTAGTATCACAAACAAAATGATCTTACCATTATCTTAGATTGGTAGAAGTTTCTACGCAACTTCACACCTTGCGGTGATATCTCTATAATTAACTCTATAAAGCCGTTGTAGCATTCTTGGGACATATTAAAATTGGACTTGATACTTAACAGTCATGTAACCACCTCTAATTTTAAATGATCCTCACAACTAGGGTATAAAGGAGTTCTTACTATCTCCAACAGCTCCATGAAAGTCGCAACATCGACATTTGGCGAGTCCTCCACATCAAGACCTTCTGGATCAAAACTAGGACCTGCAGCATCGAAAATCATGTTCAAAGTCCTGTTCGCCTCTTCATTGTCATTGACATAATCATTGCCATCCATATAAGGCTCTAGCTCTGGTGCCAAAGATAAGCTCTCCATGTGAGGTCTATTGGTAGTAGTCCAATGTGAACCCTTTGCGTAGAGATGGAATTCAATTTTTTTATGATATTGTATATTGTCTCATTTCACACATGAATACTTGATTTTGGTGCCAACAATACTAAGGAAATCCCTTGGCAACCTAGATGAATTCCTTTCTTGAATTATTATGTCACTCTGCACACGTCCTTGGGACGACGATTAAACATCCACGAATGATGACACAAGTAGTAGTAGTTCATATAAATTTTATGGATACTTCTGCAAGATGCATGGATAGACCACATCATTTGGTACGAATAATACTTAACATACATAGATGAAGTCTCCATCATTAATTATATATTCTTTAAATAAGCTCACTTAAGAAATATTGTTGTCGATACCGATGGATATTAACAAAACTTAATTATCAGTTGGTCGTATTGATATCTATACCTAATTGACACAAACACATTCATGGTACTTGTCCTTACCTTTTCATGTCATATTAATGTCCTTAGTATGTCGGCTACCCAAATTGACACGCATTGGACACTCCAAAATCCAGTAGGTTACTTCAAGATATCCTCCATTTTGTATAACATTAGTGTCCTTACAGTGTCAGAAACTCCATTGACACACATTGAACACTCCATGGACACTACAAAATCTACTAGGATACATCATGTTAGTAGTCGTGTCCTTCACGTGTCAAATCACATTAGTGTCCTTATCATGTCTTGTTATATCTGTGTATGCATGCAGGATTATTACTTATATCCTAATTAAAACCCTAAATTGAAAAATGCATAACAATTTATTCATTGAATAAATCCTAATTGTCATGATCCTCTCCCATTGGTTGGGTACAAGTACATGGTATACCAAGATATATGGACTAGGAAACTCCTATTAAGAGAACCACACACATATATTAAGATGTTTATATCCATCAAGTACATTATATGTCCATAAATATCATTACACAATACATCCACAAAACAAATGCTTACGAAACAATGAATAGAACAATATAGCTTAGAAGTCTCAAGTACATATCTAAATTATCATCCAAATATCCAAGATCCAATGTCTCTAAAATACTATAAGTCCCGAGAACAAACCTGTTGAAATATGAAAGTACTAACTAAGCAAATAAGGTAAGAATTTTTTTTGTAAAGCATATGAAAGAAATTATGCAATTGCAGACTAAACATCTTTAGAAGAAAGATCTGGAACAAAGTCACTCACATGAATTGCTTCCTCATGACCTCTATAAACATTGTAGAACTCAAAGTAAAATCCTCTAGTTTTCATGTTATGCTATCTTGTCACGATTAGAGCAAAGTACAATAATAGTTTTTTTTTAAATATGATATATAATCTAGCATGAATATGATAAGGTAGAAAAAGAACTATACTAGTATAATAGCGATATGCATGACTATAGTCTAACAATGCCATGGAAAGAACTAATATGAATGATGATATCAAGAAAACTATCATTGTGTGTACAATGTGTTTTAGAATACAAAATTTTAGCATGTGGACAAATTAACTAGGGCGGTCAATAAGTGAGATGCATGATTGAACAAACATTGAAATAGATTGTAGAGGTTCATTGCGTAGAGTACATGCTTATTAATTGTTTTCTCCCATCCAACTCTTACTATAGTAAACATAATTTCAAAAACATGAAAACACAGACATTGATAACTAGAGTCATTAAGTAAACATGTACTATATCATAGTAAAGATTATCCCTCTTGGACAAGATCAAGTAACCAATACGAGTCAATAACTACTTTTTAGAATCAAGATATTAGTGCAGCGTCTAACCATCATGTTGGGAATGCGGTGTGACCCGAACCGGAGTTGGCCCATGAGGTGATATATTGAATTGGGCCCATATGCCTTAAAAAGAATTATCATGTAAGGCTTAAACCAATTCCAATTATCTACACCTCATGATCCTATCGCCCACCCGATGTGGGACTAAATTATCAATCCATTGTTACCCCCTTTTGAGCGCTCAACCGAAAACGAGATACAATCCAACAATCTCCACCTTAGTTTATTTTCACTAGCCAAATAACCTTAGCACCCTTGCTACATTTGTCTATTCCCGCTAGCCGAACAACCTTAGCACCCCTGCTACATTTTGTTCATTCTCGCCAGCCGAACAACCTTAGCATTCATGTTACATTTATTCGTTCCCGCCAACCAAGCACCCAGGAGATCCAACATATTACCATCTCGATCCGTTCAACCACAGAACCAAACCGACACGTTTATCTACACCATCATTGTGTGCCAACCACAACGTCTTGCTCCACCTTGGGCACGTCAAACCCGCCTTTGAAGTCAATCCGTGTAGTTGTATATGCTCCTAACTCTACCTTGAGAAGACATGTCATATATCCGTGTATAGGCATGAACGTTCAACACAATCTGTCTCGAACTAATTAGAGCCGCCCAAACCAATTCCATAACCATGGGCTCTGATACCACTTGTTGGAAACGCGGTGTGACTCGAACCAGAGTTGGCCCATGAGGTGCGGTATTGAATTGAGCCCATATGTCATAAAAGATAATTATCATGTATACACTTCATGATCCCATTGCCTACCCGATGTGGGACTAAATTACCCCCTTTTGAATGTTCAACCGGAAATGAGATACAACCCAACACATCCTATATGAATACTTTGCAAGATAGTGCATACCGGTAGGTACAAGTTTGTCCTTGATGACGTCGTCCAAGTTTTCAAAGCCCCACGTCTCACACTTCTTCTTATGGTTAATGACCCTTAAGTGTACCCATTTGGTCTCCTAAAAAATAGATAGGTAAAATTTAATTAAAACTAACAAATTACAAGTTTTTTGAAAAATGGAGAAGCATAACGTAATTTACTTGCCTTATCGCTCCATATTTGATAGACAATATGGTCCTCGAATGATGATAAGAGATAGTAACCACTGGGACGAGTCCGTTGAGAAGGTGTGGACCCATCACTCGACGTTCTTTAGGTTTTAGACACTTCTTCATCATCATAAGATAAAATAGGAGATGGAGGAGCTTTCTTCTTTGAATGCATTTTAAAAAACAAGATATGGAGGAGCTCGAATGCATTTTACCGATACGTGGACGAAGTGATCTACTCGGAGAGGCCACCGTCGGCTCTTTTATGATTACGGGTACTTGAACACTACGCTTGTCGTGTTGCGCTCCGACATCGTCGGGGGCTTCCTTTTACTTATTTCAACTTGACCTTTTGAGGGATTTATCTCTCCTTCACTTGGCGAATGCAACAAAAAATTAATAATCATTCAACTAAGAAAGTGCCAAAATCATATATCTTAGCACTACCAAAATTTTGACAGCCTTCACTACAGTAAGGACTGCCAAAATTTTGACAGTCAAACTACAATGAGGACTGGCAACAATTTTGTAGTCTTAGACAGAAAACTCTGCGACTTAGAATTGCTAAAATTTTGCCAGTCTTATGAAAACTAGCTTCATTCTTTGGACTGCCAAAATTTTGACAGTCATGACTATTGTTTAAGGCTACAAAATTTGGCAATCATGTGCCATCCCCAACCTGACTATCCCTAATCATGAAGGTTCCAAACCCCTATAATGGGGGTTCAACAATATCAATAATGATGTTCGAAACAAGTATATCCTAATATACATTAATTTAATGTATTATCCTGAAAATGGTGTTCAATTTCGATTGGAAAAAAAAAATTAGAAATTAAACTATGAAATGAAGAGGAAGATATACTTTTAGCAATCCCTATGTTAGAAGCAATATGTTGTCTGATTAGACCACGAATTACATATACCTTACTTTTGAAAAAGTTTTGGATTGTGTCATCTTCAATTAGGGATTAGGGTTGCAAGGGGAAGAGTGAGTTGTCTAAGAGAAGAAAAAAGAAGTGAAAGGAAGAGGAAGAGGGGATTAGGGTTTGAGGTGTGGTCACTAACAAATGGTATGATGTCTCTTAACAACTTTCCCACTTGATGCCCCCTAACATGTGACATCCCCTAACATATCGTGTAGTGCCCTTAGCATATGCCAATCAAATCTAGATAGTGCATGAAGGCTTCCCTCTAGAAACTACCTCCCCCTAACTAGAATTATACGGGAATGAAGGGAGGCCGGTTGCTGACGAAGGCTTCCCTCTGTTTCTAGATAGTGCATGAAGGCTTCCCTCTGTTTCTACAAACTATTATTAGGCCAGTTGCTGACGAAGAACAGGCTTCTCAGATTTGGGGTACAGATCTCTTATTCGAAATGTGTCCTGTGTGGTATGGAGAACGAATCCATGGAACACCTCTTCTTTGAGTGTCCTAGTCTTGGCATATTTGGACTGAGCAGTGTGGGAGGTCGCTGGACGGAAGAGGCAATGATAGAGACATCCGGGGGATCATCGCCTGGATCAGGGAACGGCAAGCAATGGAACAGGGTTATGCCAAGACAGCCAGAGTCCGCCTTGCAGCGTCTGTCTGGCACGTTTGACGAGAACGTAACAGGCGTATCTTCGAGGGACTGATAACCCCCCTATAGAAATTCTACATAATTTAGAATTCGATGTATCTGTAATGGTCCCTTAACCGAGGTATGATAGATGGGAGAGTGTACTGTAATATTTTTTCTGTGATGTTCGTGGAATAAAATTTTACCCTTATTTCAATATATATATATATATATATATATATATATATATATATATATATATATATAGAGAGAGAGAGAGAGAGAGAGAGAGAGAGAGAGAGAGAGAGAGAGGGGGGGAGGGATCTCAATCCCCAAACCAGAATGATAGATATATAACAAAATTAAAAGCCATGTTCTTTCAAGTCTTCTGTACGCAACACTCATGCAAGATATTGTGTTGACATGATAATAATTGAGCAATACAAAAAAGCATCCCCGCATGCAAAATTAACGCTCATACGTCCCAATGGCAGTTCTCAAAAACCTTGAGCCAATAAAATGTACTAATACTAAACTTAGATGTACGCAAATAAAAAATGAGAACAGAGTAATGCTAGAACGATTGCTTTTGAAACAACATCACTATAATCACTGTACAAATGATACAACTTTCACTCTATTACTACAATAATATGAGATGAGCTAGAGTAAAATTACTTGTGTTTCAACAAATATAATTAGATTTACAGAGACGAGTGAATGAACAACTATTTCTTCGTAATATCAAGGAACATAGACGACATCGACTGCTCAAGATTTTCATCCTGTGACGGTGGAGAGGGGAGGGTAGGATGCTCCACGAAATCCCATCCATCCACTAAGCTTTCTAACTTTTTGTAATAACCTATCTCCGGGGAGTAAAGGAAACTAGCATCAGAGTTGGAGAGAAGATTGTCACGGGTGCTCGGCTGATACACACAGGATAAGGGATCAGGAATGAGACCATAATAAATTTCGTATTTTATATAAATCAAAATGATCCTTTACCATTATAACTGTATGTGTGCTCCCCACTAAGCTGCTTGATGATACTGCTGAGTTCACATCCCAAGCCGATTTGTTCAACTGCTGACCTTGAGTATCAGATCTGCAGTTATTATAAAACATTATGGGAAATGAGAATAAGAAATTGTTAGTGAAAACTTATATTTTTCTCTAAGCCGAGTATCAAACTCAGAAATATCACTAGTTATTTCATAATTTTCATCAGATAAATGAACAAGTTCGAATTTTATCATTTTCATGTGACAAATTTTGAGTTGAAATGGCATTCTTCAGAATCTCTTTACATTGTCAGCAAGTTTACTACGCAGAATTTTTCATGGTTTGATACCATGTTACAATTTGTGAAAAGATACCATGTGGCCTAACTCTGATACCATGTAAAGTTTGTGAAATGATTGATTTCATTCATATGGCCCAAGGCCATTTACGGAGGAGATTACATAGGAAACTATCCATACTTGCCAATGTGGGACTAAAAGAGGAATAAAAGACAAAAGTGCTAAAAGAAACTAAAAACTATACAAGGCACTTGCTATATACTGAACAATCCCGAGGACCTTTGCCTACGGCTTGGTTCTTAGGTGGAGGGCGGCCGGGAGGCCACATAGAACTACTAGAGGTGGCCTCGAGATAGCTACAGAAGAAAGGGTTGAAACATAGCGAAGATCAGCCCAAAGCAGGCTGACAGTCAACTGAACAGTCTATTGTCCTAAGTGCCGCAATCTCAGGATTGTCTGCATCCATCAGTAGACTGCCCAGTCGACTATAGATGTAGCAGTAGATTCAAACAAGTAGAAGCATATGCTCATTTCTAGGGTTTTCTGGTAATGTTTCTTTCTAATTAATAAGTCATGCAAAGTTTCCTAGTACAAGGGGTCACTGTAAGAGGAAAAAGGTCACCTCTTCCCGGTAGGTCAAGTTTGTTTGGGATATAAAGGAAGTTCCTTGTACCATTGTAATCTAGAAAGGAGCTTGAGAGGCGGAGCCTTTGTAATCTTCAATTGAGTTAGTTGAAGAGAGCAACGGAGATCTATTCGAAGGAGCTCTTCCCTCCAATTATAACCTTGGTCTTTTTGTTTACCTTTTTTATACAAGAAACCTCCAATCTCTATTTCATCCTCATCAAGATCTATTGGATTCATTTAGGGTTTCTACACCCTGTCACTCAGGATTTAAGATCAGCAAAATAAAAGAAAAAAGAATAGTTAAAAACTATTATCAGATATTTCGGGTACAATTTCATACCAGGGACTATGCCTAGAAAATGTTAGACCATAATGAAGCACTTCCATCAGATGGTAGCTGCAGTGTCCTTATACATGAACTAACAGAAGCAACATGTTCCATCAAAATATTTTCATAAGCTTTTCAAGAAACGCGATGGCTAAGTCCAACTTTTGGAGTTCCCTAGTTTATTCCCCGCTACATTTGGTTAAGATATTCATAAATTCTTTCAAAGTAAAATTATTCAGAAAATATTAGCATTTGTCAATCCACTTGTACATTATTTATAGTCAGACAGTAATAAATTATATGGAGCAATACAAGCACCAACTCCCATAGCTGGTAATATTTTAATTTATTAACCCATAGCTGGTCATATTTTAATTTATTAACCCATAGTTGGCTTAACACACAAAAATAGAAACGGGAATAGATACTCTTGAGTACATATATACCTTGGGTCTCCCATCTTCAAGGAAAGCACTGATCTCATTTCCTTAGAAGAAGAAAGAGTGGCCAGCATCTTTGCAAACGCGTCAAAAGTAGACGCTTCTGGAGGTACATCCAAGCATAAGGAATTGAAGCAGTATGCGGTAACACATGCGACACTCTTCTTAAGCAATGATATACCCTTTTGAAGGTCCTTGTGAGTCTCCACAGAATGTGGAGAAGCAGAAGAGTAATTAAAGCTACTGCTCATTCCAGCATCAAGATATGGTTTCCTTTCAGAATCTACTGAAGCAACACCAAAATTACTGGAGCTTCTATCAGACCATGAAGTCTCCTCTTCAGAAGAGCAGAAGCTTCGACGTGGTATAAAGAGCGGATACTCCTGACTGCACACAAAGCATATTAATTGCCGTATGATAAGAAATAAGAGCAAAATTCAATATGGTAAGGTTTCATATCCTAGCAAAACCTTTGTGAGGATGGACGTGCATCCCAATATGAACTCCTTTGCCATATACGCGAGGAAGAACCCTGAAACAATCAACTTGTGTTCAGATTGGAAATACCAGTGCACATTTAACTGTTAGAAATTATAATATAAACATAAGACGGACTCATATAATATAAGTAAAAGAAATAAACATGGACAGAATATGATGCAATATTATTGCTAAGTTAGAGATATACAATCATATGAGTAAATGGTGTATAGACTATAGATTACAATGCAAGGAAAGTGGTCATTCACCATCACGAATAGACAAGTAATGATTCACAAAGAGGACTGGATTGCTTAAATGGCAGAGATAAAAGGAGAAGAGAAGCAACTGACAAGAGAAAGAAGAGGGGAAGGAACTCCCAAGGAAAGAGTTACAAACTTGAACGAAAAGGTGAAGAGAGACTGCTATCCCTATCTGTCGCATCAACCCTCAAATCTTCCTCCTGGGTGGCAAATGTCTTGCCAAGATAAGCAACACTAGACTATCCTCTTGAACATCATTCTTATTCTAGAAATTTCTGGTAAAACCAAGATAAGCCTTATAGTGCTTATGCTCTTCCAAGTTAGTCTTCCTTTATGACCTTTTAGTTCTTTGATTAGAGTTAAGCTCTTCGGTCTTTTGCTTATAGGTTTTGTAATGCATAATTATGCTGCATGGACACTCATGTGGGAACAAGAAACAAACAACGCATACATGGCACCAATTATGGCATGTCCGTTTATATTTTTCTCATGTCAGAGTCAAAAACATATTGTGACACATTCATGTCAGGCACGAAGAAGGCATGGATTTTGGTAAAGAGGTGCTTCCTAGGTTCATGACTATATTGGTTCTGCCACCTACTGGATCAATGCCTACATTGCAGCTCTGGTTTGGTGCAAACTCACTAGACAAGCACTTCATCGAGGTCCAAATCATGTTGGCACGTTCCTTACAAGTCTCCATGTGAAAGGCCTCTCTACTTGATCAAATTCTCTATATATGGTAATACTAAGCAGCCTTCCATAGTGCAAATATCGGGGCCATTACTTCCATCATGATAAATTACATTGGCATGGTCATCAAGGCTCAACGTGAAATCTCTTCTATCCTTTGTATTCTTCATCAAACTTGGAGCAACTTGCATGGAAGATGGGAAGAATCTTTATTAACCTCTTATGCTCCTTCTGAAACACTCAATATTGTTGGGTGAAATACTATCATTTCACTAAACTCTCGGTGTCTTCAAATATTGTCAACCCACTTCTTCATCCTCTTTGTAGATTGACCAGAAATGCCTTTGCCTATGTTACCTGGACTCGGGTACGGGTGTCGGGTACGGGTACATATCCAAGAGTCGGGTCCTTCAAACTCATAATTGAAGGACACACGGACTCGGCTAAAAAGGATCCAAATTTTGGGTATGGGTACGGGGATATGACTAAGGTTTCGTAAAAAGACAACCTGTAATTATAAATTACTAGTAAACTTTACTCAACTAGTTGAATAAGTCCCTAAGGGACCGTCCCTTCAGCTCCCCTACTACTTAATTACCAGTCTACCATATTAAAATAAACTATCTACACCATTACCACATTAAAATAAACTATCTACATCATTACCACATTAAAATAAACTATCTACTTCACTACCAGTCTTTCGATTGTCACCATGAAGGATCCGATTGTCACCAGGAGGATCGGATACGGATTCCATACCCATACCCATGTCCTAAAGGGTCGACACGGGTACTTCTCCTTAAAGTGGAGAGTCCGGGTAACATTGCTATCTCAGTCTTCTCTTTTTAGATTTGAGGCAAACTGCTGAGTGCAGGACTTTTCTTGCATCCTCTGATAGTATCATATGTAGTGAAATCTAACCAAACCATCATAAATAAGACACGATGAGTCAAGCTCTCTTCAACTTGTAGCAAAAAGAACTGGGTGACAAAGTGATGAAATGCAACAGTTCTGGCTGGCACTCACCAGTTTGTTGGTTCTCATCCAATAGGACGTCCATACTTCATCTAGGAAGTATAAAAGCTTGTTTGCAAGAAGAACACTTACAAATAATAAATAAGTTCGAATCTGCAAAAGTATGAGAGAGATCGGGATCACAGGAGAGTTTTTCCAACTTATCAAATATCATATTGCCAAGTTCCATTGAATTTATAATTCATTAGCTACTGTAATACGATCAATCATAGCTAGCTGGGTTATTGGATATGCTAATTCACATGGTTTGCAATACGATGAAGGTAGGCTTAACCAGTACGTTGCAGTTCACTCAAAGAGCATTTTGTGTTATATGTATCCGTATCTACTAGGGAAGAATAAGTATTTGCATCTAATCCTACAACAATATGTCCTTGTATGTTTCAGTTTGACAAATAATGGATTTTATTGTGTTCTCTAGTAACATTTGATTGATAGCTTTGTTGCCGGAGCGGACAGTCGCCACTTCTGGCTAGCCGGGTACAATGGACATAAGAGAAATTTGCTGAGATGAGTGCAATGGACCGATGGATAAGAGAACCTTGTTTTTCTTCCCGTCCGTTGGCTCTTCCTTCCAAAGGAGCTATTCAAATCCGGAACCTGATGCATTTGGGATCCGAGGTGGTCGTCAATCCATGGTTGCTATCACGTAATTCGATCCACCACATTCATGATGGATAAATCTTCCTTACTTTTGGAAGAGCGGATGTGTAAGTATATGGAGATGCTTTCCCATGGATGGCTAGAGATGGCGAAGACTCAATGAGCATGTGTAGACTTCCGTGATCCACATGGTCTTCTTTGTAAATAAGACAAACACATGTAGTCCCAACATCATCTTACATGTACCATCAAAAGCAGATGGCCTCAAAGGAATGGAATGATAAAATGAATATTCGTGATTCATAATACTACAACTAATAAAATTGTAAGAGAACATCCACTGGAAAAAAAAACAAAGTATAGGGGAAAAAAAAAGATGACTAGTCTAAAGAATGGTGGGAATGAAAAACGAAAGGAAAAAAAGGAGAAGGATAAGGATAAATATGCGTGGAAAAAAAATCATAGTAGGAAAGAAAAAAAGAGAAGAGGAAGATGATGAAATAGAAAGTAAAGATGCATTAATTCATAATGCTTAATTGCTCTTGTAAGAAAGAGAAGACTTCTTACATGGTTGAGTGCAAGATCTGATAAGCTCCTATGAAGAAGGCAAGCAAGGACCTCGTGCTTTGAACTATTCAATCAAGCGAAGGCACTTGCCAAAGAGGAAAATACCTAATTCAAGACCACTATGAGCCGATCAGATCTTTCATGCACTCACATTCATTCAAACCGACCTTGACCATCTAATCTCACGAAAGTTTAGGGAATCCCTATGCAAGCATCCAAACTCGTATTTGTATGTACTAAAGATCCCTCCTAAGGAAAGATGACTAGTGTAAAGAATGGGGGAATCGACAAGCGGAAGAAAGAAAATGGAGAAGGATAAGGATAAATATGAGTGAACAAAGCTCAAAGTAGAAAAAAATGAGAAGAGGAAGATGATGAAATAGAAAAAGTAAAGATGCATTAATACATAAGAGTCAGTTTGTGCTATATGTTAGTCATGGCCTTCAATAACAAGTGGTGAGTTTGTAAAGGAAAAGTGAAGAGAGAGAACTCAAATAAATCTTAATTACAACTAGGCGCACCCAAAATATCTTGTCTTATTAATAAATGTATCTCTTCTATTATTAATTACTTAACCTTGTATAGATAAACAACTAGCGTTTGTAACAAGGGTATTAGTATAAAAGAAAACCGAGCAAAATTAATATGCCTTTTCATAAAGTTGAAGCCATCAAGGAATCCAAAATTAACAGACTTGTCTAATTATGTAGAATTTTGTTGAACAATATGGATATTATTCATCAATCCTAACCAAAAAAATTAGAGTTTTGGTGCAGTGGAGAGACTTCAACATGGTATCAGAATCACCCAGGTTCAAATCTCCTCTGACACACATTTTAAGTGGTTTAAAAAAATATATACAGTTGCATGAATCCAGTTCTTGGCTCATGAAATCTGCCTTCGACCTACGGGGACGTTATGAATTATATAATATTAACCCTAAACCCTCACCGATGCTCTAGAGTTTGTACAGTGACAGGTACTAATAACATTTTCAAAACGTCATGAAAGCTTTAGTTGTCTCAAACTCTCATGTGTTATATACAAACTCTTGGCAACCGGTTGGAATTTGGTCTCCAACTCTTCACGGGTGCCAAAGAAGCAAAATATTTTTCCGGTGTCACGTAATGACATCTTTACCAGAGTATACACTTCGTTAGAGGGGTATGGGCTTCACAGTTTTGACCTAGCAAGCCTATATTGTTGCATTTCTACCAAGGTCATCAACTACTCCAAGACCTCCAATCCATCTCACTTTGCTCCCACATAGAGAGGCAAGCCTTTTATCCAAAATCTCTTTATAAATAAATATGCAACATCTAAAGTATTAAAAAAATATAAAAGAAAAATATGAGAAAGGAAGTGAAAGGAAAGCTCTTGCCAAGTCGAAGTGGTTTATACTAATTTGGTGACAAATTGGGCGTGGAAAGTGTGCATAATCTATAACTATATACTAAAACAACAACCATAAGATGTAGGTTGCAACAAATGGCAGCTTATGCTTTACTCTTTTCAATATTAATTTTGTAATTGTTATCTTAGTTACAAATCTAGTAAACTCGTATAAATTATGAGAAACTTCAATATAATATCCTCAAATTGCAACTAGCTAGTTTGACAATTAAATGATATAAAAAAAATTAAATATCATGATTTAGTATCCTCAAATGGTACGCAATCATCTAATTTAACGGCTAAGACAAAATCTGGTATAAAAAATATAGAAAACCATACTCTATCTCCTCAAATAGTAATCACCAAAATTTTAAATCCTCAAATAGTCGTCGAGACACTTCTCGCCTATTGGGATTACAATCTCGATTGGAGGTGTGGAAAAGTATGGAGTGTTGTGGAGTGTCGACATGAGTTGTGACGAAGGCAACGAAGTTTCAATGGCTGAAACGGGGCTCAAACAGAGCCAAAACAGCAGCAGCAATACACTGACAATATATTAGGGGTATAGTGCTAGTATACTGGTTTTAGGAGTTTTGTTTTATAACCTATTGGGTTCCCACTATATACTAGGGTATGCTGGCAGTATACCATCCACGAGATTTTGGTTCAGTTTAGGTGTCTTATTAGCAACTGTTTGGGTTGTTGGATTGGATTTGGACAACCAAGATTGGTGTTGTGGCAAATTTAGGGATTTTCTAATCCTAAATTAGGATTTCTTAGACTATTTAAAGAAGGCTAAGGGGGCTGCCACCATGTTTGCTACTTTGCTTATTGAGGAGAATTAAGGAGAGAATCTACAAGATTTATGGAAAAGTTTGTACTTCGCTCGTAGGCTCGTTTTCAAGATATTTAGAGAGGACCTGTTAGGGGAGTCGTCTGTTCCGTTCAAGGAGATCGCCCTAGGGTTGGTGAGTGATTTCATTGTGTAATCTTTTTTCTTCTTTTTGAGATTTGTGAGGGGTTGAACTTGAGGGTAAAGGGTTCAACATATAGTTGTAATCAATCTTTGTATCAACATATATATAGATTGGAATTTGTCCATGTGACAAAGTCACCAATCGTGTAATCTGTCTTGACTCTCGTAGTGGTTCGTTGTGTGGTTCATTATCTTTTGTGGGATTCAATGGTCAATACTTCTCAGTTTTTTGTGTGCGATATTTGCCCTGTGGATTGGTGTGCTCCAATCCCAGCATCGTCTTCGATATGGCATCGCCTATATCATCTTTGATCATCATGAGCATATGATATAAGCTACAGAACTTCTTTAGTCCTAGTATGTCTTGTGTTTCTTCTGACACCTCTTCCCTAGCCTGCATACAAAGGTGTCTCTCCCACACAATAGATCAATTCTGGTGCTACATATTACATGACCTATGATTCTTCTCCTATCATCCCTACTTCTCATGTGCATTATTCTCTATCCAAACTCCATTAGCCATATCTTTGCTCTTGTCAGGGACGTCTACTTGACTTGTCTCGTGGGTCGGCACAACATGTCTCATGTATCGAGATTATTTATGAGTCATTTTTGGGTGTCTCAATTGACCGATTTGTATAGTGTTGTAAAATTCACATTTTCTACTTGCTTTGTACAGGATTTGTGCATGAGAGAGAGGATAAGCCAGGCTATAGGCGATAGTATCTCTAGTACATGGATTGACCCACCTTCACATCTCCCACTTTCGTGTTTTACGCCTCGACACTACACCTCCATCCACCTGCGACATCTGGTGTACATGTCTAGATCTCTCTACTTTTCTTCATTATCTATCTAGTTTTGGTCTTTCTGGAAATTTCTCCACAAAGTCACTCATTTATTTTACTGGTTACAAGAGGACAAAACACTTGGCAGAAACTTTCTTGTCTAGTGAACATATTTATTGTTCTCTTTTTTATTTAATAAACTGTAATGTATGACGTCCCTCTCCCCATCTCTCAAAAGAAATCGATATTATGCTAAACTACTTTGTTTACTTGGATCAAGATATCTCAAAAATCAGATATGTTTAAATATTTAGACTTTGTAGTGATGATTAAAACACAATTTCTTTGCAAAGCGAAGTCTTTCTTTCGGACTCATAGGAGTAGAACTCCTATCAGTTCCTCGATTTTTAGTTCATAAGAAACTCTCCCAATTTTCTTACCACGTGCTCATCAGCAGAACGGCATCGCTACATTGCTGAGGAACATTCAGTCTCTTCTTCTCTCGTTTTTTGTCCAGGTTCAGTTTTAGACCAAAGCCATTCTGAATAGTGTGTTTCTAATCAATTGGATTCCCTCTTTCTTTCATTAGTGGTGTCTCCCACACTAAAAGCTCTACAAATTTTCTCACAACTACTTTCATCTGCTCATGTTTGGATGTACTTGTTTTGTTCTTACTACTAGACGAGACAAAACAAGTTATACTCCCACTTTGCATGCATGTTCTCTTTGCATACACTACTTAACATAAGGGTTAGTAATGCTATGACCCTGCCGTCAAATGCCTTTGGTTCTCTAATTTTCATTTTATGAGAATCTCCCAATTATACTCTATCGTACCTCCTCCGCCATTGCCACCTTCCAAACTTGTGGATCTTTTCTAGAGAATTATACTTCATTGGACACACTCCCTATGCCTCTCAAAACTTCAATCACCTAGGTCTATCAGGGTCATGATCATTATACTATTATTGTTGATGCTACAATCCCTGCTCTCCTGATCTTGTAGATGAGATTACCAATGTGTGTGTACCCATGCCTCGTCCTATTATAGAAGATCCTTCCCCTTGCTTCCCTCTCCCCGCACTACAAGTAGTACTATATTGGTAGTAAGTGGGATATTTTTCATTCATTGTATTGAGGTTTCATATACGGGGGAGTTAGCTTCTAATTCTCATTCCTAAGCAATGTGGGACTAAACATAGATATACCCCTCAAGCTGTATCACATTCATAGTTTCATACACAAACATCTCTGACACTCCCCCTCAAGTTAGAACATGTCAAACATGTCCAGCTTGGTACAAAAGTAGAAATAAAAAACAAGAAAAAATAATTGGCATTGCAAGAGTTCAACTTTGAAGGTTGATACAAACCCAAAACTCAAAAGGCACACACCCAAAATAGTAGTAGTTGTTGACCTATGAGTACACTCAACTAAGAGAATTTTCGACATACTAATGTGCTCGACAAGAGTCACGAGGATGTTCGACTGAAGAGTCGACAATAGGTGTGTGCGCTCAAATAAGAGAGCGACACCGCGAATGATAGCTAGTGCAATGTCGAAAAAGATGGGTTTAGTTCATACTCCCTCTCAAGTGGAGGTGAGTAAGCATGTTCCAACTTGAAAGCAATTTCTTCACTCTTTTTCTCTTTTCATTCCCCCCCCCCCCCCCCCCACACCACCCGCTCTTTTCAATTTTCTTTTTCTTCGTCACTTTTTCACATTACAGAAGCATGAAAACATTTAGAGACGAACAAAAAAAATAATCCGAGAGGGATAGATGGTGGTTGTGAAGGCTGGACAGGCTCATCGATGTCAAAGGAGATATATATCGAAATCGTTGTGGAGAGGCAAAAACAGAGGGAACTCTGATTCCCGAATCTGCATAGTTGGTCGAATCCTCGAACCTGTAGGAGATGATGAGTTTGTTTCCTGGTGGCAGGAGTACGGTGGAGCTAGGTGATGGAGCCATTATCAACATAGTCAAGGAGGTTGGCCGTTGGATCTGGGTGGCGAAAGAGGCGACGTGACGCTCTTGTCGAAGGAGCGACAAAGCTTGATGATGAGTCCGTTGTAATGCCCAAAATGTTGCGTCCCGTTCGAGGCAAAGTTGCATAACATTTTCACGGACCAAGGCTATGCGGAAAGCTTCCAAAACGTTCTAGAATACGGTGGAACTTTCCAAAAGGTCCCAGAATCTTCCAGAGGGCCCGAAAATCTTCTAGAAGGCTCCAGACCCTTCCGGATGTGTCATGATCTTTCTGGATGTACTAGAAATTTTCTTTGTTCTTATCTCTTAGAGAATAATTCCTGGAATATGCCGATTCCAGAAGTTTCTTGAGATTTCCATGTAAGCCCTATGGGCACTATAAATAAGGGGGAGGCCTCATTTGTTCCTCACCACCAAAACTTGTAAGCATTCTCCAAGTATTAGAAGAAGTTCTTACGAGTCTCATTTGCTCCACTCTTCTTTAATTTTCTTAGCATTCTAACTAAGTCGGTTGGGAATGCTTGCACGAGTCTTCGAGAAGGAAGATAGTGCACCGCACGGGACGAAGTGTAGGCAAAAATACTAAGTCCGTGACAAGTGGTATCAAAGCAAAGGTCGATCGCCCCCATGTCTTCGTCCGAGATCGTCCACAACGAGGAGCAACCAGCATCGCCTAAGGAAAAGGCGAAGTCCGGGAGGAAGGGCAAGAGCAAGGAGTCGTCGATGGAACGGGTCCTTGGCGAGTTGGCATCCCGTGTGAAGATGCTGGAGAAAGGCGTGACGGTCGTCAAGCTTGAAGTGGAGCAAAACCAGACGGCCCACGATGAGTTCGCCCATGGGTTGGAGACTGACGTCACCCATGCCATGGCGCAGTTTCGGGAGCAACTCCGCGAGATGCAAGCCGAGTTCGAGGAGGAACGGAAGGCTACCAAGGCGAAGATTGCCGAACTGCGCGAGGAGCTAAAAACCAAGTAGGCGATACTCGAGAAGGCCATTGCTGGTGGTGCGACTTCGAGGAGGGAGGCGGCCCAGAAAATGAAGTATCCAGAACCTAAATCCTTCAATGGCGTGCGAGACGCGAAGGAGGTGGATAACTTCATTTGGAATGTTGAGCGGTACCTGAAAGCGGTTCGCATCGAGGATGAGACCGTTAAGGTAAACACGGTATCCTATATTTTTCTGATGATGCTATGTTGTAGTGGCGACGCAGGTGCATCGAGATAGAAAAGTGACTCTGCTCGATCGAGACTTGGGAGGATCTCAAGAAGGAGATCAAGTCTCAGTCCTACCCGGAGAACGTGGAGTATGTTGCGAGGCGGAGCCTGCGACAACTCAAGCACACCGGGTCCATCAAGGAGTATGTGACGGAGTTCACCCACCTGATGCTTGTCATATCGAGTATGGACAAAGAAGATCGCATGTTCTTCCTGGAAGGTCTACAACCGTAGACGGCACAAGAGTTGCAAAGACAACACGTGTTAGATCTGAACACGGCCGTTGCAGCGGCCAAGAAGCTGATGGAATATCGGCGGAGCGATACCCCCAAGCCAGAGGCAAAGACTACCACCAAGTTTAACGGTAGGGAAGACAGAAAGAACAACGGAAAGGAAGACCCGCCGAAGGACAAGCAGCCTGCGAAACCTCCGACGGAAAGAAAGATCGAGTGCTTCGTGTGCGGTGGAAATCACTTCACACGTGACTGCACCAACAAAGGCAAGAGGGTGAACGCGGTCCAAGGCGGGGAGGCCGAGGACGAGGAGCCTAGGATAGGGGCTCACATGGGTGCCTTGCGCCTACTCAATGCTTTGAAGAGCAAGGCGATCGTAGCCAAAGCCCCGAGTCGAGAGCTGATGTATGTGGACATGAAGATCAACGGCCACAACATGAGGGCGATGGTAGACACCGGAAAAATCCACAACTTCGTCTCGGACGCGGAGGTCCAACGCTTGGGTCTGGTGCTTGAAAAAGACTCGAGTAAGATGAAGGCGGTCAACTCAGATGCTCGTCCTGTGCAGGGGATGGCCAAAGGTATGAAGATCCAGGTGGGAGAATGGACGGGTGTCACCAGTCTCACGGCCGCGCCACCGGATAACTTCAACATGATCCTTGGGATGGACTTCCTCACCTCGGCAAAGGCGGTCCCAATGCCTCATTCGGGAGTCGTTGAGATCATGGAGGAGAGCTCCCCGCGCATGGTGAATGTTGTACGAGGCGAACTTGCGAAGGGGAAGGCTCTCTCCGCCTTATAACTCAAGAAAGGAATGCGGCACGGGAAGATGACCTACCTACGGTGCTCAAGACGAAGGAGGCTCCCGTGCAGGAGGATCTTCCGCCTGAGATCGATGACATCCTTGTGGAGTTCAGGGACGTCATGCCGAAAGAGTTGCCAAAGAGGCTACCTCCGCGGAGGGAGGTAGACCACGCCATCAAGTTGGAGCCGGACACGAAGCAGCCCGCCATGGCTCCGCCTGAGCTAGACGAGTTGAAGAGGCAACTCAATGAGCTGCTCGATGCGGGCTTCATCAGACCGTCGAAGGTCTCGTACGGCGCACCGGTGCTATTCCAGAAGAAGATGAATGGAAGCCTTCGTTTGTGCGTCGACTATCGTGCACTAAACAAGGTGACCGTCAAGAACAAATATCTCATCCCGTTGGTGGCGGACCTATTTGACCAACTGGGAGGCGTAAGATACTTCTCCAAACTCGATATGCGCTCGGGATAGTATCGAGTCCGAATTGCGGAGGGCGACGAGGCTAAGACGGCATGCGTCACGAGGTATGGCGCTTATGAATTTTTGGTTATGCCTTTTGGTCTAACAAATGCTCTTGCAACTTTTTGTACTTCGATGAACAAGCTCTTTCATCCCTATCTGGATCGGTTCGTCGTGGTCTATCTCGACGACATCGTGGTGTACTCAAACACGATGGAGGAGCACATTGAGCATTTGAAGGCCATCTTCCAAGTGCTGAGGGAAAACAAACTCTTCGTCAAGCGGAAGAAGTGCTCATTTGTACAAGAAGAGGTGTCGTTCTTAGGGCATCGGATCGAACATGGCAAGATATGGATGGACGGTGCGAAGATCCAGTCCATTCGGAAGTGGGAGGCTCCCACCAGGCCGATGGAGCTGCGATCCTTCCTAGGCCAGGCGAACTACTACTGGCGGTTCATCTGAGGATATTTCGCCCGCAGCGCCTCTGACCAATCTCCTGCGGAAGGATCGGGCGTGGAGCTGCACGCCCCGATGCGATGAGGCATTCGAGGCACTGAAGCGGACTGTGACGGAGGAGCCGGTCCTATCTCTACCGGACTACTCCAAAGCGTTCGAGGTGCATACGGACGTGTCCGACTTCGCCATCGGTGGGGTGTTGGTGCGGAAAGGGCACTCCATCGCATTCGAGAGCCGCAAGTTGAATGATACTGAACGGTGCTACACGGTGCAAGAGAAGGAGATAACCGCGGTCGTGCACAGCTTGAGGACATGGCGACGCTACCTTCTCGACATCAAGTTAGTGATCATGACAGACAATATAGCCACGAGCTACTTCCAGTCCCAGAAGTAGTCCCTGAAGCAGTCGAGATGGCAAGATTTCCTAGCCGAGTTTGATATGGAGCTTCGATACAAGTCCGACAAGGAGAATCAGGTGGCCGATGCTCTCAGCAGGAAGGCCGAGCTCGCGACGGTATGCTTGCTCTAGGAGGATATTCTGGATCGTGTCCGAGTGGGTATCATGGAGGACCCGCTGACACAGGCTATAGTGTAGCTCGTCCAGGAGGGCAAAACAAGGCGGTTCTGGCTGAAGGACGGGCTTCTCTATACCAAGGACGACAGGGTGGTCGTCCTAAGTGTAGTAGCTTGCGGAGACAGCTGCTCAAAGAGTGCCATTATACGAAGTGGACTGGACGTCCGGGCCAGAAGCGGACCTTGGCGTTGCTGGAGACCGCATACTACTGGCCTCGCATGCACGAAAATGTGGAGGACTTTGTGCGCACCTGTCTTGTGTGCCAACAAGACAAGGTGGACCATCAGAGACCCGGGGGCCTGCTGGAGCCTCTCCACGTGCCGAGCCAGCCATGGGAGAGCATATCGATGGACTTCATCTCCGTCCTGCCGACAGTGAGGGCGCTTGGGTCCATTCTCGTAGTGGTGGACCGATTCTCCAAGTACGTGACCTTCATTGCTGCTTCAACGGACTACACAGCAGAGGAGGCCGTACGACTGTTCATCAACCACGTGGTGTAGTTTTGGGACATTCTGGAGAACATAGTCAGTGACCGGAATCCCCGCTTCATGGGAAAGTTTTGGACGGAGGTGTTCAAAATCCTTGGGACGGACTTGCACTTCTCGACCAGCTTCCACCCGCAGACGGACGGACAGACCGAGCAGGTCAATTCTCTACTTGAGGAGTACTTGCCGCACTTTGTGAGTGCAAACCAGCGAGATTGGGTGCACCACCTCGACGTCGCTCAGTTCTGCTACAATCTTCAACGGAGCGAGTCATCAGCCCATTCGAGTTGGTGATGGATCGACAGCCGCTTGTCCCGCACACGCTGAGTACGGGGTCCTCGAGTAGAAGTTTCGCGGCCAACCAGTTCACTTCAGACTTCAAGACAAAGGCGGACATTGCCAAAGCATTTCTGAAGAAGGCCACAAGGAAGATGAAGAAATGGACCGACACGAGGCAAAGGCCGGTCGAGTACAAGGAGGGGGACATGGTGATGGTCAAGCTTCAACTGCAACAGTTCAAAGTGTTCTGAAAAGTGCACAAAGGACTGATTCGGAAGTACGAAGGCCCCTTCTCCGTGCTCAATAAGGTAGGCAAGGTGGCCTACAAGCTCGAGCTCCCCGCGAAGGTGAAGATTTATCCAGTCTTCCATGCCAGTTGCTTGAAGCCGTACCACGAAGACTTGGAGGATCCCCAGCAAGGAATTCCAAAGCGACCCACGACGACCATGACTACGTCCTTCGAAAAATAAGTGGAAGCCATGCTTGACAAGAGTACTATTCGTCGGCGAGGCGTGTCCCTGTATGTGGAGTACCTCATCGAATGGAAGGGCATGCCATACGACGAGTCTAGCTGGGAACGTGCCGATGCAATGCATCAGTTCGAGGCCGAGGTCCAGGCATTTCTCAACGAGCATGGTTGACGAGAACGTCAACGCCTTAGGTGGGGGAGAATGTAACGTCCAAAATGTTGCGTCCCGCCTGAGGCAAAGTTGCAAAACCTTTTCACGGACCAAGGTTATGCGGGAACCTTCCAGAACGTTCTAGAAGACAGTGGAACTTTCTCCAGAAGGCCAGGGTCCGAGAATCTTCTAGAAGGCTCCAGACCCTTCCGGATGTATCATGATCTTTCTGGATGTACTAGAAGTTTCCTTTGTTCTCATCTCTTAGAGAATAATCCCTGGAATATGCCGATTTCAGAAGTTTCTTGAGATTTCCATGTAAGCCCTATAGGCACTATAAATAAGGGGGAGACCTCATTTATTCCTCACCACCAAAACTTGTAAGCATTCTCCAAGTAATAGAAGAAGTTCTTACGAGTCTCATTTGCTCCACTCTTCTTTAATTTCCTTAGCAATCTAGCTAAGTCGGTTGGGAAGGCTTGCACGAGTCTTCGAGAAGGAAGATAGTGTGCCGCACGGGACGAAGTGTAGGCAAAAACACTAAGCCGTGACACCGTGCTCTAGATTTCTATTATTATTTTGGTCTGAAGTTGAGAAGAAAAAGATTGAAAAGAACATGAATATGGTGGCTTTTTTTTCCCTTTGTATGGGGAGAGGAAGAAGTGGTTGGTGGGTCTCGTGCGTTAAGGGTTTAGGAGAAAATTGAGATGGGAATCATAAAGGAGGCTGGTATGCAAGAGAAACTAGGGATTTGAAGAAGTTAGCTTGATCTAGGATTTTGTGAGGAAGATGGAGGATAGGGTTGGAATTTGTGGAAACAGGAGAATAGTTAGGGCTTCGTAAATGAATGGCTAGGATTAGATTTAGAAGAAGATTGATGGATAAGAATTATTTTGGTGGAACAAGAGCTAGCCCAAGGTGAACCGTGTACAATGTAGTAGTACTACATAGGTAATAAAAAGCATATTTTTCATTCATTGCACTGAGGTTACATAGAGGGTAGAGTTAGCCTCACTCTCATTCCACAGCAATGTGAGACTAAACATAGATATCCAACCACTCATACACAAACATCTCTAAAACCCACAACCGTCTAAATCCTCCACCTTGCTTCGCTCTCCCGCAACCAACCAAATATGTTTAGTTTTAGGCCTCCTCTTCATATATTCATTGCAGCTACTTCCAGCTTCCAGTCACCAGGAACGTCAGTAGTACCAAACATGAGTAGCAACAGGCCATGTCTGAGGAGCGTCAGCCCACTCGTACTTTGGATATTACTATTCTACCTCCGAGCAAATCCCCGATGAGCTGAAAAGGATCTATCAAATTAAAACTATAGCAGATGGTACTATTGATTAGTACAAGGCTCATTAAGTAGCACGTTGTTTGTTTCTCTCAGTAACATGGCATTAAGTATGACGAGCCCTTTTCCCTTGTAACTAAGATAACACAATTCGCACTCTTCTCCAACTTGCTTCAAGTAGGCTTTTGCCACTTTATCAAATGGATGCGAATAATGTCTTGAATGAGGATGTCTACATGACTCCTCCAAGCCATTCTAATTTGCCAGGAAAGTTTCTCATCTGTGCAAGGTGATCTATAACCTCAAGTAGGCCTCTCGGGCATGGTTCTCCATATTCACTACAACAATTCATGTTGTCGGATTCCCCTCGAGTCAAAATGGTCCAGCTATATTTATGCATTCCTAATATAGTCATCACTGATAGCAATCTTGATCACATTATGCAAGATGAACAACATTTGAATCGTCAAATTTGATATTAAGGACCTTGGACATCTTTTCTACTTTCTTGGTCTCGAGGTTGATCACTCTACTCACGGGCATCTAGAAATTCATTGGTTTTTTTAGATTAGGCCAAACATTAACAGTCTTTGTCCTAGGCTACTAGCACCATGACCCCCTCTCATTCCCATTTGTATTTGTTGGGCTGGGATTCAAACCCACGCCCACTCCTCTCCTCCCTTACTAGTATGACCACTAGACCATCCCCTTGGTGGTAGAAATTCTTTATTGAGGTCCTTGTTAGAGCAAGTCTTATACCCACACATCAACTGCGCCTTTAGAGTTGAATGTAAAGTTATGTCCTTAAGACTTTGTGCATACACAGATGCTGACTAGGCTAGTGATGTTATTGATCGGCAATCTATCGACATCTTTCTTGACGACTTCATGATCTTGTAGAAGTCCATGAAATAAGATATTGTGTCTCGATCTGATGTTAACACTGACTATCGCGTTATAGATGCCTGACTGTCGAGATTACATGGCAGTGTCGCCTTCTTGTGGAAATGGGCGATACTACCACCCTAGCCATTCTCCACTGTCATAACGATATCCGGTTGTTGGCAATCCGGTGTTTCCCAAGCGCACGAAGCATGTTGAGATTGATTGTCAAGTTGTGCGCCAATACTATCCCGGTGATACAATCTCCCTTCCGCTCGTCACTTCCAACCTTCAGGCTGCAAAGTTCTTCACTAAGCCCACACTCTCTAGCAGCACTCTTTCCTGATAAGCAAACTCTGGCAGCACTCATTCCTGATAAGCAAACTCTGTTCATGGACCCAACATGAGTCACAAGTACCTTGGTCTTACTCTTGTATAGTTCTTAGCTTCTTCTACTTCTTTCGTCCTTCATGCTTCTTTTAATCCCACAATGGAAATGATGGATCCTAGTCCCCTCTATAAACAACCATGAGCAAAATGAATGAATTCAATCGTTTCCCAAATTCTAACAGTAACCATATGATTAAACATAAAGAAAAGCTTAATAATAACCAATAGCATTCACTTTTGTACGAGAAGGGGAAAAAACATGATTCAGTTACATATTGTAGAACCATAATCATACTTACCGCAAAACCTGAATTATGAAGTGCTGGAGCAGATAATTTTGCAATGACAAAATCTAATAATTGGACCATATACCTGTTATAAATGTACAAAAAGAGGATATTTGTTAGTAGCAGTTTAAACCAACAAAGAGAAACAACATAGCATGTTGCAAACTTGCAACTAAGAATAAATACATACACAAAGAGAAGATGCATAAAAAAGGAAGTGGCAAATGACAAGGGGGGAGGAATATTACTCAATAGTTTTCTACTAAATTGCACTGCAGCTCCTGGTACTTAATGCTATGTCAATAATTGAAGCAGGTATTTTGCAAAATAATTCTTAATCTAAACAACATCAAACCTTGTCTCTGTCTCATACCAAGAACAGGGAGCATATAAAATAATAATAAATTGTATGCTGCAAGAGCCAGGTCTAGCCCATAGCTGGCTTTTGCATAACTCCCTGTCATTTAACTGATATCACCACACTTTATGTTGCTAGCAATCAAATGATACGGTACTTAGAACTACTTAAACCCTGTTGTCAGTCTTACTTTCTTTATATCACAGTTCTAAAAGGCGGTCTAGGCGGCCGCCTAGGCCGCGCCTAGGCACTAGGCGCTTAGTGCCCGCCAGATGTCTGCCTAGGCGCCCGCCTAGACCCCCCGACGTTCTTCTATGCATGTTTTGGGGGTTTATGGACTTATTCTGCAATTTCCAGTAGGTTTTTTGGATATTTTTTTTTATTTGTTTATGAACTGCCTAGATCTAGGCGGCCGCCTAGGTGACCGCCTAGGCGGGCTACGCGCTAGGTGGTGAGTGCCCGCCCGACTAGCGCCTAGCGCTTTTCACAACCTTGCTTGCTTTATATGCAGCTTGTAGCATCCAGACACAAGCTTTTAGTGCTCGAAAGGAGTAAGAGTGACAGGTTCTAAATCCAGCTTATTCCCATGGCTTCCATAAGGCCATCTGCCAATTCAGTCAAGTGGGAACTATATTTCCAACAACCTGAAAGATCTCATCACCCTAAAATTTGGTCCAACTGTGTCCATTTGTTGTCATGAACCTCAGAAAATAGCTGCATCCCTCTACATAGTCATTTCCTTCTATATATCAGTTCAAAAACAAAGTAAGAATAGAATTTCTGTTTGTTCCTTGTTATCTCCTAATGCCTCTTTAGTCTTTATTATTCTTCCAACCTGACTTATTAAATAAGTGTCTAATAACGCTTCTCAATACAAAACATGGTAAGTGCACTAACAACACCCACTACACTCAAACTTACGCAGGAGAGGACTATACGTATCCAAAATGAAAGCAAGACACGCCATAAAAACAGAAGATTCGCAACTAAAATAACAATGAGAAATTAAACAGTATGCACGCCCTATAAAATATTCAGATTTTGTTTGAGATAGAACGAATACAACCCACCCACCCCCCCCCCCCCCCCCCCCCCCCCCGGTTGTTTCATTAAATATAATTAGTGATAAACGAGTCCCATTAACAAAGGAGATTACTCGAAAAAACAAACAAGCATACCGATTCCAAGACTACTTGAAATAGCTCTATCAGCAAGTCACAGGCTTGCCGCAGCTAGAAATGAAGTCATGGAAACATCTTAAGATATCCTTCATTATTGGCGAGACCCTTCACCCAATATTCCAGTGCATGAAAGTAAATACATTAAGAAGAAGATAGTAGCAACAAACAGCTCGAATCCCCATCATGACGCCGTCTTTACTGATTTGCACCCCAGTTGATGTGGTCCCTTACGAATTCATCACCATTTTGGCCTTTTATCAAATGACATAATGAAAATGTATTCTGCTACCACACCCTTGTCATAGTAATAGTGGAACGTATCACCATTGTGACGTGGTTACTACCGATTTCTCACACGCGAGTGCTATTACAGTCCCTCACCAAATCATCACCCATCCGCCCCCTTGCCAACTAACACCATGAATAACCCCTTTAACAAAATCTGAGTACCACAGCCCCTTGCCGATTGTTCACCTTTGTCCTTCTTGACGTACATTTTCATTGCCATTACTAATACCTCTTGTGTCCCAATCAACTTCTCCAATGGCCATCTCCTTAATGGGAAATTGGAAACAAAATCAAACATAAAATAGAGAGAAAGAAAAGGCACAAAGCTATTGTTGCACTCCGGCCACGAAACTCCGGTTTCACGGCCAACGTCACGACAACCCTCACAATCGTGACCCCCTTCAATACCCAACATCATTTGTGATGAGAATCCTCATTCACAACAATGACCCTTAGACACCACATGATGTAAGGAGTCGTCGGGGACTCTTAATCCGATTTTGGCAAGATATAGGACTCAACTAAGGATGACGCGATTTGTCATTGATCCGATGGTGACAAGGTTGAGAACCCCACTACTGGTACCGACGGTCAATTCACCACCTTGGATGGCCAAGCCAAGGATACAACGAACAAATCCAATTCCAACAAAATGATAGCTTTAGTATCTCAATCTTCAATAACTTCAATAAATTGATTACAAGAGAGGGCCAAAAGGACCTTATTTATATGGCAGAAAATTTTATTAAACATAGAAAGTCCTAGAAGATCTAAAAACTACTTAAATAATAAATAAACCTAGAAACTACAATTACCATATATAAAACTATTAAATCCAAATTTGGTTTGCTCTAAAATGATTGGACCGGTCAACCAATTGAATCAATTGACTATCCTAGCTTTCGCGTCATACTCCTCTTGCTGAACGAAACTCACCCCCGACTTACTCTAAAATTTCAACTTGACCATCCAAATGAATAAATACTTAGGAGTAAAAGGGAAACCTCAATCTGCATTGTAGATCAACCGTACATGCCCACACAAATAAATGCTTGGAAGTATATAAGGCTCTTGGATGGTCGACGTTTACTCTTTAAATTTCTAAATCCATTAAGTAACTCAAATTGATGACGTCGCTTAATGTCTAATGAGGTTGTAGTTGCACAATATCTTCTATACTTTGCTTGAGTCAACCAAAATAACATACGATAGTGTGCTTCTCGTGTTTTCTGATGTCACATGTCATGAGAAGTTGTTCAAATTTTCTTGTGTTATTCTTACTAATTGATCTCAATGACGGACGTTGTGGAGCTTCAGGTACTTCTCTTGGTGATAGTTGTCGATAAGGAACTTTTTTTCGAAGCTCTCTACGTCCCACATCTTGATTTGTTGCACCCTTCTTGTTAACGATGTCACTTAAGATTTTTCCACCAAATTGACTCGTACTTCTTGAGTTTCATGACAACAAGCTTTAATCTTCGATTAACCGGGACTCTTGAAGCTCAAACACATGGTTAATGGTATAAAGCCAATCAACAAACTTATATGGGTCCACTCGAACATCAATATGTTGCAATTGCGGCAGGATCTTCGTTTGCCTCGAGATCAATCTCTATTTTCACTTGAGGAAAAAATTCTTTCGCTATGGTAAAGATTAGGAAAATGACTGAGTCTCGTCATTTAGACGTTTTCACTTTCAGATTACTCGCTTTCTTGAATTCGGTGACGTTGAGTTAGTTGTTGTTAACGCAACCGTTGATTCTCTAACTGCTATTGTTGGATTTGTTGATGAAATACATTAATCTCGATATCGTTCAGTTGTCGACAATGAGGTGGCATGGTGATGATTTTTGGTAAGTAGTGGCAACGATGTCATAAGAAGATGAAGGGATTAAGGTGATTATTTTTTTCTTCTTTTTGATTGGTACATAGGAGAACGGTGTGAATGGAGACAATCAGAGGATGATGATGGATAGCAATGATGAAAGTAGAGGATAACTCTCGACGAACCAAGCTCTGGTACCAGCTGATGTTGGGAGTCGTTGGGAATTCCTAACCCTATTTTGATGAGGTCTAGGACCTTACTACGGACAACACGATTTGTTGTCGAGCCGATGGTGCGAGGTCGATAACCCCACTACGGATACTAACGGTCGATTTACCACCTTGGACGGCCAAGCCAAGGATACAGTAACGGAACGAACCAAGTTCTAACAAAGCAATAGCTTTAATATCTTAATCTTCAATAACTTGATTATAGAAGATAGACCAAACGGCCTTATTTATAGAGTACGAAAAGATACTAAAAGTAGAAAATCCTAGAAAATCTAGAAACTACTTAAATAATAAATAAACCTAGAAACTACTATTACCATATATAAAAACTATTATTGATCCAAATTTGGCTTCCTCTAAAATGATTGGAGCGGTCAACCAATTGACCATCCTCGCTCCCGTGCCACCACATCGCAAGCCTTTGCCTTGTCCAACACTCTCCCTCTGTTTTCTCCCCATCTGGCAAGTACACGACGTACTTCCTTCAACCCGAGAGAGCCCAACACCAGCGCTTCGACATGTTGGCACTGGTGACACAACTCAGATCACACGCAAAAAACAGCCAATACCCTATCTGAGTATGAGCTGATCACCCACTTTTTTACTGTCGTCCATGGAAGTCGACTAGCCTGAGGCATTGGATCAAGGTGCTGTTGAAAGCCTCAGAATGGTGGCACCATCTGCAGCTACAGTAGGATTCTCCAAGGAACGTCGTTAGCACCACAGATGGGAAGATGCTGATGTTGAGGCAGCGAGAGGCGGGATCAGGAGATAGGAGGTTGATGGAGGAACGACAGCGTAGATCACATCCCAACTGTTGGTTCAGAATTTTTTTTCAATTGATAATAAACGTAGAAGAACGAAGTTACTCAAAGAGTGTGAGTCAGCTCTACGTATCGGGATGATCCGAAACAAGAACGATGGAACATGACTTTAGATAAAGAATCTTCACCATGTACGAATTAAAAGAACCCACAGCAGTCATTGCGGAAAATCCAAACTTACATATCCACTAACTCGCCCGCACATGATTGACAAGTGGCCTAAATTCTACTAGTGGCATGTATGTAAGTGGACATTTGGTAAAGGTTCATACAGATTTAACTAGTAAGGATGGGTGAATGCTTCAACAAGGAGGCTCTGTTGCAGGTTCTGGAAGGGAAATGGAAGACAGATACAAGGACTCTAGTTTCTAGACAATTGATGATAATGAGTATGTCATTGATGTAGTAGATGGGACTTCGTGAAGACGTGGTATATAGAAGATGATGAACCATGTTATATTGATAAACATAGATTACGGTTCAGGGTTCCTTGGCCTCCAACAGAACAAAAGGAAAACCCAAATCACTTTATTATCAATTACCCAATAAATAAGAATACAATACTAGCTCCATATTTCTAGGTATCATAGGGATATGGAAACCGTAAGTCTACCCGTACAACCCTTAGCCCAAATGTAAAGGCCGATAACTCATAATTCTAATAAAAGTCTAGAAAATCATCAATTAAATATACTAAATACAACCAAACAACAACAAAATTCCTACCTGCACACAAATTTTGGGTTGTCGCAATCACGTCCCTAGCAAACGGGTCTCAGATCTCCATCAACACTCCCCGGCTTGAAAGATTCACCACCTGCTGAATGAGGTGATGATAGGATCATCGTATCCATGTCGAGTGACTTTTGTTGTCCTCGCTAAGAAACCAAGAAACTTTCGAAATCTCCATCTGCAGTGGAGACCATCTTATAAACAATAACATCCTTCATCTTTGTAACCCCTAGACCGCCTCCAAGGTAGAGGCGGTGGCACTAGAGGTCGTCGCATAGAAGTAATATGCCCCCAGCAAAGGAATGAACGATGATGTCCACGATGAAATAGGAGATGATGGGGCACCTTGAAAGGGGACTGGGTACGATACAAGATCATGATACGGTATCAAATCCTCTACGTTGAATATTAGGCCGATCCCAAGATCACGTGGAATGTCCATCTTATGTTTGGATCAACCTTCCGCATCCGCAGAACTCGGTGGGGACCTATCGGTCTAATCTAAAACTTCTTCAAAGTTCTTGGAGGTAACCTCTTTAGTCTCGCCCACACAAATATCATGTCACCAACTGAATACTTCTGCAGTCTCCATTGATTGTCAGTTGTATATAAATATCATTACTTACAGATAATCTCCTATGTATCTCACCATGTAAGCCATGAATGTGTTGTACAAAAGCCCCTACAGACATGCTAACTCATGAACCCACTAGCATAGGTAGTAAATATATAGGTTTCGTAGGTTAAGAACCCTTGAGCTTTGAGAGGACTCAACCTACTAGTAGACCTATTGACTGAACATAAGCAAACTCGGTCACAGGGAGCACTAACTCCTACATAGCTGTATGATCGCACCCACTAACCATCTCAACGAAATTCCAGGACCCTCAATGCCTAGTTCAGTCTGGCCATCCTTTTGTGAGTAATATGTAGTCAAGAACTAAAGTCATATTTATACCCTCCAGAAGAAGTGGCTCATAAAATTATTGCCGGGATCGGAAATAATCGTCTTAGGCAATTCATGTAATATACACACATATCTAAGGAACATATTCGGTATATGTGAAGTATCAACCATTTTATTGCAACAAACTGTGGCTATTTTGCAAATCATCCACTACAACAAATATATAATCATGATTCCTGAATGTCTGCGGCAAACCTGGACCAGAATTCAAGCTAATATCCTACCAAGGAGCGAAAAGAATAGGTAAATGTGCCTACAGGCTGTAGATGGCGTCCGACACATCCAACATGTCGGTTTCAAAGGTTTAACGACTCGATTCTGTGAAATAAACCGTTTATGTCATTTTACAATATGTCAGCCTACATATCAGACTCAACGCCGACTGGTGCCATTTTTTCAAATAGCCAACATTTGAGTTTATCGGGTTTATTGAGGTTTTATTGAGAGGGTTTCAAGTGTTAAACTACTTGTATAGTTCAAGTGTTAAATTACTTATGACTCTTAAAGACCTAGACACTTAAACCGGGGATTGTTTATATTTGTACTAAATTGTCTTACTTAGTCTCATAAATTACTTGATAAAATAATTTAATAGTAGCTTTTATATTTGGTCAGATAGTTGTTATGTTAGTTGTAATTTTGGGACATTTCATACATTTAGTACTTGGGGGTGTATAATTCCTTATTTTGATTCCCATCTTTCACAACCAGACACGTGTGACATCAAACCCATGACTCTTGCAACATCGCTCTCGACACTTGGGCAACAAAAAACATCATGGTCTTATCGTGCCCAAATTGCCCTGCAGCACCACCTGCGTGTATTTCCCATATCAAATAGTCTTTGAGGGGAGTATCGTGAATGCCCTGATGGTCGCCCAGAAAAAATAAACCAACCGACTGAGGTACAACCATCAACTGAGGTAAGAGGATCCCACTCGAAAGAGTATAGATCTTACCTAAGTCTCGACAAATAGGATACTCTCCAGGATGCAGTCAAATTCAATGACTCAAGTACTCATCGAATGCAATAACAGAAGATTCCTAATTAATCCATCAATGGGCTTATTCAGCACCTATGTTGCACGAATACGGACATGGGTACAGACACAATACAGGTACACGGTACGGACATAGGTACCAAGGTAGTTACCTATATTGCATGAATACGGATAAGGACACGGTACGGACCACCATTTTGCCGTGTCCGTGCAAGATAGTTCAGAACGAACACTGTGCTTGAGAACAAATGTGTACTCCTTAATAAGGGCAGGTGTCGAACTTCTAATTTTCTACAATCCACCATGGATCATCCATACATAGAGAATCAGATCTAAAAGAATTAGGTGGAAAGTAACACATGATTTGAAGCTCTATGGATATATCAACCATTCAACCCACACAAGTAGAACTGATAGTGCACCGATTATACAATGATCTCAGCCCTATACACAAATCAAACTACTGCCATTATTGCTCAGGACCTCCAACTTTCAATAAACTTTCTCCACATATACCGATTCAAAAAGAGAGGAATCTGGCCACCACAGATAATCATAGGACTGTCAGACACTAGTTTCAATCAGGAACAGTTCAGATGCTTTCCACAGTTCTATAGTATTTTTCTGCTAGGCTTACAAACTGACATTAATGCTTAACCAAGTACCGACATCAGTAGGTGAACACTTCACATGGCAGAATAATAAAGAGCGAGCTAAATCCCAAATCATTCCATCCGATACATATCAGCATAAGTTGACTTATAGAAAAATATATAGATGCTTAAAGTCCAGTGACTTAGGTTACCTCAGTGCAAAATATATTAAGAAAATATTAGAGAAAGAGCAACAGAGCAGTTACCCCAGTCTATGGAGTTCATTATCCTTCACAACAGAACAAAAATATCTAGTTAATGTGTCATTATAAAATCTTGGGAAAATAAGGCAGTCCTCATAGTACCAGAACCAAGATAGCTAACAAATTGAAATAGTTAAGGTTAGAAGAAATTACCCAAGCGAGACTGCAAGCTCTTCCGATGAAACTGAATGTGGATCAAGCCCTCTCGGTAAGCGTGCATTGCATATTTGAACATATGAACAGCTTAAACCATCCTTGCTGTTCCCATCTGAAATAACCTAAAGTGTCCAAGAAATAAGCATCATTTAAAAAACAATTCTCCTGTGAATTTCATACCAATTCTACAATTAAAGGGGCTATGAATATTTTAAAAATATTATAAGAATCAGTGGGTCTATGAATATCGGGAAAAAGGAGAAAACTAGTATATTAAGTATTTCACACATTTTTTCTATAATTTGAAATTAGTTATTCACAAATAACAAATTCCATTACTAATAAATTAAGTATTTCTTGCTAATAATTGCATATTTCTTGCAAATAAATTAGAACTTTCTTAATAACTAATCATTAAGTCACTAAAATAATTTAAAAGAAATAACTGTTAAGTGCTATAAGAAAGCTTGATTATGTCCATTAAAAACTAAGGGATAAACATAAAAAATACAAAAAAGTAGGCCCATATGTATTCAAATATTTTCTGTTTTTTAAAATATTTTTTATTTTTTTTGTCATACCTAAACCAAAAGGTTATAACTTATAAACCCGGACCGACACCACTGGATATTGCCGAAACCACCTAGACCAATACTCATAACGAAGGGTCCAAAATCGATTCCAATACGGATACTTTGAACCTTGGTTCTACATTCAAGTGGTGCCTTTATGTAGGTCCAAGCTGCAGGAACTTTCGGGAACGAAGCGACCTCTACGAAGTTCCATTTTGGGCCGAACCACCAAGGACTCGCATACTAAGCCCGGACAGTGCCCTTGAACTGAGTTACCTGGCTTTGGTTATTGGGCTCTAGGATTCTCTAGCATGTAGAGTATAACAAGAGAAAAAAAATCAAAGACTATAGATGGAAGACCTATATTCAAACAACAATCTCCTTTGGTAAGCCTTACTTTTCCTTGTTGAAACATTTAAACAACCATGACGCCAAATAACAATAGGCATATGTTCTGCAAGCACTGACAAATATGACATGAGGATTAACCTTGCTTCTAAAACAAGTTTGTTTCAACCATGTTCAAGCCGAGTTAGGTTTCGCAAATTTGGCAATAACTTTAAATTAGATTTCACCTAGAAAAGTTGGAATAATAAAAAATATCACTGTAGTTCTAACCTGACGGACTGGAAAAAATTTACTGATTTGGCGTATAACCACAGACTGTTTGTGAAGAAGCTCAGAGGTAACTGCCATCTGCAATGAAGGCACCAGACTTAGATTTGTCAAATGAATAAAAAAAAATAACAGTTGATGTCTATGAACAACGTCCTAAAACATTCATAAGAGAAAATTAAGGATAATGCTGGAAAAACAACAAAAAGGGGCATTACTCCACTTTACTTCAGACTTCAGTTTTAAGAAGAAGAAAATATTACAATATATGGCAAAAGACCCAAACAAGGACTCAATAGTGAAACACTACAGGACTCTAGAGAACATTTCTACAAAGTAGGATACAGTACGAAGAAAGAAGGAAAGAAAAAAGGAAAAAGAAAAAAGACAAAGGAAAAAAATGATCATGTATAGCCATTGATGATGCTCTACTACATCAACAAAAGGTTAAGGCTAGCAGTCTACTGCATATTGAATATTCAGAGGCTATATTGATCATCTCATCCTGTAAGCAGATGGACAAAACTTACGCAGTAAGTCGTATCCTTGAAGACACGTGAACATAGGATGCACAGGGCAAACTCAAGTGAGATTAAATATTAACATGACAATACATATACTGTTCATAAGTAGGTGATTCGAACAAATGTTTGACAGATAATCGTCAGGGCCAACCTATTTCATGCATCCTTGATGCAGGGTTTCTTCCTTTGTATGGTAAAACTCGTATATCGAACAAATTATCCAAGTTATTAAATAAAAAGTGAGAACGTGTTTCCCCAGTCAGACACCAAGAGAAAGCTGCAACAAACAGGGATCATAGCAGCCTTTAATGAAGGAGATTTAGTTTTGGCTTGTTCTCTTGAAGACATTTCAAGTTAACATATATAGAAGATTGTGTTCAGAAATCCTGATGCTTAGGAAAATCAAAAGACCGGTTCCTTATCATTGTTAATTTCAGCATGAACCAAAATACGTTGTTCTCGCCTTGTCCTTTTGGTTTTGAATGAAATTGATCCCAAAAAAGAAAGTTAGTACCTTTTAGCCTTATAAATTACCAAATCTAGAAAGGTCCCCATAAGGACCCAACATAAGTTGAAATCCTAATTTTAACCATATTTTAACAAGCGGATGAGAGAGTGAGGTACAAACAAGCCTATCCCCGTACCTCTCACCCATTCGTCATTATGCCACTCTATTTGTGCTGGTTCCTCTACATTCCTCTCTTTATTTGTAACCTTCCTTTCTCATATGGCATGTGATGACAAAACTAAGGTCATGGTTTCAATTACGATTATAAGCTATGTGCACGGACACGCAAAACAGTGTTCCATATCCGTACCAGTGTCTGTATCCGTATTCATGCAACATAGGTAACTACCTTGGTACCTATTTGAAAGTCCATACTGCACACCCGTATCGTGTACGTACTCGTACAACATAGATTATAAGCTAACTTGACATCTCACAGGTTCGCCAATTTTGGGAAGTCCAAATCTAGTGTAGACACATCCAAGAAAATGAAGAAGACAAAAGGGCAAACTAGAAGAAGCTTCCGTTGAAGAAAGATAGCCACATGACGAAGATAATAAGCAAGAATTAGTAGACACATTGAAAGAAGAGTCTCTTAGGAACATAGTACCAACAAAGAAGAAACAAAATCGCAACCCCACAAGATTTAACGAGGTTCACAGATTCTCATACGTCCATGGCTGCACACAAGTTATTTTCATTATTTCGGGAGACTTAAAATTACAAAAGATGAAGACCTATTTACAGGTAGATATTAAGGAGACCACCAACTTCAGCACAATCAACAAAAAACCCATATTGAAGTACTTGTAATTAGCAATAGGGACATTGATCGATCAAAGCTCCACAATCTCTAAAATAGTCCATATGGAGGTTAATAATATGTTCAATTTATTGTCCCAATTTACAAAATAAGACTAGCAGACCAGGATGGGTACCTTAAAGACCAGTTTCTTTTTTCGAGGGAGTCATAGTGCATAGCATGCAAGACCGCAGCCACACATAACAAAGAAGTACAAACGAGAATATGTTTTATTTCAAAGATGCTAAAGAGTGGCCAGAGAGAACATGCAAGCACGGAGGAAGAGGAAGATTGAGGACAATATATTGCCGGTCTTATTCAATTTGTATTATATATGTACATGAACTCCTTAAACCAAAATCCAGATCCTGATAGACAGACCGACGGACCGACCGACCGGAATAGTCAAGATCAAGCTTAAACCAAGATTGATTTGGGCTATTTGATCGGCCATCAAACAAAAAAGAGCAATAAGCTAGATAATAACAAAATAGAATACAGTACACAAGTTACACTTACAAGACCTAAGTTCTGCGTGCAATTAAGCTTCCGATAGAACCCCAGAAGCTCCTCGCGCACCTTCCATAACTGAAATCAGAGAAGCAACTATTAAAACAAGAGTAACAACTAAGAAAATCAGCAAACCAAGGCTTAAAAATTCAGTCTTTACCCTCGAAAAGGCCGAATCCAACACCTCAGACTTGTCCCTCAAATCAGCCTTTCCCTTCGCAACCTCGGCCTTATCTGGAAAATCCAAAGTCAACATCAGCCTCACGGACGAAAAAAGAAGAAGCAAACTTTAAAGCAACGACATACAAAAGAAACCAACTTTTCCAGAGCTGCTCCTCCGAGAGCTGCAACCTCTCCTTCAACTTCGCGATCTTCTCGTTCTGCAGCACTCTCCATTCAACTTGTTCATCCATTTTTTTCTATCCACAAATAATGGGGGGTGGTGGTGGTGTGGGGGGGGTGGAGTTTAGGAATGCTCAATCAAATTTTACTAAAAAAAACATCGATTAGAACTAACCTTCGCCTCCAATTTTCGTTCTATTTTCTGGTGGAGAGAATTCCGAACCATTTTCAAAGATTTCAAAGAAGTGCTGTGTTCGTTCAGTCTATATATTGGCGAAAAATCAATAAAACCCTAATTTTGTGAGGAAAGAGAGATTGAATCGGGATTGGAGAGGGTATTTTCACCTGTAGTTGACGCAGGAAGCGCAGACGGAGGCGAGATTGGGGTTCTCGCATATGGCGCAGCTCGTGGTGGTGGACTTCCTCGCCATGGTTCTTCCGAGGAAGAAGAAGGGATTTTAGAGGGGAAAGGTGGGAGCTTTCTGCATCGTGGGATTTCTAGGTTTAGGGTTTCCCAATTTGGGGACGAATTTGGGGGAAAGTGGGAAAGAGGAGAAGCGCGGGTAGAGAGCGCTTTTTCTTCGTTTTCGTATGTCTGACGGATTTGAAGATAAAAAGAGGATTCTTTGGATCAAAACTATTTATATATGTCCAACAATTGAGGGGGATTTTTTCATATAAGTCCCTTAAATCCAACTTGTTTTTGCATAGATCTCCAAGAATGCAAGTGATAAATGTTGTTGATTCGTTAGAACTTCTTTACTGAAACGTGGCACTGTTATGTTTATGGATAACTAATATAGACCCAAAAAAAGATTAAAAAAGGGTTAGGGTGTTGGTTTGGATAGGTTTTCAGAATTTGGATTCTAAAATAATTTTCATAAGATGTTATAGAATGTTTTCTAAGTATATAAATTTTGATTTTGTGTTCAGTTACTTTCATTTGAAAAATGGTTTTAAAAAATTAAAGTTTAATAATTTAGTTTGGCAAAAAAAAATTAGAAAATAACTTTTTATCCGACTCCTGGGTCCGGGACTACAGCTTCCCTCCTCTCGTCTCCCTCCCCCAACAACCTTTCTCGAGCAGAAAATAAGAAGAAGAAAGCGACGAGGAAGAAGAACGTATCGACCGCAGAGCGACCATCTTCCTGAAAGTCGAGCTATCGATCAACGGCTCCCACAACCAAGGTACTGTTAGAAATTTCTTCTATTTTCCTTTTGAAATTTGCAACAAAATAAAAATTATACTAAACGTTACCGGCCTCCGGGAAAGTCGCGCACGTAGCACTGCCCTAAGAGTTAATCCGGGTCTATGTGCAGACTTTGTCCGAATGCTCATAGTGGTAAAATCTCCGCTACACCGGTATCTCGTTGATGTACACAACGCAGAGAGAGTGACCATTGACTTAGCTCTGCCCATAGCAAAAATGAAGAACGGAAGAGGTTCGGAAAGACGAGATTTTAGAGAGTTTTTACATAGGATTTTTTAGTGTGTGTCCTTAGAAGAAGGGAAACAATGCATTATATAGGCAGCCCTATACCCAATGAAATGAATGGGGCTAAAGGAGAACATTGAAAGTTGTTAAAAATAAATTAAGAGGTAGCAACTAGTCGTTTGGAACAAAACGTTTCATGTTAGCATTGAATGAAAAGAGACGTTTGAGGAATTTGATTTTTCTAACAGATGCAGCTGTATTCAAAAATCCCCCCCCCCCCCAAAAAAAAAAAAAAATTAATAATAAAGTTCCGAATAAGGAAAAGATATGAGTAGATCAAGATTTAGACAGTTTATACTATGCATAAATGAGATGGACTACAGCCTTGAACCTCACGTAGTGACTATTGTCTTTATCTGAAAAAGAGCTTGATAGACTACGCTTTGAATCAGTCTTCTTGAACCAGATTTAGAAAATAGCACAAATAGTACGCTAGAGGTACTTGGGTCTATCGGGGGGCGCGTTTGGTTGGCCATGTGCACTTTTCCATATTTATGAGAGTTGTCTACGATCACCCTATCATATAGTCGCAGCCTTCACGACCTCTCACATAGGTAAGTCCTCAAGGGTTGGTGATGTCACGCTCTGATTCGGTAGAATCGATAGTCATCCCCCGGACGTGATGCCGTGCAAGCCTAAGTTGCGCTCGCACAAGACGGTTCATAAGGTTATCCGAAACAACAACATTTACGAGAGTACGCAGAGAAACTGGACACATTTATATAGAGAAGGAAACTTGTATTTTCATTAATAATAAGTTAGATTACAGACTCGATTACAAAAGATGCCTCTCGGGCGTACAACCGACATCGATGAGATAGTCATTCCATACATTTACATCCCTTTTTACAAAACATCAAAATGACTCTCTAAGACCTGGGATCGGTGAGAGTTGACGCTGCATGATGCAGTTGAATTGGAGTCTTCAAAATGTTGCAGAGTTAGCCTTCACGCTAGCAAGGCTTCAAAAGAGATGAGCATCGCCTTCAGTCCCTTGGCACGCTATCCTGGTTCCGGGTACCTATTGAGAGCGAGGGTCAGTACATTACACTTTGTACTGGTGCATGGAAATTTAAATTTCGTGCTCTCATTTGTTGAAGAAGTTAAGTAAACGTGTATGCAAATGTTTAGTGAACTTTCTAGCCATCCTAGTCAATTCAAACCTATATTTGAAGGCACAACAGTATAACAACGACATGTCTTACCCCCGCAGAGCGTGTCGTTGGAACGTAAACTTACCATGTTCTTCCCTGTCATGTTGTTAATAAGGAAATATAATATATATAGAGTGTATTTGTGAAGGTCACTGGCATGATAAGCCATCCTGAACATATAGCTTGGTAGACAGAGGTCCTTCAGCGCAGGTAGCGAGCCCCGTTGAAAGCCACTGCCTACCGTGGCATGCATCCGGCATAGCTATCCATGTTTCTTCCTAGGCCGGATTGGTCCCGTGGCCTTGGGATACCGTCCGAAGAAATAATCGTCCTTGTCGACAAGTTGTCCATGACCGTTCTAAGTTAACCATTATTTCAAGGCACATCTTTATGGTATTGTTGCGACATTCATTGTATCGATTCGTATTTTTTTTAGCACGGTTCTATATAATATGGTAATTGCAAGCACGATAAAGTTACATGGCAAGCCTGTTTTATAGTTCGTGTACGTGAGACGTCGTGTAATCGTTTTTTGGGATATCATTCGTGGCGTAACATTACATCTATCCTAACACATGTCTAGAATTGATAATATATTGAAGAAGAGGGTTGAGGGAAGAAGGGTCAGCCACTCACCTTGAGTTTGCTTGAGGCGAGAGAACCTGTTGGTCGCGCGAGACGTCACCTACGCGATTACCTGAAATCGCTCAAGCAACCGATTAGAACACTGTATTATTCAAGAAGTTCGATAGAAAATGCGAGTTCGAAATACAAACCATGAAAACCATCGAAAATATTCACAAAAACGTATTCAGAAAACCAAAGCCAAAACAAATGCAAGCGGCGTAAAAAAATAGAGCAACGGGAGGTCTCTTCCGACTCAGCCGCAGAGTCAATCCTTGAGGCGCAACCCGCTGAATATGGGACTTGGTTCCGAAGAAGCCATTCCATAACGGGGAATGGATCTTAGTTCAACCGTTACCATTTGATCGATCCCGACCTATCGGTTCCAACTGAATCGATGGCAACAGTGTTCCTTTCTCGCACACCCCGTGGACAAAGAATGGGACACGATGTAGGGACGGGGCACTATACCATAACCAACTAAGAAAAAGTTTCGTCCTCGAAACTTAAGAATAGAACCTACCTCTACGAGGACAATGAAGGAAATTTCTCCTTCATCTCTGATTCAAGCTCCCACGTCAACTCCTCGACCGAATGGTTTCTCCAGAGGACGCGGACGAGAGGAATAGCACGGTTGCAGAGAAGTTTATCTTTACGCTCCAAGATTTGTATAGGCTCTTCAACATATGATAAGTCCGCCTTCAGATCCAACTTACCCAATCTACCACATGGCTCGGATCGTGTACGTACTTCCGCAACTGTGAGACGTGGAAGACGTTGTGTACCTCCGACAATGCAGGCGGCAAGGCGATTTGGTAAGGTACCGGGGCGATTCGCTTCAATATCTCGAACGGACCAATAAATCTTGGGCTCAACTTCCCTTTCGTGCCGAATTTGGTAACTCCACGCATGGACGTCACTTTCAGGAATACATGGTCGCCTTCCGAGAACTCGAGGGAGCGTCGGTACGTGTCGGCATAACTCTTTTGTTGACTTTGTGCTATTCTCAATCTCTTCCGTATCAACTTGACCTTCTACACAATCTGATCCACCAGTTACGGGTCAAGTATCTGCCGTTTCCCGACTTCATCCCAGCAAATGGGCGATCTGTACTTCCAGCCGTACAAAGCTTCACATGGCACCATTTGTATAATGGACTGATAGCTATTGTTGTATGCAAACTCGGCCAACGGCAAATGAACGTCCCAGCTTAACTTCAAGTCGATCGCACAGAGTCGTAACATGTCCTCAAGAATCTGGTTCACTCGCTCTGTTTGGCCGTCAGTCTGAGGATGTTAAGCTGAGCTAAACTTCAACTTGGTCTCCAACGCTGAATGAAGATTACCCCAGAAGCGTACCATGAACCGTCTATCCCGATCCGAGACGATAGATACTGGGACCCCGTACAGCCGAACTATTTCATCAAGATATATCTGAGCAAGGCGGTCGACGCTCCAAGTAACTTTAATGGCTATGAAGTGTACTGACTTGGTTAGTCGATTGACGATGACCCAGACGGCATCGTTTTCCTGCGACGTCCTCGGCAAGCTAACAACAAAGTCCATAGTGACATGATCCCACTTTCACTCTGGAATGGCAAGGTTCTGCATCTTCCCGCCCGGTCGCTAGTGCTCAGCTTTGACTTGCTGACAGGCCATACATTTCGACACAAAGAGCGCTACATCTCTCTTCATGTCGTACCACCAAAAGACAAAGCGGAGGTCCTTATATATCTTGGTGCTACCATGATGCAAGGAATATTTTGCATAATGCGCCTCCGACATTATCTCATTTCTAAGTTCTGCGTCATCCGGAACACATAGCCGACCCTTTACTCGCAACACTCCTGACTCGTCCTCTACAAAGTCGGACACTTTCCATGTCGATATCAGCTTTCGTATCTTCTCCAGTTATGGATCGTCCTTCTGAGCAGACTTGATTTTCTCCAATAGGCTCGATTTCAGCCGCAGTTGTGCCAGTTTCACGTCTCTAAAACGAACTCGGAGTTCAATGCCCATTCCTTCCAAGTCACGCAGCAGTCGACTGTTGATGCATAATGAAGCTAAGTACTTCCGGCTCAATGCATCCGCTACAACATTTTTTTGTCCGGCGTATAGTCGATTGATAAATCGTAGTCATTGATCAGTTCAAGCCATCGTCTCTGCCGTAAATTCAGTTCCTTCTGGGTAAAGAAATACTTGAGGCTTTTATGGTCCATATAAATCCTGCATGTCATGCCATAAAGATAGTGATGCTACTGCTTCAACGCGAACACAATCATCGCTAGTTCTAGGTCGTGCGTGGGGTAGTTCTTCTCGTGCGGCTTCAACTGCCGGAAAGCAAAAGATATCACCTTGTCCTGCTGTATGAGCACACACCCCAAGCCCTGGTCAGAAGTATCGCTGAAGATTTGAAATCCCTCAGTCCCTTCAGGAAGAGCAAGTATCGGGGCCGAAACGAGCCGTTGTTTGAACACCTGGAAGGAAGCTTCACAGTCGTCTGACCACTCGAATGCGACTCATTTCTGGGTGAGGCGAGTCAACGGCGATACAATCTTCGTGAAGTCCTTCACGAAGCGTCGGTAGTATCCCATCAAGCCTAGGAAGCTTCGAATTCCGTTAACTGATGCGGGCCGTTTCCAATCAGCAACTGCCTCGACTTTCTTCGGATCGACTGAGATGCCTGCGGCGGAGATGATGTACCCGAGAAATGAGACGTTGTTCAGCCAAAATTCGTACTTGCTCCTCTTCGCATATAATTGATTCTCTTGAAGGGTTTGGAGTACCGTCCACAAGTGTTCTGCATGTTGCGCTCGATCCTTCGAGTAGACGAAAATGTCGTCGATGAAGACTACTATGAATTTGTCAACGAACGGATGGAGCACCCGATTCATTAGATCCATGAAGAAGGCAGGAGCATTTGTCAGGCCAAATGGTATCACCAAGAACTCGTAGTGGCTGTAACGAGTACGAAAGGCAAACTTCGGCACGTCCTTTGGCTTGACTTTGAGCTGGTGATAACCCGATCGAAGATCAATCTTCGAAAACACCATGGCACCTTGGAGTTGATCAAACAAATCGTCGATGCAGGACAAGGGGTATTTGTTCCGGACGATGGCCTTATTCAATTTACAATAGTCGATGCAGAGCCGCATCTATCCATCCTTCTTTTTGACAAATAGCACAGGCACACCCCACGGCGAGACACTTGGACAAATGAATCCCTTGTCGAGTAATTCTTGCAGCTAAATCTTGAGCTCTTTTACTTCTGTCGGGGTCATTCTGTACGGAGCTTTTGAGATCGGTCGGACGTTGGGGAATGTATCGATGGTGAATTCGATTTCTTGATCAGGTGGTATTTCAGGTAGCTCGTCCGGGAGCACGTTGGGGAATTCTGACACAACGTCGGCCTGACCTACGTTTGCACCATCCAGTCGCGTGTCTCGAACGGACGCCAAGTAGCCTTCGTATCCTGAATGCAGCATCCTTCGAACAGAGATTGTCGAAATCACCATACACGTCGACGATACTTCACCACATGAGTAGCAGAATTCGGGCACTCCAGGTATGCGGAAGGTGACATTCTTTCCAGCGCAATCGATGGTAGCATTGCAAGGATCGAGCCAATCCATACCCAGTATGATTAGGCCTGTCAATGGTAGACCGAAAATCCGTATCCGATTCGTATTTGAACCGAAAATACCCAAAATTTTGGATACGGATACGAATTCGGATATCATATCGGATATTTATCGGATATCGGATGCGGATACGGTAAGTGTTATATCCGGACCAATAATATTCGAACCAATAATATTTAAATTATTTAATAAATTTAAAATATATTCAATGTATGCATGGGACTATTAGTTATATGCGCTTGATTGGAGAATTTTTTGGTGCAAATATATTCAATGTATGCATGAAAATCTACTGCTTATGATATTTCAATGTAAAAATCTGTACATATATATGACAAAATCTGCTGTTCCAATGTGGAAATATGTTGCTTCTGATATTTAAATGTGGAAATCTGCTGTTTCTAAACAAAATCTGTCATTTCAATGTAGAAATATGTTGTTTCTTGACAAAATCTGCTGGTTCTGATTTTTTTCCTTCCCTTTTTAATTTTTTTAGTAATCTTATTAGTTCGAATATTATTCGATATCCGTTAAAATTATCGGTAACGGATACGGTAGCCAAAACTGATATCCGATTGGATATCGGATAGTAATCGGATATATCCAATAGTTAATGGTTCGGATATGGTAATGCCAATATCCGACCAATAAGCTACCATTGACAGGCCTAAGTATGATGTTGAAGTCCTTCATATCTAGAACTATCGCATCAAGACTGATCTTTTGACCTCCAATACAGATGATCCCGTCGCCACAGGATAAATTTGTGAGTAGTGGTGTGCCCGAAGGTATACTTACGCTAAGGTCGAGATCTAATGATATTATTGGAAATTTGTGCTCGACAGCAAAGTCCGTCGATATAAAACTATGCGAAGCGCCTGAATCAAATAGTACACGAGTAGGCACATTATTAAAATTTAGTATACCTGTCACTACCGTATCTGATGCAAGCACTTCATCTCGAGTCATGGTGTAGACGCGACCCTAGGCATTGGGGCGACGGTCTTGGCCATTTTGTGGTACAGGTTGATGGGCTCGAGGCGCTGGACCTTGGTTCCCTGGACGGTGCTGTTGATGCTGAGGCGTGTTCAAGTTTCTTCTTCGATTCGGGCAATCTCCATGATAGTGACCCCTTTTTCTGCAGATGAAATACCCGCCATTATGAACTTCACAGTCGACGATAAAATATCCGTTCCGGTTGCATTTGGTACAGTGAGGTCCCTGATTCCGTGCCTGATGTCCGCCCTGGTGCCCATTGTTTGAACGTTTGTTCATGTTGTTACCTCCTGTATGACTAGGACGCTTGTGATGGTAGGTATGTACAGCGCCGGCAGCAGCTGGAGGGTATTGGCATTCAAGGCGAAGGGCGTAGTTGAGAGACTCTCCAATCGTTTTGTATTCCGAAATAGACACGTGGGCAGAAATAGATGGCCGTAGACCCACTTCGAACCGTCGAGTATGACTCTCCGTGGAGGGCAAGAATTCTCCAGCAAATTTGGCTAACTTGTTGAACTCTGCTGCATACTGTCGCACCATCATATTTTCTTGCTTTAGCTGCATAAATTCATTTTTCTTCTCTTGTCGAACGACTGCAGGGAGGTACTTGATCTCGAACGCCTTTTAGAAGGTGGCCCAAGAGATTGTTGTTGTCTCGTCGTCGCGTTTGATCGCTCGCTTTTGCACGGCCCACCAGTCGTACGTGTTTAATCGGAGTAAAAGTTGAGCGCATACGACTTTCTTGGACTCATCGACGCCCAGAAGCTCGAACTGGTCTTCCAACTCCTCCAACCAATCGATCGCCAAAGAAGGGTCTTCAGTACCGCAGAAGGAAGTGCGAAAAACTTTTGCTGAATTTTGACACCTCAAAGTTGGAACTTCCCGGTGCTGCAGGTAGACGCTCGGGTACCTCCGGTTCGACTTCAATTTGTCTGGCCGTAGGCTCAGTTATGGCATGGGTTGTCGCAGAGTTGTTGTTGGCCACAACTGTCTAAATGATCTGCTGAAGGGTATCAAACTGCTTCTGCTGCAACTTGAATTGTGCATCGAATCGGGCCTCAAACTGAGTCTGGCGTGCCTCCGTCTGTCGTCGATGTTGCTCATTCTGGCATTGATTCTCCTCAGCTTGTCGTTATTGCGTTTCCAGCATACACAACATCCGTTCCATGGCATCGTTAGAGGGTCCGGGCCTCGAGCTACTCGAGCCGCTCGAAGCGCTTTCTTCGTTCGCCGACACGTTCACAGTCGTGCCTTCTGGGATTTTTGAAGACAAAATACATCACTCATAAAACTTATTATGGACTCACTCGTATGGAACGACTTATCTCATCTATACGGAATCAAGAGTTCGAGTCTTAGAACGGAAGGTCAAAGGACGTAAAGCCGTGCTCTGATACCATTATGTCACGCCCCGATTTGGTAGAATCGATAGTCGTCTCCCGGGCGTGATGTCGTACAAGCCTAAGTTGTGCTCGCACGAGACAGTTCATAAGGTTATCCGAAATAACAGCATTTACGAGAGTACGCAGAGAAACTGAACACATTTATATAGAGAAGAAAACTTGTATTTTTATTGATAATAAGTTAGATTATAGACTCGATTACAAAAGAGGCCTCTCGGTCTTATAACCGACATCAATGAGATAGTCATTCCATACATTTACATTCCTTTTTACAAAATATCAAAATGACTCTCTAAGACCTGGGATCGGTGAGAGTTGGCGCTGCATGATGCAGTTGAATTGGAGTCTTCAAAATGTTGTAGAGTTAGCCTTCATGCTAGCAAGGCTTCAAAAGAGATGAGCGTCGCCTTCAGTCCCTTGGCACGCTATCCTGGTTCCGGGTACCTATTGAGAGCGAGGGTCAGTACATTACACTTTGTACTGGTGCGTGACAATTTAAATCCAATGCTCTCATTTGTTGAAGAAGTTAAGTGAACGTGCATGCAAATGTTTAGTGGACTTTCTAGCCATCCTAGTCAATTCAAACATATATTTGAAGGCACAACAGTATAACAACGATATGTCTTACCCCCGCAGAGCATGTCGTTACAACGTAAACTTACCATGTTCTTCCCTGTCATATTGTTAATAAGGAAATATAATAGAGTGTATTTGTGAAGGTCACTGGCATGACAAGCCATCCTGGACATATAGCTTGGTAGACAGAGGTCCTTCAGCGCAGGTAGCGATCCCCGTTGAAAGCCACTGCCTATCGTGGCATACATCCGGCATAGCTATCCACGTTTCTTCCTAGGCCGGAACGGTCCCATGGCCTTGGAATACCGTTCGAAGAAACAATTGCCCTTGTCGACAAGTTGTCCATGACCGTGCTAAGTTAACCGTTATTTCAAGGCACATATTTATGGTATTGTTGCGACATTCATTTAATCGATTCGTCTTTTTTAGCACGGTTCTATAAAATATGGCAATTGCAAGCACGATAAAGTTACATGGCAAGCCTGTTTTATAGTTCGTGTACGTGAGACGTCGTGTAACCATTTATTGGATATCATTCGTGGCGTAACATTATATCTAGCCTAACACATGTCTAGTATTAATAATGTATTGGAGAAGAGGGTCGAGGGAAGAAGGGTCAGCCACTCACCTTGAGTTTGCTTGAGACAAGAGAACCTGTTGGTCGTGCTAGACGTCGCCTATGTGATTACCTGAAATCGCACGAGCATCTGATTAGAACACTGTATTATTTAAGAAGTTCGATAGAAAATGCGAGTTCGAAATGCAAGCCATGAAACCATCGAAAACATTCACGAAAACGCATTCAAAAAATCAAAGCCAAAACCAACGCAAGCGGCGTAAAAAAATAGAGTAACAAGAGGTCTCTCCCGACTCTGCCGCAGAGTCAATCCTTGAGGCGCAACCCGCTGAATATGAGACTTGGTTCCGAAGAAGCCATTCCATAATGGAGAATGGATCTTAATTCAACCGTTCTCGTTCGATCGATTCGATCCCGACCTATCGGTTCCGACCGAATCGATGGCGACAATGTTCCTTTCTCCGCATCCTGTAGACGGAGAACGAGGCACGATGTAGGGACGGGGCACTACAGGTGATAGGAATCAACCATGTATATCATACTTTGACTTATTAAGAGTTAAAACTCATCCTAACCATATTACACAGGAACACTGTCACCATAGGGATGGGGTATCCATGTACACATGTACAGCCTCTTGGGCATTTATTTTAAAATAATTTAATCTTAGTGTTAGTGTTCTATAATAGTCACCTAGTCCAGCTTATTCCTACCCATTGAACCGGCTTTTTGGGATCTCTAGTCAGACTCGGTTGGGTTACGTTGCTACTGCTGGTGACTAAATTATGGGCTTAACCCCATCCCCCTCGATGATTCTAGGATCAATGTCCTAGACAAAATCTTCGTCAAGAGTAAAACGACTCTTCGTCAAGAGATCTATAAAGTTCTTTTATGACTTTTATAGTCAAGAACCACATTTATATCTTTTAGGCTCTTTTAATATCTTGAAATACAACTGTAGGTACCTATTCATCTTAGAATTCATAAGATCATGCTTTAGCAGTTCTTTAGCATAATTTATAAAAACGATATGTACATAAATATGTAGATCATGCATAATAAGATGCTTGATCTACTCAGTTTTAATATATATCATAAAGTTATAACAAGATTAAATGAACTTTAGGCATGAATCTATTTGATATATACATATTAAGATATTTGAGCCATTCAGCTTCAACATAAGCCCTGTTTTAAAAAAAATATATCATTTCAAATTCTTTGATGCTCCTAGATATGATAGTTGTTACATGGACCTATCAACTTATGAGTATCTAAGTTGTCCCACAGGTGAAACCTTTAATGTTTTTATTTACGAAGAATATGTCATATAATGACTCAGAAAACACTTAAAAACCTATGAAACTTGTAGTAGTTCATTTATTTAGGAGTACTTGGTTTGACTAAGTCAAATGTTTGGGTTACTCCTAAATCATACTTTGTGTCATCATATTCATTAGACATATGTGTGATATCACTAATATCTGATATAAGTCCTATGGTAGTGAGCAATAACTTATCGGACTCTGTCATATTTTAAAGTAAGATACAACAACATTCATCTTTAGCTCTAAAGATTTATCTTTACTAGTCATGTTTGAAAAAAATGACAGTCTAAAGTACTAGAATAATAGTTTAACTAATTTTGCTAATCAACCTTAAGAAATCTTTAGTTTATCAAGTGTTGATTAATTTGGGTTAGCTGTAGGGGCCGGTTCCCAGCTAGCGGGGGTCCACAGGGGGACGATTAAGTACTAAGTCGCTTAGGGCTATTTACGTCCGATTGTCAGAATGACCCTTTCGGCTTGTACCCAAAATAATCTCAACTTTTAAAACTTTAGATTTAAAGGAGTTTGCAATTTCACTAACTATTTTCTTGTGACTAAATTGTTTGAATGAACCAAAGAATTATAGCGTCACGAAATATAAGCAAAAATAAAATTTGTCTAAATGTTATGACAAAACAATATTATGATTTCTTTCTAACTAGAAATTCTAATATTGTGATAATATAGTCATTTATGGTTCAAACATGTAAAACTAACATGCGAAGAATAACACTTTTATACAACAATATACAGAACCATATGTATAAACCAAGATATTTGGCTCATAGATTTTAATAATGTATTTCTCCAATTAAATTTAGAAATAAAAATGACTAGAAAATGTAAGTTGTAAATATGAAAATTACCTTCCCAATTGATCGGAGCACTTTTGTACTTCTAGTCTTGATTTTGGCTTAGTAATACCAATTCAAAAGGATATATCATAGTATATTGAGATAGTTCCATTATTTTGCTAAACATCCAATAATTTGGAAAATGCGATTTACAAAAATCAAATTTAGAATAATAGAGCGAAACACTTTTGTATTACTCACCTTTACCCTTAGCATGTTTGAGTTTTTCCTAACAAGTCACAATCTCTAATGTTTCTGACTTGAAGAGATAACATTAGAAAGATCATGTTAAATCAAAAAAGTTCACAAATAAATTTGGACATTCAGATTGAAAACTTTGCAACAATATGAAAAGAGTAGAAAGAAAATATAATTTAATTTTCTTTATATGAAACATGCACTTTTCATTTGTTAATGAAGCTTTGTATATGACCTCGAAGAAGAAATTACACCAAAATTCAAATCTGACGGATATAATCTATATAAATGGTACATTCTAAATCTTTTTGGTTTTCAATAGATAAAATATACAAGTTGTAAATTTAAAAACAATTGAGCAATTTATGACACGGTAACATTTGTGGCTAACATTATTCTACTTTCCAACCAGGAAACTCTGTTGCTAATGCGTGAATTTTCCTGATATATTCATGTAGTAATAAGATCTACTTGTGTAATAAAATACACACATATAGAGAGAAACTTAGTATTAAAACTTTTGTTTTAATTCATACAATATCCAAGTGTTTCATTTACAAAATGTTAACTTGGTGACCAGTAAAATTACACTTTAAAAAAATTCTAAACAAAATCAACAATTGAGTTGTAGTTAGGATATAAAATAGGAAATAATTAGCTAGGTTCTATCTAAGTTAGGTTCTATCCATGTAATCCAGTTGAGATGCCAAGATGTCAAGTGCGGGTGATATGTGCTTGGTAGTATCACATGTTATACAGATCATAAAAGGCTGACATGGAGGAAGGAAAACGCTATAAAGTAAATATTATCATACATCTATGATATTCAAACTTGTGATTATTAAACAATTAGTATTAGGCCATGCTTTCATCCAAAAAATATTGACATCTAGAAATATATATTGCCATGCACATTATCATATAATGCTTCTAATCAATTTAAGAACTATTTAAAAAAATAGACTATAGAACACAATTTGGACATATGAATTTGGGTTTTTCTAAAATATTTGTTATGCCAAATACCTTTGCAAATGCATATTCTATTTATAGAGATGCACAAATCTATTTGCTGTAATTGCAAATAGCAAATTTGATTTCAAGGAGACATGTAATACCAAAATAAGCCAAGTCAACATAATTATAATTTAATATAGTCAAGATCCCCAAAAAAAAAGTTCATTTTACATAAGGAGAACAAATAAAATTATTAGGGAAGCTTTTCAATGACCTTCAAGCGGTATTGTTTGTCTGAATCGAAGAAGATATGACATCAATTATATTGATTCCATTCCAAACTGACAAACTTATTAACATCATACGTAATATAATTCAAATGAAGTAGACACTTCAACATGAATCAAATGTGATTAAAAAAAATCAAGTTATGAATTTGCTTAGATAAATTAATACTTGGGTAACCTGGCTAAACTCAAACATGTTCATGCGCAAAATTAAACGAGGATAAACTGGAAGAAGTAAATAAATCATCAAGTGACTATAATGATACGTATTTTCGTAAAACAATATTCGGACTATATATATATATATATATATATATATATATATATATATATATATATATATATATATATATATATATTGTTCTGTATTCAGATCATTTGCACCTACAAATAACTCTAATAGAAATTAGACTAGTACATCGTAGTTCATAATATATAAATACATGCTTGGATATTTCTCAACATTATGAATGTTGAATCAAATGCCCCCAATATTTTAAGCAAAAGGCACAATATGTCGTATTACACAAAATTGCTACTTTGACATCAGAGTAATCTTCTAATGTTGAAAACTAAATAGATGATGTTAGTAGACATAAGTTGTATCGGTCTACACCATATATCATATAAATACGTGTGTATGTAAACAGTTGTCTGAGGATGAAATAATAATAGTAATAACAAAAAAAATTACTAGTAATGATACAAATGTTTGAAACTAACAGAATTGGAAATTCTAGAGAAGAGTATCAAGTCGTACATAGATACAAAATAATCATGCACTATATGATATATTTCAAATGCATATCAGTCTTGCTTTTGTCATGTAATTATCTATATATATCGTGGTTTGATGCCTAAGTTTATTGAGAGGCACAGGAGAAACTTTGGACTCTCAAGCATTGGCACAACAAGGGCAAGTTCTTCAATTAGATGCAAGGAATGTTTATGAGATGAGGGATGGGAAATTTCAAAACCAGAATGAGGAGATACTATATTATTGTGCTGATCTCTAATGTCAACCAACATGCATATCAAACGTGGATGCTCCATAATACCGAAAGGCTCAAACAAGAGAATTTCAAGACATGATGTAAATAATGTAACGCCAATATGATTTATTTTATTCCACATGTAATTAAGCAAAATCTCTTCTTGACAATGAAGATTAATTTCCAACATAAATTTTATAATATCTAAGAATGATAGTGATAATGTACAAATATTAATTATGTAAGATAACCAATACCATTTTTATTACAAGTAGACGATTTCGAACAAATAATATCATTTTTTATACATTAGTAGTTCCGGTCATGCACAGTGGTAATAATATGATTTTTATATGTCACTAGTTCCTATTATACAACTGAGATGAATTTAGAAGGGATGCAATGGCTTTGCTTGGTGTCACTCATGTTTCCCGTTATAAGTATTTTCTGTATACATGTACGAATTTCTAGCAATTTGCAGGTGGACCGTAGTTAGACTTATCTTGCTTAGCTTGATCTTGGTTTAAAATTGCCTTGGTTTATTTGGTTTGGTTCAACATGAGTTGGCCTCGCTTGACTTGGTTTGGTTCATTTTGGTTTGAGATGAGAAAGGTTGATATATAAGTCAACTCTCCTCTCTCTCTTCATTACTTTTATTTATTTATTCTTCTTCTCCATTACTCCTCTCCACCTACACCCAAGAAACCTAGGCAAGTATAACTTGCTTCATGATGGATCTCAAGTTTTATTGTTCCATTTTCTTCCTTGCATGATTCTAAGCCTCTTTAGAACTTGACATTTTTGGTTTTGATGGATAATTTTTTGTAGATCTAAGTTTTGATCTTTTTTTGATCTATTAAAGCTTAGTATTTCCTAAAACCAGTTGTCCCAGGTTGTAAAAAATCTCGTTCTACCCAATTTAGACCCTTGGAAGTCCCGATTCCGACTTGTTTTGAGAAAGTTATAGCATTTTAAAGTTTATGGGTTCAACTAAGCATTATGTGCTGGTTGGAGAAGATGAGCAGTACGTGCGCGCTCTTTAGCGTCGCGCTATCCTGATCATGCGCACTTTAGCCCAGCGCCCCTCTGGCCTGGTGCCACCAAGCCCAGTGCCACTTGGCCCAGCGCCCCTCTTGCCTGGCACCACCTGACCCAGCGCCACTTGGCCCAGCGCCCCTCTGGTCTGGCGCACTCTGGCCCTGGGGCCTATTAGACCAGGCGCCACCTATCACCTCCCTGGCGCCACTTGACCAGGCGCCACCTATCACCTTTCTGGTGCCACTTGACCAGGCACCACTTGTTTGCCTTGATGCCCCTTGCCTTTACCCCCATGCATGTTCTCCTAGTTGCTGTTGTATATGCTTGTGATCTTACATGTGTCTTGTACTTGGCCTAACTTACGATGACCTGACTTGATAACTTATTAGTATTGAGCATGATAGACTTGAGCATGAGTATGACTTGCTAGTATTGACATTGACATTGACTTGAACATGATAATATGAACCTGTCTTGATAATTCTTGATAGTGGCCCGTCGAGACCCACTCCTGACAAGTACTCTTGATATGACAAGTAAACCTGACATGACATGCATAATCTCGATTGCTGTTGCGATGGCTATTCCTATCTTGCTAGTGTAACTCTTGTCTTGACACCGTAGTTGATTTTCTTGATTGTGCTTGTACCATCTACCTGTCTCGTCTTGCATCATGTCTAGGACATGGATTCCTGGTTACTACGGTCAGGAATTCATAATGAATCTGACTAGGTTAATGACTAGATTGATCAAGTAGTCCATATAGAGAGATTTTTCCAGTTATAAGCGATCATGTTATCCCGGCCACACCTGAGGGACTTGTAGCCTGCTGATGAGTAGGGTACATTTTTAGCTCACTGTCATATGGGAAACTTCTTGAAAACATAAGTAGTGAAAGTACACCAGTAATCTTGATAACTCTTATAACTCTTGTAAATCATCTCATCTAGATAACCTTGATAGCTACAGGGCCTGTGACTACGAGAATATCTCAACTGCATTTTGCTAGTAACTAGGCATGTGATAACCCTAGTTAGCTAATAATAGCAAGCCGTAGGACTTGATTGGCCGTGCCTGAATGCTTGTCTCATAATTAGCATAGGAATTATATTATGCCTCTTATTTTCCTAATGCAAGCTATTATTTTATTCTAACACTGTCTTTATGTTACTTAATCATGTTCACTTATGTATTCTTCTATTTAATTATCTGCTGGTTTTAGTTCCTTAATGAAGCCTCCCTTGTGGAACTTGCTCTTTTGGATTCTGACCCAGCTGGTTTTGTATGGCCAGATTTCGGAGTAGTACCCGAGGATCTTTCTGCCTTCCAGCCAGATGGTGAACACTAGGCGTAACCCTGACAACGGGTGGGTTTCTTATTTTGCTTTCCCACTCTATTGTAAATTATTCTTTTGAGGCGTTTAGCCGTCGAGTAAGTGTTAGCTCGTGTTGAAACTTTATTTCTGTTTGCCTACGTGTTGTAACATGATTGACAAATCCTAGGGTTGATCATGTATGACTTAACTCTTGCTAGTCTCGCATTTTGTATGACTAGCTTCATGATCATCAGAATATGTAATGTTTGGGATGGCTTACTTTGTATGTCTGATGATCTAACATCTTGTACATTTATTTGCTTGCTTGAGATTGAGACACTAGGCTTGTTCTTGACCATAGAGACTGATGGATTGTAGTTTAACCCTTATGTATCTAGACAGTCGTAACCGTATTGTGAGGTAGGTTGCACTTCAATGTATGTAGCTGGCTGTGTCTATCTCTTGCTCTCTAGTATTCTGGTTCTGGAGCGTGACACGGTTTAAGTTGTAGCCTATGCACATCTTATAAATCAAGATGTGTGAGGGTTTACTGAATAGATGTCTCAATCAGTATTCGCCCTTGATCTCTACTCGTGCTTTCTAATCTTCCAAATCCTTGACCCAATAATATGCTTCTATCTTTAATCTATCTTGGTCCTTCCTTATTGTTCTCTATGTTATTTTCTTCAGTGGCATTGTTCCTGGCCCTACCGATCAGCCGGGTTGAGCACCCCCATAGAACCAGCAACAAGTGAACCAGCCACAACCTGGGGACCAAACCCAGCACTCAGGGGCAGCATCCCGAGTCATGCCTTCCGGGGAATAAGAGCCGCCAGTTCAGCCAGTCCAGCCTGTAGAACCTGACAATAGAACCCTGATAGGACTCATCCGGGACTTGTATTACAAGATCGTCGGGGCGATACCCTGCACCAGACAGTACAAGATGCCATGGACAGAGTTGGTTATCAAGGGAACAATGCGGCTAACAGTTTCAAGCGCCTGAACCCTTCCTTCTTTGACGACAGTGAAGATGCTATTACTGTTGATGCTTGGCTTCAGGATATAGAGGTTATTCTGGAGGCACTTCGAATTTCAGAGGAAGAGGAGGTGGCCGTCGTACGCTTGTAGTTATTGGACTTAGCCTGCAGCTGGTGGGCGATGCAAGCAGTTGGATTGGCGACGCCAATCTTATGGGCAGTATTCAGCGACAAATTCCAGATGAAGTACTTTATTTCAGTAGATCGGTATGATCTGCAGACAAGGTTCAGCAATCTCAAGCAGATGGGAAGGATGGTATATAGATATGCGATCGAGTTTTCTAGACTTAGTCGATTTGCTCCTACCTTGGTGGCGACCGAATTGGACCGAGCACAGCGATTCCAGCAGGGACTCCACCTAGAGATTATTCTAGCTATGGAGCAGTTTGAGCACCAGACGTTTGATGCTGTTTTGTGTTTACAAAGAACAAAAATATGGTTCTTTATTACAAACTTAGAAAAGAGTACAAGAGTACAATTGATTTCTGGGGAAGTACAACTATAAGAATCTGATCAGAAGACGATCACTTTATCCCTTGGACGATGTGATATCGAAGACACGAGCCTCTGGAGGATGCAACAACACTTTAGCAGGAGATTATGATCATTCTTGATGCTTTGAGAATGATTTGAAACTCTATTTATAGAGTTCTTGAAATAACTGTTTAGCAGTTATTCTGGGTTGCGCACGCTTCAGGTTGTGCGCCTTATGTTCACTTGTACGAACGGTTGCACTAACTGCTGTAGACGTGTGGCATCGTTTGATTAAGATGCGCGTGGTCGTGGGCAGTGTAGTGGGCACGTTCTGCAAAGTTAGTAGCTTACACGCTACATCACTATGTTCTGAACACTGTTTGACTACCCTGCGCGAGCTTCATCAGGTTGCACGTGGACGCAATATAGCGACTTGCACGAACGGTTGCACCAACTGCTATGGACGCGTAGCATCATTTGATTGAGATACACGTAGTCGTGGAAAGTGTAGTAAGCACGCTCTGTGAAGTTATGGCTTGCGCCCCACGTCACCCTGTTCTGAACACTGTTTGACTACCCTGTGCAAGCTTCATCAGGTTGCACATGGGCGCAATATAGCGACTTGTGCGAGCGGTTGCACCAACTGCTATAACGGGTGGCATCGTTTGATTGAGATGCGCGTGGTCGTAGACAGTATAGTGAGCATATTCTGCGAAGTTGGTGGCTTGCGTGCCACGTCACCCTGTTCTGAACACTGTTTGATTACCCTGCACGAGCTTCATCAGGTTGCGCATGGACGCAATATAGCGACTTGCGCGAGCGGTTGCACCAACTGCTATAGACGCACGACATCGTTTGATTAAGATACGCGTAGTCATGGGCAGTGTAGTGAGCACGCTCTACGAAGTTGGTGGCTTGCGCGCCACATCATCCTGCTTTAAAAATAAGAGTTGATCAAGTGGCGCCAACTAGCCAGGCTGTGCATGGGCACAGCTCAACAACTGGCGCCTTTGACTAGGTCTCATGTGATGTGTTGATTAATTTTCATGCCACACAATAACTTGCGCGAACCAGCTGTCAGCATTAATTACATGCTGACAAAATCTTTTCGAGCGCCGCGTTGCGCAGGATTCGAATAGATTTTCCTTGATCTTCGTGCTTTCAGCTGTCAGGAAAATGATGATGCCGTTACAGCTTCTCGAGGAAGTGCGCCACATGTCATTCGCGCAACCTGACTCCTGCACAACCAGATGTCGGTGCAATTTGATGGTTTGGCGCAATATAATGATTTTGTACAGCTTGATTTTTAGCCTCTACAAGACCCCTTCAAAGTTTTTGAAACTTGAAAATACTTCAAAGTTTTGAAATACATTAAATTATGCTAGTTTTGTTTGGATTGCGCCAGTCAACTCAAGCCCGCTTCTTCAACATAAGTTGCGCAGTTCAGCCTCATTTACAAAGCTATAAATAACCGTACTCTTTAGATTTTTTCATTCTTCACCATCGTTTTAAGATAACTCGAGAGAAACCCTGTCCTCTTCTCATTTTTCTCGATTTTGAGAACTTCGATCGACAGCAATGGCACCCATGCACTCTGCTGCTGAGAAGGGTAAGACTGTGGCCGAGTCATCCACGCGAGTTTCGCCTTCGTCATGCCGAGAGACGGCCAACCCGGCCATGGAGTGTAAGCATTCGACTATAGACCCAATTGTCGACCACCCTACTGATCATCGGCCACCCTATTTAGGGTTTGGCTTGATTCTGACAATATGCGCCCACTCTTTTTAGAGTTGGGCATACTCCATAACTGACATCTCCCTTATTAGGGTTTGGTTGCTGTCGACACGCAATGTGCAGCATTTTGAAAAGTTGTGATGTCTTTTAGACGTAATTTTGACGCGTTGTACAGCAAGATACGGCGCAACCTGATTGCTGCGCAACCTGATGGTTGCGCATGCTGTGTACGACGCAATGTGAGGGTCACACAACATGATAAAATAGAGCATTAAATACTCGGTTCATTCCCAACGATGAACCTATTTATGGGGCGTTCTTTTTCGAAAACGCCTTTTTTCTTTCTCCCTCGTTAAGTGATACGCGCCCATTTATAGGGAATATTAAGTGTTGGCGGGGGTCGATCGCTGCTGTATATATATGAGCATGAAGTTCAACCTTCATCTTCATTCACTCTCATGGCGCCTAATATGAAGAAGGGGACGAAAAGCCATGACAACGGCAAAGCTTCTGAGAAGAAGTTACACTCTGCGCCTGCGGAGTATTTGCTAGAAGCTGACCCGTCCCTGAGGGCGGAGAACTTTCTCAACTATTTTGGCCTGACCCCAACAGTCTTCGCTCATTCCAGAGGTGGGCCATCGTCTTCTTCCGAAGAGCGTGGCACCTTAGAACATAGAAAAGGATTCCTCCGTTTGACGCATCGTTCGAAAATCCATAACATGGAGGAATTGAGCACTGCCTTACGTCAGACTGATGACGGGAAGAAGAAATGATGTGATGCGAGAGCGTCATCTTGCAAAATGTCCATAGCGCCTGTGTCCGTCCACTTTTCCATTATGAAATAAATAATTGGGCTTTATTAAATCCTGGCACATTTGAGCTTTGTTGTGTAACTGCCTTGACACGTCCCACGCATTTTTTAAACTTTTCTTGGTTCTGATAACACAAACTTCTGAACGACATGTGGCGTTTCTCGTGCTTTCGTGCTTCATTCTTCCCGAAATATACGCCTATGGACGTGCATAATGTTTCAGCTTCCATTGCATATGAATAGTTGCGATAAGAAAAGAACTTTTATTGTATTCTCTTCTTTTTTATGATGTTTGAAGGGAACCAACTGACAAAACTCTCCAGAATTGGCATCGGTGATCTTGGACGCTATGAAGTTGAATCACTTTGACACACACATCGGAGAACTTAGAACTCTTCATGCTTAAAAGGGCTTCCTCGAGATGGTAGAAAGGGCCTTCATACATGAGAGTTGGACGGTGCAGACGACTCTAACCCAAGTATTTGGGCAGAAGAGTTCCTTTCACGGCAGAACAGAACTAGAAATTGTATCACAAGGAAGGATGAGCATATTCCTATATCTGCCCGTGCTGACAACAACATATTCTCTGGTCTTTCTGAGAGAGAAGACCAGATGTGACTCCATTGTCCTGCTTGCTGCTTCAGGTCGAGACGACAAGGAATTGGCACCAATAAGAAGATCCAAAGATATAATAGACCTCCAGTTGTTAAATTTCGAATAAAAATCCGTGATGTAATAGATTTACAATAAGATGTATCTATGTTTTTAAAGAATGAATAAAGAATAATTTTCTCTTCTTTATGATTTGATTTGATGTGATAATATAGAAAATAGAATCCAGAGGTAATGTGGACGTGAAATCATTTTTCTATAAATGATCTTCAAATCCGCTGGGACTTAAAGACAGAAGATCGTGTCTAAAAAGATAATATCTGGATTTATCATAAAGAAAAGACATATTTTAAAACAGCTGGGTTTCGAAAGACAAAATTGATGATTTGGATAAACTCCACGAGGATTTTGAGTTTTTATTATCTATAGCTTTATTTACGAAAAAGTAAATAAATGATAATAAATGTAGGTCCATTCCCGCAGTGAAGTAGAGATGAAAAGACTGATGAATAAGCATGCCTTTTCAAGGAAAGGTCGCTTCAGTTCTCGAGATTCACAAGAAACGGAGACTTACTCAAAGGAGATGAATGAAAGAACATGCATTTTCGAGGAAAGGTGGCTTTGGTTCTCGAGACAGAATGTTTGACTTTTCTGTCTATAAATAGTGTGGAACTTTTCTGATAGCATCAAAATGTCTTCAGAAGATTTGCCTAAGGAGAGTACAGAAGTCATCTCGAAGATCAAAGATGCCCTCGACACTCCTTTCGATGAGCCTCTGCCACCTACTCAGCCAGAAGTCGGAGAAAGCTCGACTGTCCCTGGACAGAAGTAGGACATTCTCGCAAAACAGGTAGAGCCTGGTAGTACTGCCGAGGAAGAAGCTCTGAGGAAGGCTGCCTGTGAATTGCTGATGTCATCGGACAATAATGTCTTCGAGCTTCTTGCGAAATATGTTTTTAATCAAGAGAGCTCCGATCCTCGTTAATTTTATGTATTTCCTTCTGTCTGAATTTATGCAAATAAAAAGGAAATTTATTTACATTCTGAGTCTCTGTGTTGATATTTCTTCTGTGCCTTCAAACATAATATTTATTGAGAAATTTTCCATTAATGGGCATCATGGCGACTCGACCATCCATACCAGTCAATTGATAAGCTCCATTGGAGAAAACTTTGCTTACGATGTAGGGTCCTTCCCACTTCGCTCCGAATTTGCCTTTGCTCATGTGCGTCATAGTCATAGGACGTCTGACGGTTAGAACTAATTCTCCTTTCTGAAATATTCGGACTTTGACTTTACGGTTGAAGGCTTTTGATAGACGAGCTTGGTATAACTCAATATGTTGTTGAACTAGGAGCCGTTTTTCGTCAAGCACTTCAAGCTCCTGAAGTCTCAGATGATCATTGTTTTCGGTTGTGAGTTCATTGGCAATGGCAATCCTTAGGGAAGGGATCTGGATTTCCAATGGAAAGATAGCATCGCATCCATATACCAAAGAGAAAGGTGTGCAACCTGTAGGAGTACATATAGTAGTACGGTAAGCCTACAGACATTCTCTAAGCTTTTTACTCCAATTTTGTTTGTTGGTAGAAGCAAACTTCTTGAGGAGTTTGATGATGGTCTTGTTAAATGCTTCTGCCAACCCGTTAGCTGCAGGATTGTAAGCTGTAGAAGCAATATTATTGACCTTGTTGTCATCACAGAATCGAGTGAACTTTTGACTGATGAATTGTGGCCCATTATCATGAATGATTCGTCGAGAAACACCGAATCTGTAGATCACATGATGTAACACCTCAGAACCAGAATACTGGAGAGCGGGGGCGGACATAGCCAGCTACGTATATTGAAGTGCAACCCACCTCGCTATACGGTCACGACTGTCTAGATACATGAGGGTTTAACTACAAGCCATCAGTCTCTTATGGTCATGAACAAGCCTATTGTCTCAATCTCAAGCAAGAAATAACAGTTACAAGATGTCAGAGCACCAAATATACAATAGTAAGGCGTCCCATACATTACATATTTGGATGATCATGAAGCTAGGCATACAAAATATCAAGACTAGCAAGAGTTTCAGTCATACAAAACCAGCTGGGTCAGATCCCAGAAAGAGCAGGTGCCACAAAGGAGGCTTCACTTAGGAACTAAAACCAGCAATTAGCACAAAACATAATAATATAATAAAACTGGAGATATGGTCAATCATGATGATATACGATAAGATAACCATGGGACAATTCAGATAACCAAGTTACAACCTTTAAACCAAATAAAGACCGGGGTTGTAACCCTTCATCTGAACGGAACTTGGTTTCCACCATTTATCGATAAAGTAAGGCACAAGCAATCAGGTCATGTTACAATCTTGTACGGGATCAGAAAAATACTAGGCTGGGCTAGACTCCATCCAATCAATCACGACCAAGCAATGAGTACGGCTTGATACTGTAACTAACTAGGATTATCACAGGCCTAGTTACTAGCAAGATGCAATAAGATTATTCCAACAGCCACAAGCCCTGCAGACTATCCAGGTTATCCAGGTCGAATATCCGTTCATGAAGGGTGCAACACATGACTGTGTGCTGGAAATATACCCAACTCGTCGGCAGGCTACAAGTCCACTAGTGCGCCCAGATAACGAGATTGCCTGTAGCTGGAAAATCTCTTCATGACTACTGAATTATTCTAGTTATTAGCCTTAGTCAATTTCAGTAGGTACCCCTGACCGTGGTACTCAGGGGTTCCCATCCTAAACATGATGGAAGACAATTCTGGTCTATTTTGTACAAACATAATCGCCCACGGTGTCCAAGCCATTCATTCTTGTCATGTCGAGCTAGCTGTCGCAACAGCACATCGAGGTATATTATATCAGGTTTACTTATCAAGAGTACGCTACGGCGGGCCACTATCATGTCATGTTACTTGTCAAGAGTGCACCACGACGGATCACTATCGTGTTCATGGAACATGTGCAGAATTTATATGGTACAAGCATTCTATCATGGGACCCAAGTCACACAGGAGGGTCATGAGACATAAGCATAAATATAACAACCAAAATAAATAAAGGGATGCAAGGGCTATGGAAAGCGCCATACGGCTAAGGGAAACAAGCTTATGCGGTTAGGGAAAAGAGTTCATGCGGCTGGGAGGGGAATGGGTTCATGCGGCTCGAGGAAACGGGGCCATGCGGCTACGGGGATGGGGTCTCATGCGGCTAGGGGTTAAGGGTTCATGCGGCTGGGAGGTTAAGGGCTTATGCGGCTCGGATCTACCGAAGCCATACGGCCAGAGGCCCATGCGGCAAGGAGCCATACGGCCAAGACCGCATGGAGACAAAATGCTTATACGGCCGCATGAGAAAAAGTTCATGCGGTCGAAGTCAACCCAGACATGCGGCAAGGGCCATGCGGCTGAGGGGATGGGGTCGTATGCGGCTCAGGGGTTAAGGGGTTCATGCGGCTCGGGAGGGAATGGTTCATGTAGCAAGGGTCAAGCGAAGCCATGCGGCTCGGCCTATGCGGCAAGGAAGGGAATGGCTCATGCGGCCAGGGGAAATGAGTTCATGCGGCTCGGGGAAACGGTTCATGGCCTATGCGGCAATGAGCCAACAAAGCCATGCGGCTGAGGGCACTGGGACCATGTCCATGCGACAAGTCCATAAGGCAAGGCCGTATGACGGCTGGAGTGCCTATGCGACCGCAGGGGAAACATGCATATGCGACAAGGGGGAAGCGGGTTCATGCGGCCAAGACTGTCAAGAGCCATGTGTCACGCCCCGCTTCCGTAGGAGCGATCGTTCTCGCTAAGACGTGATGCCGCACGGGCCTAGGTTGCGCCCACGCAAGGCCAAGTCCAGAAAACGGCCGATTTGAGCTAGGCCACAGAGTCGCACAGAGTGACCCCATTGCAGCGAAAAGTAAATGAATACAAATTGAAGCGAATTCAAACTCTTTATTGATATTCAAGAAGTTTACAAGCGGCGCTAGGCCGAGTTTACAAGTCTCTCAAGCTCTCTCTCTCTCTCGAAAACATAAAAGGCGTGCCAAGTGGCTTACAACATGGAATGATTCATGGCGATGTTCCGATACATTATGTCCTGTATAGGGTGCTTCAGCTTCTTGCAACGTTCCAAGGCCCCAGAGTTGGCTCCGCGCCTTAAACGTTCGATGGAAGCTCCACACCCGCCGGCGTCTTCTGTATCCTGCAAGCAGACTGTGGGGTTATCAGTACATTGTTATGCACTGGTGGGAAGGCTAGCTCGCCCACAATGCTATCATTACCAAACACGTTCTATTTACTTTTGTGCACCGTCTATCATTCATTGTCTTTCTAATCTTGCCTTAGGATCAGTTTTATGGCATATTTCATAACCTATCCCGTGTTGTCGAATTCAAGTGTGTGCAGGGAAATGCATGCACGACTTACCCATACTTACCGTCTGGCCTTCCCTGTCCAAAGTAAACCAAGTTAGTCAATAATTTACATGTAGTAGCTTAACGTGATTCATGTAAACATTCAATGTTAAGGGCGTGTCCCTGCCTCAGGTTCTAACACGTCGTGGACACGTTATCTAACTCACTTGCATAAAGTATTCTTATTATTTGGTGTGTTACATTTCAAGTATGTTCAGAGTGTTACATTTCAAGCATGTTCAGAGTGTTACATTTCAAGCATGTTCAGGAGGCACTTCATTTAGCTAACTTAGACTACTTGTTTCAATGTAAGAACTTGCATGTGGATTGCCACCAGCATAGCCCACTTAATCTACATGCACGGGTCGCTGGCATCACAAGCCATTTTGGACATATCACTTGGGTATTCTCACCTATCGAAGTGTGATGGCTGGTACACCTTGATAGTCTCTTGAAATGCCTGGCCTTACGTCTCCTTGAGTGGTCGAGCCCCCACTCAAAGCAGCCCGTAAGCCCCATGTCTGATTCCGCCTAGGCCGGCCACGATATACCCCCCCCATCGATCGTGCCGCAGAATCCTTCCTTATGACGGCCACGGTATTCCCCCCATTGCCCGTGCCATTTGTCCACGACCATTTCGTATTGACTTGTCATTTAACATAACGGCTGTCTTAAGCCATAGGCTATCTCTGAGCCATAATGCGTTATCGACCAGGTTGGCGTCCGTACAGCGCGGGTAGCAAGCCCCGTTGCACGTGCCCGTCATACCTGTCGCTAACCATTCTTTCCTTTCTTATCTTTTATTCACTCTTTTATTTCTTTCTTTCACTTGTTCGTTCATTCATTCATTCTTCACGTATTCATTCATTCATTCGTTGATTCATTCATTCACTTATTCGTTCATTCATTCATTCATACCTTATGCAACTCCCCGTGCGAGAGTCGCCTTGGCGACCCATCGATCCCGAAGTCTTTCAATGTTGCTATACTCTACTCGGAACGACTATGTCGATAGTCTTCCGTTTTATTATTGTAAACCGTTTATTGTTTCATTATTGATCGCGTAGGAAACTTTAATATAAGCTTGTGCCGTAGCACGAGCGTAGAGCGCGGTACGAGAGTTCTCACATTTTCCATGTCCTTTTCTATATTCTATACAAGAATACAAGATGGGATTATTCCCTTAGCTAGGTGCGTTGAGTCATTTATTAGCATGCGCGGTGTTATCGCCTAGCGATTCTAGCAATAGTGTCCGTATTGTTATGTGTCTAGGCTAAGCAAAGACGGGTTCATCGGAGCCACCCACCTTAGCGATGTTCACATCGGCCGAGCGATACTCCGAGCGCGCCTTTGAAAGTCTAAGTCTGGATTCATCTTGACGGGCCAATGTAAGCCTTGCATCGTTTCTTCATCAGGTCGATGCCAACTCTTCGGGTCGACGGCTCGTTTGATTCGTTGTACTTGTCGTTTGAATCGGTGTTTCGCTAGGGCGGAGCGGGTCATTACATAATACACCACTCAAAACAAGTCTCGTCCTCGAGACTTCCTGAGTGCAGGTCATCCTACCATTCCTTAACTTGTGTCATCGTATTTCTTAGACAATTCTATCGAACGGCTCTATCGTTCGATGGCATCAAACCATGCTCGGTTATCCTTTCAAGTTTTATGTCGTATGTGTTTGGTAAATTTTATTGGATGACTGTCCATTTATTTTAGACTTGATGGTACTTATTCAATTTAAGTGTTTCTTCGTCTTGGTTGCTATTTCTCCGTGTCATGGGACTGAAATGGTCGCACGAGGTGCGTTGAAATTCATCAAATACGAGGGTCGTAGGCTGAGGCAAACTCATTTTCGTTTATCTCGGTCATCGAGATGACCCGATTCGCTTTTCAAGCGTTCTTGTCCACGAAATCAGTATGATTTCTTCTTAGCGGGGTCGACCAAGTCTAAGTAATTTCCGTCCGATTCAAGACCAAGTATTGCACTATCATCGAGTATATCTTTCTATCAATGGTTCAATTCGTTATACCAATTTTATTTGCACGATATCAATTCCATATCATTCACTTGTTTAGGGCCAATCTCGTTGTCATTTACGCACACTCCACTCACACGTTTCTTTGATTCTGAGCCACGCTCGTACTAGTATCATTCCTTTCTTTTAACACGATCTCAATCCCCGATACTTTCCATTCCTCAAGTCTCGTTTGGAATTCAACGTGTCACTTGGTTGGATCGTGCATGCATCCAGGCGTCCCCAAAATACATGCATTCACCAAACCGTATGATAGATAATTCGTCATTCTCACTCGAGTCGCATCGTGCACATACTCAGGCGTCCCTGAAATATATGCATGTCGACCGAATCTCGTGAGCAGGGTTTCCTTTTTTTGTATCATTCAATCTATCCATGTCAATCCTCAAGATCAATCTTTTGATTGCTAACACTTGAAACAGGGGCGTCTCGCCTAACCTCTAGGCCATCTTTTCGAGGCTAAGTCAAAGTTAGGATTGGAATCATAGTTCTCCAATAATAATGCCAACGCTGACCCCAATCCTAGGGTCAAACCATAGTCGATAGTACGGGGTTTTCTAGCCAAGCTCGCGTTACTCAGATTTCTAAACATCGAGCACAATCACCTATTCGCATCAATGCATTCGTTGCGCGTATTCGAATCCATTCAAATCACCACTTCTAACTAATTCATGTATTCGATCACGAGGTCATCTAGCTCGACAATGTGTTGCTTCCCAATCTCACGCGAGTCCGATTATCCACGGTGGTTCATGAATCACCATTCAACGCTCCTGCAGAATAATTATTCTCATCGGGGCGTAACCCTTGCTTGAGTCTAGACTAGTTCATTCTCGATACGCGGATTGGACCTACTCAATCCTCAAGTTTGATTTATCACACACGCTAAGTCATTTTCGAGTCCACTTTCGCGTCAAACCACAAGTCGAAGCATACAAATTGCCACGCCATGCAAGTTCAATCACCCCCGCTATATGAATCACCATACCAGCGCTCACGCGGAGTGACTGCCCTAAGCGGCATGACGTATGTGCGAGGCTAGAGTTGCGCTAGCATAAGACAAGAACGTCAACGTTGTGGTTGTCAACGAAACATATCCAAACATTTTCATTTTTTATCCAAGCCAAGATCTCGATTCAATAGTCTGACCGTCATTCGTTCAACTAGAAAATCCTCGAGCCACATCTATATTTTCCTCGACACATTTCAATATCCCGAGTATAGCATCCATCGGAACAATGACATTTGCACGATCGTCATTTGCCGAGTCAGAGTACCCCCGAGTTATCACATATCGATCTTTGATACGCCTCAATACCATCGACGATATGCGTAATCTGACGATCTTCTTTTGCAACCAATTTCGAGTCGTGCGACTGATGCTATTGTCCGAACTGGATATACCACAATTCCATTCGATTCACTCCAAGATCAAGTTCGATCGCTATTCCTCAAGCTATTTTCAATATCGTTCACCAAAACTCAAGTCATATTTCGTTTGACCCAATCCGAAATCACAAGTGCTATCCTCTAGCTTCCTCGATCAAGACATACATCTTTATTCATCGTTCTGAGTCATTTTCTAACTTGCGTTGCCCATTGACAAGTTGTCCGAACGACATCTCGTTCAGGACATTCGAAGTCACGACCAACTAAGCATGACGCGTTCTAAGGCTTTGCGCGATACCATTGCTTGTCGACATACTCGTTCTATCCGTAATCCTTTAGTCTCGCTCGAACAATTTCTATAACGTCCATACACCACTCAGGGTTCGAGCCACTCGACTAGTCGTCGACACTCACTCTTATCCTTCTTTGAAGCTATCACAAACACCACTCAGATTCGAGCCATCCTATTTAATCCACAAACACATTCGCATCATTTGCTAAGACGTATTTCAGATTCGTTCGACGAATCTCTAGCGTAATCGCTCACGTCGTATTGACGCACTAAGTCGTTCGCATTATTCCTCAAAATCCATATCAATCTTCCGTGTACGCCTAAGCGTTAGTTTGACAACGTTCCTATCGATGTACACTCTAAGTGTAGCTTCGTTCCTGACCGAGCGGTACTTGATACCGCTCGCAACTCGATTGCACCAAAAAGTCAAGGTGCACGACACGCGGCACAACTTAGCTAAAAGGCCGTGTGCATAGCTATCCCGTGCGAACCATATTCGAGTTTGCACGCTCACCTATTCTCGTTCGAGCGATAATCGATCTTGCTCGCAACTCGTTTGCACCAGAAGGTCTAGTTGCGCCATACTCCACGCAACTTAGCCAAAAGGCTGCGTGCATAACCATCCCGTTCGAACTATACTTTGGTCTCGTGTACTCGTTCGCTATTGTCAGCGTAAGGTTATTCAAGCACGCTTTGTGTTTTCTAACTTCTAGCATCTTAGTTTTCTCTCGACATAAGTCCGTCGTGGTTTGGCACAAAGGCCTTCGTCTATCGATCTCGTTCAACCGAGTACTTGTACGAGCTTTTGAAAATATTAGACTTATTGTATAGAACATCCCAAGGCACAATGAGAGAGAGCGTACACTTCTTTTTTCAACAACGAGCTTTCAAAACTGAGAAAATCGAAATGAAGTCCAAGGACGTAAAGCCGTGCTCTGATACCAATCTGTCACGCCCCGCTCCCGTAGAAGCGATCGTCCTCGCTAAGGCGTGATGCCGCACGGGACTAGGTTGCGCCCGTGCAAGGCCAAGTCCAGAAAACGGCCGATTTGAGCTAGGCCACAGAGTCGCACAGAGTGACCCCATTGCAGCGGAAAGTAAATGAATACAAATTGAAGCGAATTCAAACTCTTTATTGATATTCAAGAAGTTTACAAGCGGCGCTAGGCCGAGTTTACAAGTCTCTCAAGCTCTCTCTCTCTCTCTGAAACATAAAAGGTGTGCCAAGTGGCTTACAACATGGAATAATTCATGGTAATGTTCCGATATATTATGTCCTGTATAGGGTGCTTCAGCTTCTTGCAACGTTCCAAGGCCCCAGAGTTGGCTCCGCGCCTTAAACGTTCGATGGAAGCTCCGCACCCGCTGGCGTCTTCTGCATCCTGCAAGCAGACTGTGGGGTTATCAGTACATTGTTATGTACTGGTGGGAAGGCTAGCTCGCCCACAATGCTATCATTACCAAACACGTTCTATTTACTTTTGTGCACCGTCTATCATTCATTGTCTTTCTAATCTTGCCTTAGGATCAGTTTTATGGCATATTTCATAACCTATCCCGTGTTGCCGAATTCAAGTGTGTGCAGGGAAATGCATGCACGACTTATCCATACTTACCGTCCGGCCTTCCCTGTCCAAAGTAAACCAAGTTAGTCAATAATTTACATGTAGTAGCTTAACGTGATTCATGTAAACATTCAATGTTAAGGGTGTGTCCCTGCCTCAGGTTCTAACACGTCGTGGGCACGTTATCTAACTTACTTGCATAAAGTACTCTTATTATTTGGTGTGTTACATTTCAAACATGTTCAGAGTGTTACATTTCAAGCATGTTCAGAGTGTTACATTTCAAGCATGTTCAGGAGGCACTTTATTTAGCTAACTTAGACTACTTGTTTCAATACAAGGACTTGCACGTGGATTTCCACCAGCATAGTCCACTTAATCTACATGCACGGGTCGCTGGCATCACAAGCCATTTTGGACATATCACTTGGGCATTCTCACCTATCGAAGCGTGATGGCTGGTACACCTTGATAGTCTCTTGAAATGCCTAGCCTTACGTCTCCTTGAGTGGCCGAGCCCCCACTCAAAGCAGCCCGTAAGCCCCATGTCAGATTCTGCCTAGGCCGGCCACGATATACCCCCCCATCGATCGTGCCGCGGAATCCTTCCTCATGACGGCCACGGTATTACCCCTCATTGCCCGTGCCGTTTGTCCACGACCATTTCGTATTGACTTGTCATTTAACATAACGGTTGTCTTAAGCCGTAGGCTGTCTCTGAGCCATAATGCGTTATCGACCAGGTTGGCGTCCGTGCAGCGCGGGTAGCGAGCCCCGTTGCACGTGCCCGTCATACCTGTCGCTAACCATTCTTTCCTTTCTTATCTTTTATTCACTCTTTCATTTCTTTCTTTCACTTGTTCGTTCATTCATTCATTCTTCACGTATTCATTCATTCATTCGTTGATTCATTCATTCACTTATTCGTTCATTCATTCATTCATTCATTCGTACCTTATGCAAATCCCGGTGCGGGAGTCGCCTTGGCGACCCATCGGTCCCGAAGTCTTTTAATGTTGCTATACTCTACTCGGAACGACTATGTCGATAGTCTTCCATTTTATTGTTGTAAACCGTTTATTGTTTCATTGTTGATCGCTTAGGAAACTTGAATGTAAGCTTGTGTCGTAGCACGAGCGTAGAGCGCGGTGCGAGAGTTCTCACATTTTCCATGTCATTTTCCATATTCTATACAAGAATACAAGATGGGATTATTCCCTTAGCTAGGTGCGTTGAGTCATTTATTAGCATGCGCGGTGTTATCGCCTAGCGATTCTAGCAATAGTGTCCGTATTGTTATGTGTCTAGGCTAAGCAAAGACGGGTTCATCGGAGCCACCCACCTTAGCGATGTTCACATCGGCCGAGCGATACTCCGAGCGCGCCTTTGAAAGTCTAAGTCTGGATTCAACTTGACGGGCCAATGTAAGCCTTGTATCGATTCTTTATCAGGTCGATGCCAACTCTTCGGGTCGACGGCTCGTTTGAGTTGTTGTACTTGTCGTTTGAATCGGCGTTCCGCTAGGGCGTAGCGGGTCATTACACCATGCGGCAATGAGGAAACTTGTCGTATGAAAATCTATACGGTCAAGCACTGTTCTTGTTCTCCAACTTTTCGAGAAGAAGAACTATGGAAGCCATGGTTCCAAGCTCCATAAATTCTTTATCTAAGGTCAGAATCCAGACTTCCATAAGTCAAAATGGAGCAGAATATAATTCTCTATAACATGGAACCATCATATCTTGAAAATAACAGGGTTAAATAGATCAAAACCTAAGAAATCCGAAAATGCAACAAGCTTAGATCTACATGAATTAAACCATAGAAATTAAATATGCTAAGTACTAAAGTGTCTTAGAATCTCGTGGAGAAGACAATGGAACAATAAAACATGAGTTCCTCCATGAAGCAAGTTGCACTTGCCTAAGCCTCTCTTGGTAGGTGGAGAGAGTAAATGGAGGAAGAAAAAGAAGAGTTATAAGGATTAATGGAGGAGAGAGAGGGTTGGCGGCTAATAAAGGAAGAGAGGAGGTAGGTGGGGTTGGTCCACATGCAGAAACCGAACCAAGCTGAACCAAGCAAACCGAACCGAACCAGGCAATGAAATGCCAAAAATAAATCATGCAATTAGACATGCAATATGAGTCAAAATACGTACACGTATACCAAAATACGTAATACGAACTATGGCCGTTACAACTCTATCCACCTTAAAAGATTTCCGTCCTCGAAATTTAATTAAGAGGTCAGAGAGGCAAGGACAAGCTATACTAATCACAGACAAGCTATACTAAGCAGTTCACCATGCAATCATTCATTCAAACAAGGAATTGAGGGCATAAGGCATAAGAAAGACATTATATCTTACGAGTCAAACAGGTCGGAATATCGCGATCAGACGTCATCTTCACGCTCCCACGTTGACTCACCCAAAGAGTGATGACCCCAAGCAATACGGACTAAACTAATAGTCTTGTTCTTGATTATCTTCTCTCTCCGGTCCAATATAGACACGGGCCTCTCCTCATACGAAAGGTTGGTTCCAACTACCAATTCCGAATGATCCAGGATGTGGCTCGGGTCCGGGATATACCGTCGTAGTTGGGATACATAGAAGACATCATGCACCTCACGTAACGACGGTGGAAAAGCGAGACGATAGGACATATCACCTACTCGCTCGAGGATATCGAACGGCCCTATATACCTAGGACTAAGCTTTTTTCGTACGCCGAAACGAATGACGCTACGGTTAGGCAAAATCCTAAGGAATACGTGGTCGCCGACAGAAAATTCAAGGGGGCGTCGATAAGAATCGGCCCAATGACGCTGGCGATCTTGCGCAACTCAAAGATGATTCCTCACTCTTCTGACCACCTCAACTGTCTGAGTAATCATTTCCGGACCGAGTATCTGCCTCTCTCCAACATCATCCCATACTAGCGGGGATCTGCACTTCCTACCATACAGTGCCTCGAACGGTGCCATCTGGATACTAGCCCGGAAACTGTTATTGTACGAGAACTCCACCAGGTGCAGGTGATCTTCCCACGAACCACCGAAGTCGAGTGTACAAGATCTCAACATATCTTCCAAGGTTCGTATGGTACACTCTAACTGACCATCTGTCTGCGGATGATAAGCTGAGCTGAACTGGAGGTGAGTTCCTAAAATCTCTTGCAGACTACGTCAAAAATGCGACGTAAATCTTGAATCTCTGTCCGAGGTGATACTAACTGGTACACCGTAAAATCTGACGATCTGCCTGATGTATATCTCTGCCAACTGAGCCGTCGACTGACCAACTCTGAACGGGAGAAAGTGAGCCACCTTCGTGAGCTTGTCTATAATAACCCAAATAGCATCTCTACTGACCGGGGACCTAGGTAATCCAGTCACAAAATCCATGGTTATATGCTCCCTCTTCCATTCTGGAATTGGCAAGGGCTGAAGAAGTCCAGCTGGCCTCTGATGTTCAGCTTTAACTTATTGGCAAACCAAACACCGAGAGAGAAACCGGGCTATCTCCCTCTTTATGCTATTCCACCAAAAGTGCTGCCGGATATCACGGTACATCTTCGTACCATCGGGATGAATCAAATACTGAGAACTGTGAGCCTCTGCCATGATCTCTTGTCTGATATCACCGCTGGGTACACAAAGATGCCTTTCATGTCGAAGTGTACCGTCCTCATGGATACATAACTCTGGTCTTCGTCCTGTCTCACACTCTGCTCTGAGTCGCTGAAGGTTGGAATCTGTTGACTGAGCTAACTTGATCCTCTCAACTATACTGGACTGAACTTGCATACTGGCCATCAATGCCAAACTAGTAGGAAGGACAACTTCTATACCCATCTTCTGAAGATCTGACAATAACTCTGGCTGAGCTGTAAGGAAATAAACTCCGGCTCTCCTGCCCAGTGCATCTGCTACTACATTGGCCTTCCCTGGGTGATACTGCAGGTTGACATCATAATCTACAAGTAGCTCTAGCCACCTCCTCTGACGCATGTTAAGCTCCTTCTGGATGAAAACATACTTCGGGCTCTTGTGGTCGGTGAAAATCTCCATCATATCTCCGTCCAAGTAGTGCCTCCACAACTTAAGTGCAAACACTACTGCCGCTAGCTCCAAGTCATGGGTTGGGTAATTCCTCTCATGATCACAAAGTTGACGTGACGCATAAGCTATTACCTTTCCATGCTGCATCAGAACACATCCTAAACCTCTGCCGGAAGCATCATAATACACTGAGAATTCTCCGGTCCCATCTGGAAACGTGAGAATGGGTGCCGTCATCAAACCTCGCTTCAACTTCTCAAAAGAATCCCGACACTCTGCTGTCCAAGCAAACTGCACATCCTTGCGGGTCAACTGGGTCAATGGCACTGAAATCCGAACAAAGTCTGAAACAAATCGTCGGTAGTAGCCGGCCAAGCCAAGAAAACTGTGAACCTCTACAACTGTGTTGGGTACCGGCCATGTCTCAATAGCCACGATCTTCTGGGGAGCCACTTCCACTCCTCTGGTGATGATATGACCCAAGTATGAAATGCGGCCGAGCCAGAACTCGTATTTATTGAACTTGGCATACAACTGGTGCTCTTTGAGAATCTGGAGGACAACTCTGAAATGCTGCTTATGCTCTGCTTCACTATTGTTGTAGACCAGGATGTCGTCTATGAACACAATCACAAACTGATCCAAATAAGACATGAAGATACGATTCATGAGGTCCATGAATACAGCCGGCACATTGGTTGCTCCAAATGGCATAATAAGGAACTCCCAATGCCCATACCTAGATCTGAAAGATGTCTTCGGGATGTCCTGCTCTCTGACTCTGATCTGATGGTATCCTGATCGCAAGTCAATCTTCGAGAATACTGCTGCCCCCTTGAGTTGATCAAACAAGTCATATATCCTCGTGTCACACCCCAGAACAAGAACACTGGAGAGCGGGGGCAGACATAGCCAGCTACGTAATCCCAAAGTACGTTAATACTCTGAAATCACGTATAAGCCGTCAAGACATGGGGCTTACTCTACAAGCCATTAGTCAATCCTAAGGTTTAACAATCCTAGGTATCTCAATCACAGGCAATTATACAAGAGCAAAGAATACGATCATCATACATACAATAGTAAGGCGTCCCGAACCATATATACATGAATGATCATGAAGCCAGTACCACAGAACTGATGACTGGCTAGAGTATTAGTCATACATGATAAGGACTAGCTATAGTCTAGAATACACATATCATGTTTATGCCCGTAGGCTACAATATCAAGGAAAATACCAAAACACGAGCTAAACACGTGCTCGGGGCTAAACGTTACAAGAGAAGAATTTACATATCAGTGGGAGGATGAAGAAGAAACCTACTGAGGCACTCTGGTGCTCCGACTGGTCACCGTCGAGTAGATGGTGCGGTAGATCCTTCGGGCTCTTCTATTAGAACCTGGCCATACAAAACCAGTGGGGTCAGACCCCAAAATAGCAAGTACCACAAAGGAGGCCGAACTATGAACTTAAAACCAGCAATCAGAGGCAATCAACAAGGAGAGAAAGCAATAAGTAAAGGAGGATCGAGATTCGTGCAGTACCAATGCACTTATCCCGAACATAGGAAGACAGTAAGTAAATCATCATTTGTTATAAAGTAAACTGGAGAACATGTTAAATAAATAGAGCTAGGCAATATACGAAGAGAGGACGAAGGTACTGTTCCGGAAGCCAGGTTACAACCCTTAAACCAAATAAGGACCGGGATTGTAACCCTTCGCCTGAACAGAACTTGGTCTCTGATCATTTATTGCTAGAGGTGACAATCATTAAGGTGAAAATGAGAGAGTACAATGATAAAAGTGACAATGAAGAGTACAATACGCTAGAGTGACAATAGAGTACAATCATTATAGTAACAATCTAGAGTGACAATCATTCAATCATTCTGGTACAATCTTGCAATCAATCACTTCTAGACAATACTATACTGGACTAGACTCCATCCAATCAATCACGGCCAATCATTGCCTGCGGCTTTCTACATTAACTAGCTAGGGTTATCACATTCCTAGTTACTAGCAAGATGCAATGAGATGCTCCAAGTAGTCACAGGCCCTGCAGCTACCCAGGTTATCCAGACGAACATTATAGTGACAATTTAGAGAGTTCAATCATTAAAGTGACAATGGAGGGTGCCCCACATAACAGTGGGCTGGAAATGTGCCCTACTCGTCGGCAGTCTACAAGTCCAAACATTTGCGGCCGGAATAACGGGGTCGCCTGTAACTGGAGAACATCTCTTCATGATTAGTAAATTATTCTAGTTATTAGCCTTAATCGATTTCAGTGGGTATCCCTGACCGTGGTACTCAGGGGTCCCAGTCCTAGACATGGTGCAAGACAAGACTGGTTCATTTGTACAAGCACAATCGTCAACGGTGTCCAGGTCATTCATTCTTGTCGTATCATGTTAGTCGTCGCAACAACATTTCAAGAAATATCATGTCAGGTTTTTCTTGTCAAGAGTGCACCACGACGGGCCACTATCATGTCATTATCAATTCAAGTTATCATATCAAGTTTATTGGTCAAGAGTGCACCACGACGGGCCACTATCAGGTCATGTCATGTCATGTTCAATTATCACTTCCAAACATATTAAATAAATTCTTGATTATCTAGTTCATGACAAAAGGCGTAAGGATATAAAATGGGCATAAAAATATACAATAAAGGTAAAGGTGTACGCCATAGGAACTCAAGTTATACTGAGAGTTACAGGGCATGGGCAAAATAGTAATAAAACAACAGTACACCGAGCTATAGGAGAGCTATGCTGTTCAGGCATATGCGGCCAAGAAGTTGAGTCTCATGCGGCTAGGAAAAAGTCCATGCGGGTCGGGGGAATGAAAGAGCCCATGCGGCTCGGAACAAGAGCAGCTCATGCGGCTGGAAAATTCTATGCGGGTCGGGGGAATGAAAGAGCCCATGCGGCTCGGAACAAGAGCAGCTCATGCGGCTGGAAAAGTCCATGCGGGTCGGGGGAATGAAAGAGCCCATACGGCTCGGAACAAGAGCAGCTCATGCGGCTGGCGGAGACATAGGTCCATGCGGCCGGCTATCAATCAGGTATATACGGCCAGAGTCAAGTGGGTCTCATACGGCTAGCTGGGTTCGGCCCTTATGCGGCTCAATAGGAGATTCGGATTCATGTGACCCAAAGTGGCGGAGGCACATGCGGCTGGCTGGAGAGCAGTGCCTATGCGGCTCAGAAGTCATGAGGCCTTATGCGGCCAGGAATGATACTCAGTCTATGCGGCCAAGAGAAAAGCGGGTCTATGCGGTTGGGAGCTATTACTCATACGGCTGAGGACGACTGGGGTTCATGCGGCTAGGAGTGCGAGGGTCTCATGCGGCTGATGGAAAATGAATCCATGCGGCTGGAATGAGACTCAGTCTAAGCGGCTCTCAAGTAGACGGAGTCCATGCGGTTTAGATTATGCCGAAGCCTATGCGGCTGGAAGACTCGCCGCATGAAGGTTCATGCGGTCAAGTGCTGCCATGCGGCTAAGGGGTTCATGCGGTCAGCACTGTTCTTCTTCTCCACTTGTCCGAGAAGAAGAACCAAGGAGTTCAGGGTTCCGAGGCTCATAATTTCTTCATCCCAAGTCCAAATCCAGACTTCCTTAGGTCAAAACGGGGCAGAATGAAATGCTCTACAACATAGAACCATCAAATAACAAGAATATGCAAGTTTAACAGATCAAAACCCATAAAACCAAAACTTGCTTCAAAGTTAGATCTATCACAGTCTAGCCATCAAATTGGAAAACTCCAAGTTCTAAACATGCTTAGAATGTAACGATAAAAAGAATGGAACAAACGAAATTAAAATCGTCCAACATTCGACAAGGTGTACTTGCCTCTCTCCAATGGCTAGGGTTTTGGTGGAAGAGAAATGAATGAGGGTGAATGAGGAGGGAGAGAGAAAAAGTGGCTTATATAACAAGCTCAAGTGATCTCCACCATTCATTCCTCTCCACTCAATCTAAACCATACATCTCATCTCATAAAGAACCAAACTAAACCAAACCAAACCAAGTCAAAGTGGAACCGAACCAAATAAAACCAAGTCCAAGTTAAACCAAGTCATGAAATTCCTACACTTAGGAAAATTTTAAAATATCACTCAAATCGAGAAATACGAAATACGGCTCAAATAAATACGTATCCGTATAAAATACTGATACAGTGAGACGGGTCTCACACCTCGGGAAAGGGTATATGTTCTTGATTGTCACTGAGTTCAAGGTACGATAATCTACACATAACCAGGACGTACCATCCTTCTTTTTCACAAGAAGCATCGGGACTCCCCAGGGCGATCTACTTGCACGAATGAATCCCTTGGACCTTGTAGAAGCATGGAAAAGAATAAAAAAGGATCCATGCGGCCAGAGAGCCCCATGCGGCTCAGAGAATTCATGCGGCTCAAGGATCCATACGGATTAAGCATCTATGCGGCTCAAACAAGCTCTATGCGGCTCAGAAAGGAGCCACGTGGCCTGCAAACAGCTCTCCTGTTTGTCCTTTACTACATTAAAAGCCTTGACGGCTGACAGCTCTGACAAGGTGACAGTTCTGACACAAAGATATCATTACGACTCCCTCATAATGATGGACTCCTGGAAAAGCGAAGAAAATCTCTGACACGATCCCCCGAGGTTCAGAAACTGTCATACGGCCTTGACACGTGGACAGTCGTATGCGGCCCAAACGGAGTCTCCCCCATACGGTTCATAAAGGCCAGCCCCATGCGACTCACTAAGACTATCTTCATGCGGCTCACGAAGACTAGCCCCATGCGGCTCACTAAGACTATCTTTATGCGGCTCACGAAGACCAGCCCCTTGCGGCTCACTAAGACTATCTTCATGCGGCTCACGAAGACCAGCCCCATGCGGCTCACGAGGACTATCTCCATGCGGTTCACGAAGAAGGCACCCATCATGTGGTCATCCACACTCATGCGGCTCAAATCATTATCATGCGGTCCAAATGGTCAGGGGGCCACTCTCAGGCAGCCTTGACACGTGGCCAGCCTTATGCGGCTCAAAGATGAGCAACTTTCCTGTGGCTTAGATTTCTGCAGTGGCTTGCGGTTACAACACGAGGCATGATAGCAGGGCACGTGCCATCAAATTGATCGAAATCCCTCAATAAATCCTAATGAAATATTGGGATCAAATCAGATCATTTGCAAATAAGCAAATTAATGACACGTGTCGAGAGATCCGAGGTTGGCATGACAAATCAGAGGATTTATGTCAATCAGCATTAATTACCCACAAAAGATTTGATGCAATCACATTTATTGCTCAAATCTCGATGAACGACCCAGATCCAATGATCCTTAGCCGCCGACTTTCAAGAATGGGCAATCATTGCAAACCCTAATAAAGCCCCCCACTCTTATAAATACCAAGGTTGCGAAGATATACAGAAATATACATAGAGAGAGACATACAGAGAGAGGGAGAGAGACACATAGAGACATACACAGAGACAGAGAGAGATATACAGAGAGAGACATAGAGAGCCAGAGAGCCTGAAGATAGAGCATTTCTTCATCAACGCCAAACAGTTCTTCCACAGAGCCAAGGCTGCACCCGATCGTCCAAGGAGTATGGCAGAGCTGCCGTCGCTTTCTCGAGCCTCTACCGTCACCCCCCAGAATCTAAAATAAACAATTGTACTTAGATTACCGTACCTAGGTTTTCGCCCCTAGGCTTTCTTTGTACAAGCGAGTTTGTATTGTGAAGTAAATGTCCAGTCCTCCGATAATTGTTCTGTTCTTTTATATTTTATGGCAAACACGATGGCGACTCTGCTGGAGACAAACTTCTCCACGGCTGAGGAGTTGGTGATGCAATCGGATGCAGCCAAACTTGGCTCCACGCAACAGAAGATGGTCGTCCGCTTCGACCAACAGGCGTTTGAAGAAATGCTCTCTGAAGGAAGCGCTGGCCCGGTCCAGAAGCGAACCCGCACAAAGAAAGCTCACAGCGAGTGGAGGCCAAAATCATTTGCTCTACCCCAAGCTCTGGACGGAGTACTCTCTGCTGCGCAAGACGGCGAAGGCGACTCTCGCGCGGCCCCACTTCGAGCCATAGAGGACTCTGCTGTCCCCAAGTCCGGCAGAGGAAAGCACTACGATGCTGGACTTGCAGGGGCAAAGAGCAATCCTATGTGCTCCGGGAAGAAATCGAACAAGGGCACTAGCCGCAAGACGAAGACTCATGCGGCCAAGATTTCCAGCCGCATGAATGATGACCATGCGGCTGAGACTGCTAGCCGAATACATTATACTCATGCGACCAGGGTTTCCAGCTGCATGAAGAACACTCATGCGGCTGAGACTTTCAGCCGCATGAAGAAAGCCCATGCGGCTACAACTGCCAGCCGTATGGAGACTATTGATTCCAGCCGTATGACGCCTATTCCACGTGGCTCTGTCTTCGACCGCCTCTCCTATGGTCCTGATCTCCTGTGCTCTCACGAAGACATGTCTGACTCTCTCCAGTATCACTTAGACTCTTCCTACTATGTGCCCTTACGCACTAGAGCGAAGAAGTCTAGGGCAGCACGAGTTTGGCAAGCTCGATCTGCTGATCCAACCTCTGACCATCTGAGCGTCCCGCATACCGTTATGCGGGCCTCAGATGGAAAGTTGTACAGAACCACTCGAGTCCAGCCCCCGGCGACAAACGGACAGAGAGGTTCCCGAAAGTCTCCCAAAATCCAGGGAGCAAACATGGTCGATCCAGACCCATCTGACTTGCGTGAGGCCATCCTCCACAAACGCAAGGAAAGAGAAGGTGCCTCGAGGTGCAATGGGTCCTCTCACAGACGTCACTGCACCCAGATCATCGTCAACTGCTGTTGCAATAATGCGACGGTACGAGAAGATCGGCAGTCCGTCTTCCAAAGACTGCAACAAACATGTTCAGAAGATGAGGCACCTCCCGTCGTCTCCTGTAACTCTACTCAGAAAATCCCTGCCGATGGGAGAGGAAAGAAGACCAATGTTTCCAGCCCGAAGATTTCAACCACTATGACTAAGAGACTGTCGTCTAAGCGGGTGCCCACCACCGGAGTTTTCCAAGGTACCCGTTCTAAGACGAAATCTGCTACAATGGAAGATTCGTCGTCCACACCACTGGGGGTTGCTGGGACTGGGGGTAGCACTCCTCCGAACCTCCACGACAATCCGATGTTCCAAGAAGATGAGCCGGAGGAAACAACTCTCCCATCAGATGCAGCAAACCCCGACGTCCCCGAGGACGTCCACAACTCCCAAGACGAGGCGAACTCGAAAGCTGGGGGTACTATCCCTTCTGAGTCCGAACCAGAGGAAGACATTCCCATATACCCCGATGACTTCTCACTACAGGGGTATGATTCGGAAGGCTCGTCCTCTATCGTTCCTTCCGTCTCTCCTCACGTAAAGACGGTGTTCATGACGGACAGCAACCAAGGTGGTTTCAGTGGTCGCCAACGCATCGATACTCTGGAGGCCATACTGCATGCCTTGGTCAAGTCTGTAGACGAGATCAAAGCGGCCCTTCCAAATCTGCAAGGAGGGATGCCTGGCCAAACAAGCGCGGGTTCCGCGGTCAATACGGACTCGAATTCAGCGGCACCAAACCCGGGCAACAATCCTCCTGAAGTAACGGCCCCCACCGCCGTGGATGAGGCCCGCGAAGCGAGAAGAGAGGTCCAGAAGCTCCGAGCCATGTTTCACGTTCGAGAAAATTCTCAAGACCTCAGAATACGGCAACCGTACCCTGCTGCATAGAGGGATGTCCCCTTCCCACCAAGATATAAGCCGTTCAACATCAACCCGTATGATGGCAAGACCTCCGCAAGTCGGTACATCACTTACTTCGAGGTCACCACCGACCATCTGCCCCATGACGATGCCATTCTCACACGATTATTCATTGGGGCATTGGAATGAGTCACCTTCGACTGGTATCGCAACCTGCCAGACAACTGCATCCACTCCTTCGCCGGCTTCAAGCACATGTTCTTGGAGAGATTCTACGAAGTAGGGCAGAACATCACAATGTCCACCCTCATGGACGTCGTACAAAGGAAGAAAGAGCTGACAAGGAACTATATTGAGCGGTTCCGCCAAACCGCCATGAAGCTGCAGTCCGGTAATCCAAATTCCTCCTTAATTAAAATTTGCCAAAAGAGACTGCTTCCAACAATCAGCCTCTGGATGGGTGAAAGTCAATTCAAGGACTGAAAGACGATTATCATCAGTGCCACAAGCGCCGAAGAACGATTGAAGAAAGCTCGCCAACTGGGATTGTACATCTCAGAGGGAGAAGACAAGGACATGCGTCCCAACGCCAACACCAACAATGGGGGTAGCTCCACTAACAATCGGGACAACAAAGGTAAGCAGGCTATGGTGGCCGACACAGCCAAGAAACCCGAGTCAAAGCCGACGGACAAGCAATGGCCACAAATGACCTACTCCTTCGAAGACGGCCACGTCAAGCCCATCTTGGACATGCTCATACAAGGGGACAGAATTCAGCTCCCTCCACCAAGACGGGAACCTCGGCCGACAGAAATGGAGAACCCAAAGTACTGCCATTACCACCGCTACGTCCACCATGATACACACGACTGCTACCAGCTAAAACGATACATCCAAAATCTCATCGATTCGAACGCTCTGGCCATCAATTTCGAAGAGGTAACCGTGGCAGCCAATATGGTATCGGTACAATTTGGCAGCTTCCCTCCAACAGAAGCTCAAGATGGTGTGGTCCCCATCCCTCTGGCGACAATAGAAATTGCTAATCTTCTACCTCCCCGGGATCAGGCTGCTGGTCTAGTGCCCCTCACCACATCGCGAGGGGAGGTCATGTGGGTCCATCCAGACTTGGTATCAGAAGTGACTCATCCCACACCATCTTCCATTTGCAAGAAGAAGAGTAGAAAAGTCAGGTCCTGCCACACAATCTCGGCAGACATCGAAGAAACTACAGCCGTCGTCACTCGGTCTGGGGCACAATCCCAACCCGTGGCTGATAACTCAGCTGAAGATCATCAGCCCGCTACAACTGACGCTCCAGGACCTGCTCAGCCTCCGACGACCGACAAGCCTAGGCCGAAGGAGACTCGCTTTGACAAATCCCTCCGAAAAGAGGCACCGCAGGGGCTGGAGAAGCCCTACAACTTCGACATCTTGGCACAATTGGCCAACACACCGGCCAAGTTATCATTATACGAGTTTCTGAGACTCTCAAAGGATGTTCGCGCGGCTTTGAGCGATGCACTCCAAAATGTCGACACATACCTGGCTCAGGTCAACCTCACGGGAGAGAACCCGCCTGCAGATCTTCAAGATAGCGCTTGCACAGGAGCGATGCCTAACATCGTCTTCACTCCGTAGGACATGATCATCAAAATCAACCTGCACGATTGCCCGTTATACTACACTGGATACATCGGCGACGTAAAGGTAGATCGGATGCACATTGATCCTGGCTCCTCCATAAGCATTATCTCGAAGGGCCTGTTACATCATCTCCGCATTCCTATGCATCGCCTGACGCCGACAAGCACCGCCATCAGTGGTTTCAATTCGGGCAGGAGCTACCCAATTGGAAAGATTCGTCTGAAGTGCCAAATTGGCGATCTCCAGTCAGAAGTTACCTGCTACGTCATAGATGCAGACACTTCCTACAATATCCTTTTGGGGCGCCCTTAGATACACGATTATATGATCGTGCCTTCCACTCTGCACCAGTGCTTTAAGTATGTCGACAAACACGGCTTCGTGAGGACAGAATTTGCCGACATCGATCCCTTCAAAGGGGTCGAATCCTACTACTCAGACTCCTGCCTGTACGAAAAGTCGAAGAGGCACCTTGGTGAAGGAGATGTACAAGCTCGTACCGAGACAGCCACAGGATCAGAAGAACCCCTAACGATCCACCTCCAAGCTCGCAAACCTGGCAAGTCCGCGCCCCTTACAGCCACTCTGCGTAAGGACGCAATCAGCCTCTCGGCACAAGAAGAGCAAATGATAATCCGGCTGCCAAGGTCTGGCCAAGTGCCAAGACCCACAACGAAGCCATTGACAATCAGGCTGCCGAGAGTCGGCCAGCCGCAAACGGAGAAGCTCAATCCCTCCGATAAGCCAATGACGATACGCCTTCCCAAGAAGAGTCGTCACCCCGATGCAAGGTCTGGGGCTTCTAGCGAACCAACCATTCCCCTCCCAGCATCGAGTACCAAACTGGGGGTCGCTAGTCTGCCAACGACCCTACGCCCGGCTCCACCAGCTGAACCTCTGACGATCAAGCTGTCCAGGTCGTCCTCTCAGTCTTCATTTATACAGGGGGTAGCCGAAGAGGAACCGGAGCTGGCCAAGTATGTGGCTGCCCACACTGATGTTCCCTCCGTAGATGATGTAATCTCGCTAGAAAAGATACCTTACTTCATCAATAAAGGGCTATCTTTGAACTACCTCGAGCTTAATAAGCTTTGTATAATGTATGCTATGGAACAAGGTATATGCACTCACCTACACACACAGGTGACAAATGTGTACACCGTAAACCAGCTTACTCCAGTAGAAGGCGCTTACCGCATAATCGAGTGAGGGGACCATCCAATCATCTTCGGCCGGAAGGACGATCCGCAGCCCTTCACCATAGAAGAGGTCGATCTTGAATCAGACGTCGGGAGACTGCCTCTGTATCTTTATAGCCCCCAATCTAAATATCTCATGCAAAAATAGGGGTATGATCTGGCAACTACACCAGGCTTGAACTACGGCACTGGGCGACGATTACCTTTGAAGCCACCAGTTTTGGCTGGCAAACCACGGGACTACTATAGCAAGACTCGATGTGGATTAGGGTATGTTACACCCACGACGACCCCTGAGTGTTCAGATGAAGAATGTGACTGGCATTCACTTTCAACTGGGTCACCAACTTCTGACTCGGATACAAGCATCGGAGACGTATTCAGACAAGTCCTGTCAGTCAACATAGCATTCGCCGACGCTTATGAAGAAGATGAAGACAATCCTGAAATCCTCGAGCTAGAACCGTGGGCCCAACAGTTGGATGCACAATGGGAAAAGTGGTTCGAACAGAGAGAACCTCCTACTGAAGATGAGGTTATACAGGTCGACCTCGGCAACGAATCTTCTCCAAAACCAATCTTCGTCAGTAAAAGCCTAACAGACGAAGAGCGTGCGAGAATTGCTGCTGGAACTTGTCAAAGAATATATTGATGTGTTCGCCTGGAGCTATGAAGACATGCCAGGGTTAAATCCCAATATTGCTCTTCACAAGCTCAACATTCGGCCAGATGCAAAGCCAGTCAAGCAACAAAAACGACGCTTCCGTCCGGGCATCATGGATGCGATCGAAGCCGAAGTCAACAAACTCATAGCCAGCAGCTTCATACATGAAGAGCAACATCCAGACTGGGTGCCCAACATAGTATCGGTCCTCAAGAAGAATGGAAAGATTCGAATCTGCATCGACTTCCGCAATCTGAACGAGGCATGTCCCAAAGACGAATTCTCCCTCTCTATCACAGACATCATGATTGACAACACCTGCGGCTTCGAACATATGTCATTCATGGATGGCTTCTCGGGGTACAACCAAATCAAGATGTCTCCTGACGACGAAAAACATACATCATTCCGAACATCGATTGGCACATACTGCTATACAGTCATGCCTTTCGGTTTGAAGAATGCCGGCGCCATATATCAAAGAGCCATGAGTATCATCTTCAGAGACCACTTATGCAAGACGGTGGAGTGCTATGTTGATGATATCACCGTCATGAGTCGCTGTAAGGGAGACCATCTGCAGGATGTGAGGACGGTATTCGACCTGATGCGAGCACACAATTTAAAAATGAACCCTACGAAGTCCTTCATGGACGTATCCATCGGAAAGTTCTTGGGTTTCATCATCACCTCCCAGGGTATCTACGTAGACCCTGAGAAGACAAAGGCAATTATGGAAATGGGTCCCCCGAAAAATCTCTGCGAACTCAGAGGCCTTTAAGGGAGGCTAGCTTACATCAGGAGGTTCATTTCTAACCTATCTGGGAGATGTTGACCATTCACCCATCTCATGAAGAAAGGCGTCTCATTCGTATGGGACGAAGAATCTCAGCGTGCCTTCGACAGCATCAAAGAATATTTGTCGAACCCTCCAGTCCTGGTGGCCCCGGTTGTTGGAAAACCATTCCTGCTCTATGTACGAGCAATGGAGCATTCCTTCGGCGCTCTGCTAGCGCAAAACAACGATACAGGCCATGAGCAAGCTATATATTACCTCAGCCGAATGATGATTGGGCCAGAGTACCGATACACCGCTGTGGAGAAGGAATGCCTCGCCCTGGTGTTCGCCATTCAGAAGACGCGGCACTATGTCACGGGACAAACCATACATGTGATCTCACGAGTCAACCCTCTCAGAGTCCTCATGACTAAACCAGGGGCACTCAGCTCTCGTCTCGCTACATGGGCAATATTACTGTCCCCCTACCATATGATCTTTGTCCCACAAAAGGTTGTCAAAGGTCAAGCCCTGGCAGACTTTTTGGCAGCCCACCCAGGCTCGGAGTCGTCCAGAATATATAAAGAAATTCCAGATGAGGTTGCCGACTCGCATACAACCTCCCACGATGATATATGGCGAATGTTCTTCGACGGTGCTTCGAGAACTGGACCCAAGGGCAACATCATCGTCGGAGTCAGAGTGGTGCTGGTTTTTCCTTCCGGATTGGTGATCAATCGCACTTACTCTCTCACAGAACCCTGCTCCAACAATGTGGCCAAATACAACGCTTTGGTAATCGGCCTCCAACTTGCAAGAGAGCTGGGGTAGAATACCTTGAAGCATACGACGATTCTCAGTTAATCGTCAATCAGATCCGGGGATCGTACGAAGTCCGCCACGAAGACATGATCCCATATCACCAAATAGCGATCGACATCATCTCGTCATTCGAGGAGTTCTTCATCGAACACGTTCCCAGACTCTGAAATATTGAAGCCGATGCCCTAGCTGGCCTTGCTGCTTCCCTAGCAGTGCCAAATCATACTCATCAATCGGTAGATATGATAGGCCATGAACTGGTCTGCCCCAAGAACAACGTTCAATTTGTGGCGAGTTAATTCCCTCAGACGATCGACGAAGTCCCAGACTGGAGACAACCATTCATTGATTTCGTAGTCTACGACATCCTGCCTGAGAACCTAAAAGAAGCCACCTCTATCAGAAGGCGTTCTCTCAGGTTCTTCTACGATACAGAGACGAAGATGCTGTATCAGCGATCCTATGATGGATTATTGCTTCGATGTCTGTCAAACACAGAAGCCAAAGAAGCCGTACGCGAAGCTTACGACGGTGTCTGTGGGGCCCATCAGCCTGGCCCTAAATTGCAAGACCGTCTTCGCCGAATGGGCTACTACTGGCCCACAATGGTAGCAGATGCGATAGACTATGCGAGAAAGTGCAAAGCCTGCCAAGTCCACGCGGACTTCATTCACCAACCATCCGAATTTTTACATCCGACAGTGGCGTCCTGGCCATTCGAAGCATGGAGAACGGATATCATCGGTCCAATCACTCCACCTTCCTCCCGAGGACATCGCTTTATACTTGCCATCACAGATTACTTCTCTAAATGGGCGGAAGCTGTTCCGCTTGCAGAAGTAAAGACTTCAAACGTGATCAGCTTCCTTAAGCATCACGTCATCTATCGCTTTGGACTGCCCCGAAGGATCATCCACGACAATGGTCCGCAGTTTACAAGCCACGCCTTCTATCGGTTCTGCGACAAGCACCGCATCCAGAATATTGCTTCAACGCCATACAATCCAGCAGCGAATAGGTTAGCAGAAGCATTCAACAGAACCATCATCAAACTTCTCAAGAAGTTTGTCTCTTCCAACAAACGCGACTGGAACGAGAAGCTTGGTGAATGCCTATGGGCGTACCGTACCACAGTTCGAACTGCCACAGGAAACACACCATTCTCCTTGGTGTACGGGAGTGAGGCAGTTCTCCCATTGGAGACTCAAATATCCTCACTCCGCGTCGCCCTCACTTATCAATTGACGACGGATGATAACTACCGTCGCCGGCTACAAGAGTTAGAGGCCTTAGATGAAAAGCGCCTCCTGGCTCAGCAAAGGATCGAACTATACCAAGCATGCATCTCTGGAGCCTTCAACAAGAAGGTTAAAATCAGAACATTCCAAGTGGGTGATCTCGTCCTGGCAGTCCGAAGGCCGATGGTCATGACACACAAGACCGTCGGCAAGTTCCAGCCAAAATGGGAAGGTCCATTTATCATTGAGGCTGTATTCTCCAATGGTGCTTACCGCCTCGCAAAACAAAACGGAGACTTGCTCATGTTGCCCGTCAACGGCAAGTTCCTAAAGAAATATTATGTCTAAACGACATTTTCCAGATCCTTGAGTTACGTACCCGCTGGTGCCGCTGAACTCACAACCACGACATTCCAGATCCTTGAGTTATGTACCCGCTGGTGCCGCTGAACTCACAACCACAAAATTCCAGATTATCGAGTTATGTATCCGCTGGTGCCGCTGAACTCACTTCCACAATATTCCAAATTATCGAGTCATGTACCCGCTGGTGCCGCTGAACTCACACCCACAACATTCCAGATTATTGAGTTATGTACCCGCTGGTGCCGCTGAACTCATATCCACAATATTCCAGATTATCGAGTCATGTACCCGCAGGTGCCTCTGAACTCACATTCCGGTCACTCTGTCAGATAGTAAGTCATGTATTACCATACCTCTGAACTTTTTCCCTGGAAGAGATCCTCCCTCATGATCAACTACCCGCACTTCCAGTGCACAAAAAGGATAACAGATCCACAAATTCCCAAAACGGCCATGTCCTCATTACCTCTGAGTCGTTTTATTTCCGCCAAAAACAAATAACCCCTTTACATAAAACTTCCATATCCTCATTACCTCTGAGTCGTTCTATGTACCCTCCTTCATTGAGCCCACTCCTGCCATGTCCTCATTACCTCTGAGTAGAAAGGCTCCGTCGAAGAAACCTTCATGCTTGCCATGTCCTCATTACCTCTGAGTAAGTATGATGATTCCCTTTCGACTTATTATCTGTACCCACAACCGGAGTACGCCAAGGATAATAGGTCCACAAATATTCCCCGCTGAGTCCACTCCTGCCATGTCCTCATTACCTCTGAGTAGGAAGACTCCACGGTAAAACCTCCTTACTTACCATGTCCTCATTACATCTGAGTAAGTATGTTGGTTCTCTCTCGTCTTATTATCCGTACCCTGAACCAGGGTACGCCAAGGGTAATAGGTCCACAAATATCCTCTGTTGACCACAAATATCCCCCGTCGAGTCCACTCCTGCCATGTCCTTATTACCTCTGAGTAGGAAGACTTCACGGTAAAACCCTCATACTTGCCATGTCCTCATTACCTCTGAGTAAGTATGTCGGTTCCCTTCATCCTATTATCTGTATCCTAAGTTAGGGTACGCCAAGGATAATAGGCCCACAAATGTCCTTTGCTAAGTCTCTTAGTACAGGCCCACCATTCCTCATCATGTCTCGGGAGCCCAGCTGCTCCATGGCATTCTATCTTCCGATACTTGGAACGTCCACGACAGCATGACCATGGAACCGTTCTAAGTATCCCCAGTCAAACTTGTTACCCGTACCTAAAACCAAGTTATGCCAGGGGTAACAGGTCCACAAACAAGTCCCCCATGCGGGGCACACATCACCACAATACCACAGGCACCAACAAGCAATATAAATGAAGGGTAGAATGGAAAGTACTCTTTATTTGAAAGACGAAAAAAGCATTACATGGTTTGGGACCACGTCCCTCTCAAAGAGAAAAGAAAAAGAAAACAGAAATGAAAGAAGAAAAGACCGACTATAGTTCGGCACTATACAACTCCAAGAGGCGGTTTCTCACTGTCACGCCTCAGAACCAGAATACTGGAGAGCGGGGAAATGACTCAGCCAGCTACGTATTACGGGTAGAAGAATACCGTATAATACGATCAATGCTGTCTAACCAGACGAGGGGGTGCATACTACATAAAAGTCTTACTATGGTCATTACACATCTATTGTCTCAATCATTCAAACAAGAAACAGAAATATAGAACATGTAAGGTAAAGCAGTAAGGCGTCCCAAACGCTCAGTCAAAATGTTCTTGAGATCTGGCTTTACAAAATACAGCCAGATGATGTAGTAAGTATACACAATTGTTATCAGCTGCAGTCTGACTTAATTACATTATGCAAAAGTAAGTACAAGACAATCCGACTAACATGTCGGTGCCAAACGGCAAGGTATAAAGTAGATAACAAAACGAGTGGTGAAGTTAAGGAACCCACTCGTGGCCTCCTGCGATCATTCCTCTAGTATTGACCATCCTGGAGGTGGAAGTACGCTGAGTCCTCGGGAACTGGCTCTAAATCTGGCCATGCAAAACCAGAGAGGTTAGACCTCTAATAGCAAGTACCACAAGGGAGCACGACATGAGAACTAAAACCAGTAAGTAAGAAAATATAATAATAGATCTCTGCTTGCTACTAGAACTCACATCACATCAAGACACTTCGAACCAACCTCCCAACCAAACAAGGACAGAAGTTGGCCCGTCATGTCCTGACATTCTGATCATCCCAGTTAGGTAACAGAGTACAGTGCACAAACAAATCATCTTGAACGGCCAATCAACTCCTACGGCTTGCTATTATGAGTCCCAAGTTATCCTGGAATAATGCAATTAGGGATTCCTCAGTTCTTACTATGTGCAAGCAAGGCTAGTCTATCCAGTCGATCAATTGGCCCATGCATGAATTAGACGAGTCCTAGCAGGACACCCGTCAATATACAATATACAATATACAATAATAATAAAAGCAGATACTGTTCCCTGCCCGTGTGGCAGATTTACAGTATCTGTGGGAACCAGCCGGCCCGTCGGGTACTACTCGTCCCAAGGGGGCTGCCATGTAAGAATTCGAGAATCCATTCTCTCCATGCAATTATTATTTTATTTAACTTAATAGTCTCTGCGTTGAGTGAAATCCCATGCCGTGGATCATGGTCATTCAAATGAGTACTTTCGTACGGGGTACGATATGCACAACTCTACAACAATACAAGTGCGGTTAGGTTGCAGGTCTTACATAGCGTAATGCAACAATCAAATCTATCCACGGTAATCATGCCTTGACCATAAAGTACACATGCTTCTTTTGTAGAAAAAATAACTAAATAAATAAATAAATAAATAAATAAATAGATTGAAGCCTGCATGTGCATGTATGTCAATATTCGGGATCAGCCAGTCGAGTACAATAGTTCATAACATGAACGTGTCTCATTCATTTCATTCAATAAGACGACTAGCCAGTCTCTTAGTTCCAATTAGGAACGCATGATCAATTTAGTCAAGATCACAATCATTATCAATGGTGGCAAGGCATGAAAGTCAACTAGCATTCAGTGGGGTTGAGTCTACAACTCTCAGGGTTTAATTCTAGTCAATTCGGGTATCTATAACTCAATTCATGACACATGGTACATCCTACGTAACAATCTATAATTAACAGATCTACTAGCATATCATGATTATATCAAGTTTATGCAAAAAGGCGTAAGGATATAAAATGGACGTTAAACATCTAATAAGATATCAATATACAGGGCTATAGAAGATCCAGGGTGAGCAGGCTACTCTCATGTCAGCCTACGCTCATGCCAGCGTACGCTCAGGTCAAGCTACGCTCAAGCCAGTGTACGCCCAGGTCAAGCTACGCTCAAGCCAAGCTAGCGTATGGGAGTCATACGCTTCCAAAAGGCAGCGTATGAACTCCATACGACTCCTTACTATCCAAGTCAGCGTATGCAAGTCATACGCTCCCAAAAGGTAGCGTATGAACTCCATACGACTCCTGACCATCCAAGTCAGCGTATGCAAGTCATACGCTCCCAAAAGGTAGCGTATGAACTCCATACGACTCCTAACCATCCAAGTCAGCGTATGCAAGTCATACGCTCCCAAAAGGTAGCGTATGAACTCCATACGACACACGCTTCCAAAAGGTAGCGTATGCAAGACACACGCTTCCTAAAAAGGCAGCATATGGATTCCATGCTGCGCTAAAGAGCGCGCACAGCTCAGTGACGCAGCTAAAAAGCTAGCATACACTGCTCACTGTCTTCTCCAAACAGCAAGAACTCTATGGTTGTACCCCAAGGCTTCAAAAGTCCATAACTTGGTCAGAATAAGTCCGAATCCAACTTTCCAAAGGTCAAAATTGGATAGGATGAACTGCTTTACGACATGGAACCATCAAATCTTAAGAACAAAGGAGTTTGCTAGATCAAAACCCATAGACAACCGAAAATACAATAACTTAGATCTACAAGAAATGAACCAATGAAATCAAAAATACTAAGCACTAAACTCTCTTAGAATCATGAGAGGAAGAATATTGAACCATAAAATATGGTCCTCATGTAGAGCAAGATGTACTTGCCAAGTTGGTAGGTGGAGAGAGTAATGAAAGGAAGGAGAAGAAGTAATGGTGAAGAAGGAGTGAATGAGGAGAGAGAAGGAAGAGGGTAGCTTTAAGTAGCAAAGGGGTGGTAGGTGGGAGTTGGGCCGGGTTCTAATGGGTCGGGTTTAAGGGGCTCATCCAACCAAAAATAAAACTAAAGCAGAGAAGTAAATTGCAGGAAATAAAATACAGAAATAAATTACGGAAAATTAATTGCAGGAAATAAATTAACATAAGAATTAAAGAGCAGATAATTAATTAACAGAAACTTAATTAACATGAATTAAAGGAATTTAAATACAGGATAATACATGATAAATACTAAAATAAATACACATGAGTTGTACATGAATAAGACTACGCATTCTGGGAACGGGGAGTGACACTCACTAAGGCAGTACCCTGCTCAAGCCTCTGTCTAGCCCTGCGCTCAGCCTTCTGGGACAACCGCTCTCCATTATCCAGGTCCATGAGTGCCCGCCAGTCGTCATCCAAACCTCTTCGGAGCCACTTCCAAGTTAGCCGAAGCTTTATTGACTTTATCAGCCTCCTGGATAATTAGCCCTCTGACGATCCGGGCAGCCTCATCCCCTCTCTCATAAAGGAGATTCACCCAGGGCATAAAATCCAAAGATTTAATGAGCCGGCCCTTGGAATTTCCCCTAAAGGCCGCACCAGAACGAATTTGAGGCAATTAATGACGCGCACACGTGGCAAAGAGCTATGCGGCCGAGACATCCATGCGGCCGAGACATCATATGCGGCTAGAAGAATACATGGCCATGCTTCTTATTCAAAGTATTTCAATTTTGCAAATTGAAAACTTTGAAGGAGGTCTTATAGAAGCATGGAAAAGAATAAAAAAGGATCCATGCGGCCAGAGAGCACCATGCGACTCAGAGAATTCATGCGGCTCAAGGATCCATACGGATTAAGCATCTATGCGGCTCAAACAAGCTCTATGCGGCTCAGAAAGGAGCCACGTGGCCTGCAAACAGCTCTCCCGTTTGTCCTTTACTACATTAAAAGCCTTGACGGCTGACAGCTCTGACAAGGTGACAGTTCTGACACAAAGATATCATTATGACTCCCTCATAATGACGGACTCCTGGGGAAGCGAAGAAAATCTCTGACACGATCCCCCGAGGTTCAGAAACTTTCATGCGGCCTTGACACATGGACAGTCGTATGCGGTGTAGAAGCATGGAAAATAATAAAAAAATATCCATGCGGCCAGAGAGCCCCATGCGGCTCAGAGAAGTCATGCGGCTCAAGGATCCATGCGGATCAAGGATCTATGCGGCTCAAGAAAGTCCTATACGGCTCAAAGAGGAGCCACGTGGCACGCAAGCAGCTCTCACGTTCGACCTTTACTGCATTAAATGCCTTGACGGCTGACATCTCTGACAGTTCTGACACAAAGATATCATTATGACTCCCTCATAATGACGAACTCCTTGGAAAAGCAAAGAAAATCTCTGACACGATCCTCCGAGAGTCAGAAACCGTCATGCGGCCTTGACACGTGGACAGTCGTATGCAGCTCAAGTGGAGACTCCCCAATGCGTCCCAAGCGGAGGCTCCCCCATGCGGCTCACGAAGATCAGCCCCATGCGGCTCACGAAGATTAGCCCCATGCGGCTCACGAAGACCAGCCCCATGCGGCTCACGAAGATTAGTCCCATACGGCTCACGATGACCATCCTCATGCGGCTCATGAGGACTATCTCCATGCGGTTCACTCATACTCATGCGGCTCAAATCATTACCATGCGGTCCAAATAGTCAGGGGGCCATTCTTGGACAGCCGTGACACGTGGCCATTCTTATGCGGCCCAATAAGGAGCAACTCTTCTGCGGTCCAGATTTCTGCTGTTATGACACGTGGCATGACAGTAGGGCACGCGTCATCAGATTGATCGAAATCTCTCAACAAATTCTAATGAAATATTGGGATCAAATCAGATCATTTGCAAATAAGCCAATTAAAGACACGTGTCAAAGAATCCGAGGTTGGCATGATAAATCGGGAGGATTTATGTCAATCAGCATTAATTATCCACAAAAGATTTGATGCAATAACATTTATTGCCCAAATCTCGATGAACGGCCCAGATTCAATGATCTTTAGCCGCCGACTTTCAAGAATGGGCAATCATTGTAAACCCTAATGAAGCCTCCCACTCTTATAAATAGCACGGTGCCATTCCCTTGCGAAGATACAAAAAAAAAGAGACAGACAGAGAGACATAAAAACAAAGAAAAAGAGAGAAAGATATACACAGAGATATACAGAAAGAGCCAGAGAGCCTGAAGAGAGAGCATTTCTTCATCAACGCCCAGCAGTTCTTCTACAGAGCCAAGGCTGCACCCGATCGTCCAAGGAGTAAGGCAGAGCTGCCGTCGCTTTCCCGAGCCTCTACCGTCACCCTCCATAATCTAAAATAAACAATTGTACTTAGATTGCTGTACCTAGGTTTTCGTCCCTAGGCTTTCTTTGTACAAGCGAGTTTGTATTGTGAAGTAAAAGTCCAGTCCTCCGATAATTGTTCTGCTCTTTTATATTTCATGGCAAACACGATGGCGACTCTGCTGGGGACAAACTTCTCTACGGCTGAGGAGTTGGTGACGCAATCGGATGCAGCCAAACTTGGCTCCAGGCAACAGAAGATGGTCGTCCGCTTCGACCAACAGACGTTTGAAGAAATGCTCTCTGAAGGAAGTGCTGGCCCAGTCTAGAAGCGAACCCGCACAAAGAAAGCTCGTTGCGAGTGGAGGCCAAAATCATTTGCTCCTCCACAAGCACTGGACGGAGTACTCTCTGCTACTCAAGACGGCGAAGGCGACTCTCATACGGCTCCACTTTGAACCGTAGAGAACTCTGCTGTCCCCAAGACCGGCAGAGGAAAGCACTACGATGTTGGACTTGCAGGAACAAAGAGCGACTCTATGCGCCCCAAGAAGAAGCCGAACACTCCTGTGGCCAAATCTGCCAACGACATGCAGGAGGCTCATGCGACTGAATCTGCCAGCCGCATAAAGAAAGTCTATGCGGCCAAGTCATCCAACCGCATGAAGAAAACTCATACGGCTGAGACTCCCAGCCGCATAAAAAAAGCCTATGCGGCTACGTCTGCCAGCCGCATGAAGATTGTTGATGACAGCCGCATAACACCTATCCAGAGTGGCTCTGTCTTTGATGGCCTATCTTATAGTCCTGTTCTCTTGTGCTTCCAAGAAGATATGTCTGACTCTCTCCAGCATCACCTAGACTCTTCCTACTATGTGCCCTTACGCACAAACGGCCCAAATTCAATGATCCTTAGCCGCCGACTTTCAAGAATGGGCAATCATTGTAAACCCTAATGAAGCCCTCCACTCTTATAAATAGCAAGGTGCCATTTCCTTGCGAAGATACAAAAAAAAGAGACCGACGGAGAGACATAAAAACAAGGAAAAAGAGAGGGAGATATACACAGAGATATACAGAGAGAGAGCCAGAGAGCCTGAAGAGAGAGCATTTCTTCATCAACGCCCAGCAGTTCTTCTACAGAGCCAAGGCTGCGCCCGATCGTCCAAGGAGTAAGACAGAGCTGCCGTCGCTTTTCCGAGCCTCTACCGTCACCCCCCAAAATCTAACATAAATAATTGTACTTAGATTGCTGTACCTAGGTTTTCATCCCTAGGCTTTCTTTGTACAAGCGAGTTCGTATTGTGAAGTAAAAGTCCAGTCCTCCGATAATTGTTCTGCTCCTTTATATTTCATGGCAAACACGATGGCGACTCTGCTGGGGACAAACTTCTCCACAGCTGAGGAGTTGGTGACGCAATCGGATGCAGCCAAACTTGGCTCCATGCAACAAAAGATGGTCGTCCGCTTCGACCAACAGGCGTTTGAAGAAATGCTCTCTGAAGGAAGTGTTGGCCCGGTCCAGAAGCGAACCCGCACAAAGAAAGCTCGCTGCGAGTGGAGACCAAAATTATTTGCTCCTCCACAAGCTCTGGACGGGGTACTCACTGCTACTCAAGACGGCAACCAAGGGGGTTCCAGTGATCACCAACGCATCGACACTCTGGAGGCCATACTGCTTGCCTTGGTCAAGTCTGTGGACGAGATCAAAGCGGCCCTTCCAACTCTGCAAGGAGGGACATCTGGCCAAACAAGCACGGGACCCGCGGTCAATGCGGACTCGAATTCAGCGGCACTAAATTCGGGCAACAATCCTCCTGAAGTAACGGCCCCAACCACCGTGGATGAAGCCCGAGAAGCGAGAAGAGAGGTCCAGGAGCTCCAAGCCATGTTTCACGCTCGAGAAACCTCTCAAGACCTCAGAATACGACAACCGTATCCCGCTGCGTGGAGAGATGTTCCCTTCCCACCAAAGTATAAACCATTCCACATCAATCCATATGATGGGAAGACCTCCGTAAGTCGGTACATTACTTACTTCGAGGTCACCACCAACCATCTGCCCCATGACGATGCCATTCTTACACGATTATTCATTGGAGCATTGGAAGGAGTCGCCTTCGACTGGTACCGTAACCTGCCAGACAACTGCATCCACTCCTTCGCCAGCTTCAAGCGTATGTTCTTGGAGAGATTCTACGAAGTAGGACAGGACATCACAATATCCACCCTCATGGACGTCGTTCAAGGGGAGAAAGAGCTGACAAGAAACTATATTGAGCGGTTCCGCCAAACCGCCATGAAGCTGCCGTCCGGTAATCCGGATTCCTCCTTAATTAAAATTTGCCAAAAGAGACTGCTTCCAACAATCAGCCTCTGGATGGGCGAAAGTCAATTCAAGGACTGGAAGACATTTATTATCAGTGCCACTAGCGCCGAAGAACGATTGAAGAAGGCTCGCCAACTGGGATTGCACATCTCAGAGGGAGAGGACAAGGGCAGGCATCCTAATGCCAACAACTCCCCGCCTAACGTCGAGTACCAAACTGGGGGTCGCTAGTTTGCCAACGACTCCACGTTCTGCTCCACCGACAGAACCCCTGACGATCAAGCCACCCAGGGTATCCACGTAGACCCTGAGAAGACAAAGGCAATCATGGAGATGGGTCCCCCGAGAAATCTCCGAGAGCCCTCCTCCAAATTTCAAAATTATCGAGTCATGTACCCGCTGGTGCCTCTGAACTCACATTCTGGTCACTCTTCCAAATAGTAAGTCATGTATGACCATACCTCTGAACTTTCTTCCTGGAAGAGATCCTCCCCCATGATCCACTACCCGCACTCCCAGTGCACAAAAAGGATAAGAGATCCACAAATTTCCGAAACGGCCATGTCCTCATTACCTCTGAATCGTTTCACTTCCGCCAAAAACAAATCACCCTTTTACATAGAACTTCTATGTCCTCATTATCCCTGAGTCGTTCTATGTACCCTCCTTTATTGAGCCCACTCCTGTCATGTCCTCATTACCTCTGAATGGGAAGGCTCCGTCGAAGAAACCGTCATGCTTGCCATGTCCTCATTACCTCTGAGTAAGTATGATGATTCCCTTTCGACTTATTATCTGTACCCACAACCGGAGTACGCCAAGGATAATAGGTCCACAAATATTCTCTGCTGAGTCCACTCCCGTCATGTCCTCATTACCTCTGAGCAGGAAGACTCCACGGTAAAACCTCCGTACTTACCATGTCCTCACTACCTCTGAGTAAGTATGTTGGTTCTCTCTTGTCTTATTATCCGTATCCTGAACCAGGATACGACAAGGGTAATAGGTCCACAAATATCCTCTGTTGACCATAAATGTCCTCTGTTGACCACAAATATTCTCCGTTGAGTCCACTCCTGCCATGTCCTTATTACTTCTGAGTAGGAAGACTCCACGATAAAACTCTCGTACTTGCCATGTTCTCATAACCTCTGAGTAAGTATGTCGGTTCCCCTTCATCCTATTATTCGTATCCTAAGTCGGGGTACGCCCAGGATAATAGGCCCACAAATGTCCCTTGCTAAGTCTTTTAGTACAGGCCCACCATTCCTCATCATGCCCCGGGAGCCCAGCTGCTCCATGGCATTCTATCTCCCGATACTTGGAACGTCCACGACAACATGACCATGGAACCGTTCTAAGTATCCCCAGTCAAACTTGTTACCCGTACCTAAAACCAAGGTATGCCAGGGGTAACAGGTCCACAAACAAGTCCCCCATGTGTGGCACACATCACCACAAAACCAAGGCGCTTCAATTCTCGTGCAGAACGAAAACCAACTCTCCGGTTGTCGAGGCGAGCCGCCTAAAATGAAGGCCAGATTCCTGGGATCCCGCCCCGAAAAGTGACTTAAAAAATGACAGCAAATCAACAGCATTTAATGCAAAAGATCTCCATACATGGCAAGATGACGCGGCCCGAAAGTCCCTGCGGCTGATTGGCTCAATGCGGCCGAGACATCCATGCGACCGAGACATCCATGCGGCCGAGACATCATATGCGGTTAGAAGAATACATGGCCATGCTTCTTATTCAAAGTATTTCAATTTTGCAAATTGAAAACTTTAAAGGGGGTCTTGTAGAAGCATGGAAAATAATAAAGAAAGATCCATACGGCCAGAGAGCCCCATGCGGCTCAGAGAAGTCATGCGGCTCAAGGATCCATGCGGATCAAGGATCTATGCGGCTCAAGAAAGTCCTATGCGGCTCAAAGAGGAGCCACGTGGCATGCAAACAGCCCTCACGTTCGACCTTTACTGTATTAAATGCCTTGACGGCTGACATCTCTGACAGTTCTGACACAAAGATATCATTATGACTCCCTCATAATGACAAACTCCTTAGGAAAGCAAAGAAAATCTCTGACACGATCCTCCGAGAGTCAGAAACCGTCATGCGGCCTTGACACGTGGACAGTCATATACGGCTCAAGTGGAGACTCCCCCATGCGGCCCAAGCGGAGACACCCCCATGCGGCTGACGAAGATCAGCCCCATGCGTCTCACGAAGATTAGCCCCATGCGGCTCACGAAGACCAGCCCCATGCGGCTTACGAAGATTAGCCCCATACGGCTCATGAGGACTATCTCCATGCGGTTCACTCATACTCATGCGGCTCAAATCATTACCATGCGGTCCAAATAGTCAGGGGGCCATTCTTGGACAGCCGTGACACGTGGCCATTCTTATGCGGCCCAATAAGGAGCAACTCTCTTGTGGCCCAGATTTCTGCTGTTATGACACGTGGCATGACAGTAGGGCACGTGGCATCAGATTGATCGAAATCTCTCAACAAATCCCAATGAAATATTGGGATCAAATCAGATCATTTGCAAATAAGCCAATTAAAGATACGTGTCGAAGAATCCGAGGTTGGCATGATAAATCGGGAGGATTTATGTCAATCAACATTAATTATCCATAAAAGATTTGATGCAATCACATTTATTGCCCAAATCTCGATGAATGGCCTAGATTTAATGATCTTTAGCCGCACCCGATCGTCCAAGGAGTAAGGCAGTGCTGCCGTTGCTTTTTCGAGCCTCTATCGTCACCCCCCAGAATCTAAAATAAACAATTGTACTTAGATTGCTGTACCTAGGTTTTCGTCCCTAGACTTTTTTTGTACAAGCGAGTTTGTATTGTGAAGTAAAAGTCCAATCCTCCGATAATTGTTCTGTTCTTTTATATTTTATGGCAAACATACGGCCCAAGCGGAGTCTCCCCCATGCGGTTCATAAAGACTAGCCCCATGCGGCTCACTAAGACTATCTTCATGCGGCTCACGAAGACTAGCCCCATGCGGCTCACGAAGACTATCTTCATGCGGCTCACGAAGACCAGCCCCATGCGGCTCACTAAGACTATCTTCATGCGGCTCACGAAGACCAGTCCCATGCGGCTCACTAAGACTTTCTTCATGCGGCTCACGAAGACCAGCCCCATGCGGCTCACGAGGACTATCTCCATGCGGTTCACGAAGAAGGCACCCATCATGTGGTCATCCACACTCATGCGGCTCAAATCATTATCATGCGGTCCAAATGGTCAGGGGGCCACTCTCAGGCAGCTTTGACACGTGGCCAGCCTTATGCGGCTCAAAGAGGAGCAACTTTCCTGCGGCTTAGATTTCTGCAGTGGCTTGCGATTACAACACGTGGCATGATAGCAGGGCACGTGCCATCAAATTGATCGAAATCTCTCAACAAATCCTAATGAAATATTGGGATCAAATCAGATCATTTGCAAATAAGCAAATTAATGACACGTGTCGAGAGATCCGAGGTTGGCATGACAAATAAGAGGATTTATGTCAATCAGCATTAATTACCCACAAAAGATTTGATGCAATCACATTTATTGCTCAAATCTCGATGAACGGCCCAGATCCAATGATCCTTAGCCGTCGACTTTCAAGAATAGGTAATCATTGTAAACCCTAATGAAGCCCCCCACTATTATAAATAGCAAGGTGCCATTCCCTTGCGAAGATATACAGAAATATACATAGAAAGAGACATACAGAGAGAGGGAGAGAGACACATAGAGACATACACAGAGACAGAGAGAGATATACAGAGAGAGACATAGAGAGCCAGAGAGCCTGAAGAGAGAGCATTTCTTCATCAATACCAAGCAGTTCTTCCACAGAGCCAAGGCTGCACCCGATCGTCCAAGGAGTAAGGCAAAGCTGCCGTCGCTTTCCCGAGCCTCTACCGTCATCCCCCAGAATCTAAAATAAACAATTGTACTTAGATTGCCGTACCTAGATTTTCGTCCCTAGGCTTTCTTTGTACAAGCGAGTTTGTATTGTGAAGTAAAAGTCCAGCCCTCCGATAATTGTTTTGCTCTTTTATATTTTATGGCAAACAGTCCTGAGTTTTTCAATCATCTTGTACAATATCTCTAACTCTGACGGCGCCATCCTGTAGACTCCTTCTGACACTGGGGCTGTTTCGGGGATCAAGTCTATAGTAAACTCGATCTCTCGCTCTGACGGCATTCCTGGAAGCTCTTCTGGGAAAACATCTAGAAATTTCTCGACTATCTGGGGTAACTGTACTGCTGCTACTGCCATCCACAATACTGGAGGAGAAGGTTCAACTTTGCCTCGAGAAAAAGAAAACTCTGGCTCGCCTAGAAAGCTAAAAATAACCCTGCCAACAAGGCAGTCTATCTTCGCATACTGGTTCCTCAACCAATCTATCCCTAAGACCATATCATAATCGGCCATCGGGAACTCTATCAATCTAGCGAAAAACTCTCTACCGCCAACTACGATCCGACACGAGGAAAACACTCTATCTACTCCCACAAGACCGTTACCAGTAAGTACATTGAGTCTTACTGATAATGACTCGGGTTCCAGTCCTATCCGTATCACAAATCGTGCAGACATAAATGAATGCGATGCACCAGAATCAAATAACGCTGATACTGAAAAGGAGTTGACTAGAATAGTACCTGCCACTACCTCACCTGGTGCCAATCCTTCTTCTTCCATGGTTAAAGCCATCACCTGACCATGTCCTCTGGGTGCGGGTCCCCTCTGCTGAAAACCTCTCTGTCCGCTCTGGATCAGGGCTTGGGCTTGTGCATACTGCTGGGGGTGTTGCTGCTGGAAGGCTTGTGCCTGCGTCGACAATGGCCTCTGAGGCTGATACTGCTATTGCTGGACTGGTGCTGGTCCTCTCACCGAAGAACTAGTAAGGTTGGACGATGATGAACTACCCCTATTCGGGCAGGATCCTATCTTATGATCTACTGCCCCACAGGCCAGGCACAATCCCTGTGTCCTGCGATATTCTGCCACCACATGTCCTAGCTTTCCGCAATGTGAACATCCTACTGCGGAAGAGTGCTTCTGCTTCTGCTGCTAAGGGTACGTCGGGGTTGAATGTTGAACTGACATCACTGAGGCCGCCCGCCTTGGAGCCCCAATGGTCAAAGCCCTAGCTGCCGGGGCTGGTGCTGAAGACTGATTCATGTGGCCATATGATCGCTTCCGACCTCCGGTCCTGTCCATGATCCTCTAGGAGGTATACTCGTACTTCCTGGCTGCTCTCAATACTGTATCAAAAGTCTGATGCTCAAACTGCTCCACTGCCAATAAAATCTCTAGATGGAGCCCCTGCTGGAACCGATGGGCTCTGTCGAACTCGGTCGCTACCGAGGTGGGAGCAAACCGACTAAGTCTCGAAACCTCGGCCGCATATCCGTCGACCATCCTGCCCATCTGCTTCAGATTGGTGAACCTCGTCTGTAGATCATACCGAGATACAGCGTCAAAGTACTTAGTCTAGAATCTCTCACGGAATACTGTCCAGGCAATAGGGGCCACTAATCCAACGGCCTGCGTCGCCCACCAGCTGCGGGCCAGATCTAATAACTGCAGGTGCACCACGGCCACCTTCTCGTTTTATGGAGTCCTGGCTGCTTCTAGAATCATCTCTGTGTCCTGCAGCCAAGCGTCTGCGGCAATAGCATCTTCGCTACCATCGAAGAATGGAGGGTTCAAGCGCTTGAAGCTGTTGGTCGCACTGTTACCTTGATGACCTCCTCTGGTCAGAGCATCTTGTGCTGCCTGGTGTAGGACGTTGTCCCGACGATTTTGAGAAGCTAACAATGTCCTGATGAGACCCACCAAGGTGCCATCATCAGGCTCTGCAAACTGGATGGGCTGAACTGGTGGCTCTTGACCCCCAGTAGGCATGACTCTGGAGGCTACTCCTGAATGCTGGGCCTGATCTCCAGGTTGTTGCTGGCCCACGGGAGGTGCTCCGCCTTGCTGATCGGTAGGACCAGGAACAATGCTGCTGAAAAAGATGACATAAGAAATAATAAGGAAGGACCAGGATAGATCAAAGATACAAGCATGTGATCAGGTCAGGAATTCAGGAATTTAGAAGGTACGAGCAGAGATCAAGGGCGAGTGCTGATTGAGACATCTATTCAGTAAACCCTCACATATCTTGATTTACAAGACCTGCATGGGCCACCACTTAAACCATGTAACGTCCCAGAACCAGAATACTGGAGAGCGGGGGCGGAGATAGCCAGCTACGTATATTAAAGTGTAACCCATCTCGCTATACGGTCACGACTGTCTAGATACATGAGGGTTTAACTACAAGCCATTAGTCTCTTATGGTCATGAACAAGCCTATTGTCTCAATCTCAAGCAAGAAATATTAGTTACAAGATGTCAGAGCACCAAATATACAATAATAAGGCATCTCATACATTACATATTTGGATGATCATGAAGCTAGTCATACAAAATGTCAAGACTAGCAAGAGTTTCAGTCATACATGATCAACCCTAAGATTTGTCAATCATATTACAGCCCGTAGACAGACAGTAAAAAAAGTGCAATCGAGCTAACACGTGCTCGTCAGCTAAACGCCTCAAAAGAATAATTTTACAATAGAGTGGGAGAGCCAAATATAAAATCTACTCATTGCCAGAGTTAAGCCTGGTGGTCACCATCTGGTTGGGAGGGAGGAAGATCCTCTGGAGCTTCTCTGGTATCTGGCCATACAAAACCAGCTGGGTCAGATCCCAGAAAGAGCAGGTGCCACAAAGGATGTCACGACCCGCACCCACTGTGAGGGTACGATTACGTAACAGCGTCCAGCCTACGCCGCAGTGTCGGCGGTAGAACACTATCCTAGGTCAGTCATCTAACAATATATAAGGTACATGTACAGTATATACACTCCGAATAGAGGTGACATAGCAGAATACAGTCACAATCACATCTAAAGGTAGAATATAGCACGATGGAATAGATAGAGAAATCCTCAACTGAGGTACAACAGAAATAAAATAACATAAGTCTCAACATCTCTAAAATAGTACAACTCTGAGTCCAGACAACTACTATATAAAAATAAAAAAATAGTCTAGACTATCTACACTATTCATGGGTATCATCCTCAGCAGCTGCCTGAACCTCCCCAGGGGTCCAGGTCGCGAGTGTCATCTAGGCAAGCTCCATAGTAAGGGGTACAAGGTTCCTCATCATCCTCTGTAAAATTTTCAACAGGTCCAGTCAGGACGGGAGCAAGCACAATACATCTCACGCAGATCATAACAGGTTAGAAAATATAAACATGCAAGTGAGTACGATACATAAAACTGAAAGAATATACATGATGTAAACAGAGAGAGAACTGTAATAGAAATATCTACTATAAGTAGAGAGTTACCAGTGACTAGTGATTTAGAGTACAAAGTCGACATGTGAACGGCTGGATTTGCACATGAATATACTAAAGAGGCGCACATGGATATACTACTTTAGAATTGTTCACATGACTATTTATACTCCTCCATACCCCAATCAATACACAAGGATCCAGACAAATTATGTTACGTACATGATTTTCACATAAAAGTCCATAGATGGGTGTACATGAAGTATACATGAGGACTCAGAAACTGAGTGCACATGAATTCCACATGAAGGCCCATGAAGGGTACACATGAAGTATAGGTTATACATGAAATACACGAGAAACATGACCGAACATGATAGCACATGAGAGTACACGAGCGAGCATGAACGAGCCTGAAGCACATGAGAAACATGAATAACATGAGAGCGAGGAATACACGATGTACATGAAACATACGACATGATGTACCCGATGCTCCCGAGGGGGATAACATCTCAATGTAGGGATTCATATAGTACCAATCCGTGATAATATCGTGACATCATCAAATAAGATAAACTAGAGCAGGAATATAATTCTAAGCAAGTTATGAAATGATCAGAGAATGTACTCGCCTGGTATCTGAATATCTGAAGTAAATGTACTGTCCGAGATGAGGTATCTGACTCCTATTTAGAGAAACACAAGTCAAGATGTATACAGGGGATGATAAATGAAACCTATAATGCATCTGTATGCTGTCTAGGTCAAACTAGACTAAAGTCAACTATTGGTCAACTCTGGTCAACTACACTAGTCAAACTAGGTCAACTAGGTCAAACTAGTCTAAGTCCAACTAGACTAGGTCTAACAACCATTCTAGGCCCCATCAAGCCTATACTAGTTAACACACATCAATACAAGGTTATCCCAGCCAAACACAAGTCACACATCATAAGCACATCACATTTAGCTATATATTCATGAAATTCATATATATATGTATATAGGATTATATATATATATACAACATTATATATACAGAGAGAGTTAGAGAAGGAAAGAGCTATCATGTATGTAAAGGCTATGTGTGTGTATCGGTGTGCATAGGCAAGAATGGGTTCCAACACTAGTTATACTACACATGGTATATAGGTTAACTATTTACATACACATTGCCTTATATTTTCACATGTATCAATCCATATATATATATATATATATTAGAGGGGAAAATGACATGCATAATAGTGTATAAGACATGTGTGTGTGTAGGGCTATGTGGGAAAACAGTGTTTAAATCCTCATGTTTGTAGTATGTGTATAGATTCATAGGTAAACAATGTGTGTACACAAAATCAGTGCAATGTGATAGTGGCCATAGGTTAACAGTGAGCAATGTGGCAAGGTGTTGTGCATGAATGTGTGAATGTGTAACAGTTGTGTCAAGGTGAACTCAGTTAACTGTGAAGAAGTGACAGTGTTTGGTTATTATTCGAAATCGAACCAAGTTTAAAACCCAACATCTCAACACAGGGATCGAAATCATCATTTAACATATTCAAATCTTTGAGAATATCAAGTCTAAACATTAATCAAAACTTGTACAATTACAGTTTATATTTCAACTTAAATTTCGAATCCTTAACCAATTGAAACCCCAAATGGCCTGATCGAAATCAACCACACCTATGGTTCTCAAACCGAATCAACAACACGACATGTAACCTAGGAATATAAAAACATGCATATATATTATTTTCAGAAAAATGAGAAATCAAGATCAATTCTTCACAAACTCGAAATGGGAAAAAAAATCAGGAAACAGAAAAACTATGTATCAGTTAAAATCATTTCGAACCCCAATTTCAATATCAAACTTCAATTCAAGTGGGAAAACATGTGTTCAGACATAGATACATATCCCACATGCCCAGGGGAGTCAAATCGTGTCCAATAAACAGGACACGAAGTGTCCAAATCAGTAAACCCACATAGACACAACTCGGTGCACAGAACTACCTCGTACACGCGTACACGTGTGTCCAGTGCACGACAAAGGCCACGTGGAGACACGTGGCCATGCACACGTGTTCGCCTAGGATATGGGTACGTGTCCATGAGCCTGCAACGTGTCCACGTGGTGTCGTGTCGTGTGTGTGAGTGCGTATCAGGGTGTAATTTTTTGCGCGTGTGCAGCAGTGCGTGTCCAGTGCGCGTGCGATTTCTCCTCGTGTGGTGAACCATATGCTCCCAAATTTTGGGAGCATAGTGTCAGTGATTGCCCCAACCACTCTAAAAAATTTTGTGTCCTCACGTGTCCTATACAGTGAGTTATAGGGCCCGAGATGCAGGACACTGCACGCTGTCCAGAACAGCAAGTTCGTGTCCCCGTGTGGACACGACACAACACGAAAATCACAGATCAATGACACGAAATCAAACACTACACCTAGCACTACAAATTCATTCAAACACATTTCAAAAATAATAAAAAATACACGAGTGTGGCATTTCATCAAACACCTACATAGACACATTGATACGTGTCCGATACGGACACGAAATGGACACAAATTCTACCCAATTTCTAGGGACAGCTAGGGAACACCTAGTCCTAGCCTAATATGCAAAGAAATCGGAATTAAAATACAATTTAAAGAGTTTTACCTATAGGTGCAATTAGCATAAAAAAGCTTCAAATGGGGGGGGGGGGTGTTCTTCTTGATGGCCAAGTGCTCCAAATTGATCCCAAACTGAAATGGCTCTCCACCAACAGTCCATAAATATCAATTAGAACGCAATACAAAAGACTAGGATGAAAAAAGAGGTTAAATGAATAAAATGGGAATTTTGAAGAAGGGAACAAACCTTGGTTTTTGTCAAATGAAGAAATGATATAAAATAGGCAAGAACAATAGAAAGAGAGATTTTATAGGGTTGGAAATGACCTAGTGGCTGGTCACTTAGGGTTTAGTTAGGGTTAGGGCTTCTAGTTATGGGCCATGGGCTTAGGTCACATGAGCAATGGGCTCTCTACCTTAGCCTTAAGTCCAACATTAAAATCCTTCCTAATTTTCTCAAGAGCTAAGTCACTCAAGTCAAAACCAAGTCGACTTAAGTTAGATTAGGGTCCCACCATGCTAGCCAATTCACTATGGTCAAAGTCAACAGATAGGTTGGGCCCCAAAGTCACACCTATGAAAAGTCGAAATTAACAATCACCAATGCATTAAATAACAAAATAATTTGAAGGGGCCAAAATGACCAAAATGCCCTCAGGCTAAAAATGACAATAAAACATTCTATTAACATGGTTAGGCTCTAGGTCAAGCAGTCTCTAGGGCTACATTAGCTAAACACCAAAATCACAAGTCATAATTTTTAAATAGTTTTAAATGATTAAAAATAACCAAAAATCACATTATTATTTAAATATTATTAATAAAAGATTAAAATTACAAAATTTCCCTCATTTAGAAAACTGGGTGTTACAAGTCTATCCACCTTAAAAAAAATTTCGTCCTCAAAATTTAAGATGGTAGTACTATTTCTAGGTCAAACACCCTCACAATCATAGTCTCAAAATCACACAGTTCGATAATCATATGCGTTTGTCCAAAATCATGATACTCAGAATCTTCGTCATGCTAGTGAGCAAGGCTACGATAATCACAGAGTCCTTGACTAAGGCACATACCTCTAGAATAATGGTATTTAAAATTTTTGTATTGCCGCATTCTTGGCAGCAAAAATCTTAAATTCCCACACCCGAGAAATACGTCCTAAATCCGACTATATGTCCTCACTATGCCAGCTAACACGACTATCGAAGATTCTAGATCCCATAACTGAGGTGACCTAGCCCATATATTTATCTCAAAGAAAATCAAACATAACACATGAACAACAGGACAAAATTGATCAATCAACAAGGAACAGAGGGAATCGAATTTTCAAGACAGTTATAAAAGGCAATTGCGGAAATGGAATCAAAGAACGGAACCTGCAACTAGATCTACGATGGCCTGAGCATCCTCGACTGTCCTGGCGAAAGCTCGCCCCTGCTGGCCTCCCCTGGCCTGTTGCTGATGCTGTATGTACCTCTGCTGCTGAGTCGGTAAGGGTAATCCCTTTTGCTGGCCTACCGGAGCCCTAGCTCCTGCTCCCTGAACTGTCTGTCCAAAAGACTCAGGGCACTCTCTCAGCCGATGATCGGATCCTCCGCAAAGTAAACATCTGCCCAGCCTCTTCCGATATTCGCCCCAATCGTGCCCTGGTCTCTTACAGAAGGGGCAAATAATGACAAGCTGTTGTCCCGGGGCCTGCTGCTGCCTCCGTGGCTGCTGTGTCTGCTGAAAGGGTACACGGTCCTTAAACTGCCGCTGCTGAAAGTAGACCCTCGGCTGCTGATACTGCTGCTGAAACTGTAGGGGTAGCATCTGCTGCAGATACTGCTGCTGAATCTGCAAGTGGGGTATCTTTGTCGGGCCCGTACTGCCACTAGCTCCCTGAGTATCTCGCGTCCTCTTCTCCTTCAGCCCAAGGTCGTCCTCCGCTGCCATGGCTCCTACCAGAATCTGTTCAAAAGTGGCATCACGGCCGCTCTTGGTATACAACCTGATCTCCCTGATCAAACCCCTGCGGAACCTCTTCGCCTTCCCGGCCTCGGTAAGATCCTCAACGAATCTACCCAAACGGCAGAACTCCCCGACGTATTCCTCAACGGTCTGGTTCCCCTGAACCAAACTCTCAAACTGCGCCTCCAAGGCACCGAGTGCTGTATCGAAAAAGAATTTCTTTTTGAACAGTTTCTTGAACGTTGTCCAAGTCTGACCGGCTGTACCAACCCTCAGGTCCGTCTGGTACCAAGTACGGGCCAAGTCCTGCATCTGACTGGCTGCGGCCTCGATCTGTAATCCAGCTGGTATCTATGCCAATCGAAATATCTCCTCAATGTGCTCTATCCAATCGTCAGCGTATATGATGCCCTCTGTACCCTTGAAGTCCCAGGGTCCCATCTTCTTAAAGGATTGGATGTCTGGAGTCCTCGGCTGATATGGCTGCATCTGACCTCCCTGTGGCTGAGCAGCCACCAGCTCTACTGTCGTCCTGACCAACTGGTGAGTATCTTGTATGCTCTGTCAAAATTCAGCAGTCTGGCTCTGCTGCATCTGCTGTTGAGTCTCCAAGAATCGCTGGAAAATGGTAGCATCTGAGCCGCATCTACTGTCCCTGAAGGCAACTGTTGATGATACATATCCGAAATGACGGGAGAAAACCTTCGGACAGGTGGAGGTGCACTCCTATAAGCTGCAGAAGCTCCTCTATGAGCAGAAGCAAGAGGTGCTGTGGTCCCAGCGTCCACAATCGGGTGAGGGGTGGTAGGCCTCTCACCAGCGTCTGCTGGGCCAGAGCGATACGATCGTGTCTCAATCACCATCCTGGAGACAGATCAAACAAGGAATCAATACTGAGACAGAAACGATAATTCAATGGAGGACAATTGTTTCAAGGAAGCAATCTTCAACAAAAATTCAGATGGCAGGAATTCAGTTAAGAGTTTTTCCCTAATGTGATTGAGTACCTCAAAAATAATCATAATCCTACTACAGGCTGTAGTGATACTCTAGTTCGAATATCACTACACAAACTCGACCTACATGGGCCACCACTAAAAATGTATCACGACCCGCACCCACTGTGAGGGTACGAGTACGTAACAGCGCCCAGCCTATGCCGCAGTATCGGCGGTAGAACGCTGTCCTAGGTCAATCATCTAACAATATATAAGGTACCTGTACAGTATATACACTCCGAGTATAGGTGACATAGCAAAATACAGTCTCAATCACATCTAAAGGTAGAATATAGCACGATGAAATAGATAGAGAAATCCTCAACTGAGGTACAACATAAATGAAATAACATAAGTCTCAACATCTCCAAAATAGTACAACTCTGAATCCAGACAACTACTACATAAAAATAAAGAACAGTCTAGACTATCTACACTATTCATGGGTATCATCCTCAGCAGCTGTCTGAACCTCCCTAGGGGTCCAGGTCGCGAGTGTCATCTAGGCAAGCTCCATAGTAAGGGGTGCAGGGTTCCTCATCATCCTCTGTAAAATTTTCAACAGGTCCAGTCAGGACGGGAGCGAGCACAATATATCTCACGCAGATCATAACAGGTTAGAAAATATAATCATGCAAGAGAGTACGATACATAAAACTGAAAGAATGTACATGATGTAAAAAGAGAGAAAACTGTAATAGAAATATCTACTATAAGTAGAGAGCTACCAGTGACTAGTGATTTAGAGTACAAAGTCGACATGTGAACGGCTGAATTTGCACATGAATATACTAAAGAGGCGCACATGGATATACTACTTTGGAATTGTTCACATGACTATTTATACTCCCCCATACCCCAATCAATACACAAGGATCCAGACAAGTTATGTTACGTACATGATTTTCACATGAAAGCCCATAGATGGGTGTATATGAAGTATACATGAGGGCTCAGAAACTGAGTACACATGAATTCCACATGAAGGCCCATGAAGGGTACACATGAAGTATAGGTTATACATGAAATACACGAGAAACATGACCGAACATGATAGCACATGAGAGTACACGAGCGAGCATGAAGCACATGAGAAACATGAATAACATGAGAGCGAGGAATACACGATGTACATGAAACATACGACATGATGTACCCGATACTCCCGAGGGGGATAACATCTCAATGTAGGGATCCATATAGTACCAATCCGTGTTAATATCGCGACAGCATCAAATAAGGTAAACGAGAGCAGAAATATAATTCTAAGCAAGTTATGAAATGATCAGAAAATGTACTCGCATGGTATCTGAATATCTGAAGTAAATGTACTGTCCGAGATGAGGTATCTGACTCTTATTTAGAGCAACACAAGTCAAAATGTATACAGGGGATGATAAATGAAATCTATAATGCATCTACATGCTGTCTAGGTTAAACTAGACTAAAGTCAACTCTTGGTCAACTCTGGTCAACTACACTAGTCAAACTAGGTCAACTAGGTCAAACTAGTCTAAGTCCAACTAGACTAGGTCTAATAACCATTCTAGGCCCCATCAAGCCTATACTAGTTAACACACATCAATACAAGGTTATCCAAGCCAAACACAAGTCACACATCATAAGCACATTCACATTTAGCGATATATTCATGAAATTCATATATATATATATATATATGTATATAGGATTATATATATATATATATATATATATATATATATACAACATTATATATACAGAGAGAGTTAGAGAAGGAAAGAGCTATCATGTATGTAAAGGCTATGTGTGTGTATATGTGTGCATAGGCAAGAATGGGTTCCAACACTAGTTATACTACACATGGTATATAGGTTAACCATTTACATACACATTGCCTTATATTTTCACATGTATCAATCCATATATATATATATATATATATATATATATATATATATATATATATATATATATATATATATATATATTAGAGGGGAAAATGACATGCATAATAGTGTATACATCAAGACATGTGTGTGTGTAGGGCTATGTGGGAAAACATTGTTTAAATCCTCATGTTTGTAGTGTGTGTATAGATTCATAGGTAAACAATGTGTGTACACAAAATCAGTGCAATGTGACAGTGGCCATAGGTTAACAGTGAGCAATGTGGCAAGGTGTTGTGCATGAATGTGTGAATGTGTAACAGTTGTGTCAAGGTGAACTCAGTTAACTGTGAAGAAGTGACAGTGTTTGGTTATTATTCGAAATCGAACCAAGTTTAAAACCCAACATCTCAACACACGGATCGAAATCATCATTTAACATATTCAAATCTTTGAGAATATAAAGTCTAAACATTAATCAAAACTGGTACAATTACAGTTTATATTTCAACTTAAATTTCGAATCCTTAACCAATTGAAACCCCAAATGGCCTGATCGAAATCAACCACACCTATCGTTCTCAAACCGAATCAACAACACGACATGTAACCTAGGAATATAACAACATGCATATATATAATTTTCAGAAAAATAAGAAATCAAGATCAATTCTTCACAAACTCGAAATGGAAAAAAAAACAGGAAACAGGGAAACTATATATCAGTTAAAATTATTTCGAACCCCAATTTCAATATCAAACTTCAATTCAAGAGGGAAAACATGTGTTCAGACATAGATACATATCCCACATGTCCAGGAGAGTTAAATCGTGTCCAATAAACAGGACACGAAGTGTCCAAATCAGTAAACACACATAGACATAACTCGGTGCACAGAACTGCCTCGTGCATGCGTGTCCAGTGCACGACACAACCCACGTGGAGACACGTGGCTGTGCACACGTGTTCGCCTAGGATAGGGGTACGTGTCCTTGAGCCTGCAACGTGTCCACGTGGTGTCGTGTCGTGTGTGTGAGTGCGTATCAAGGGGTGATTTTCCGCACGTGTGCAGCAATGCGTGTCCAGTGCGCGTGCGATTTCTCCTCGTGTGGTGAACCATATGCTCCCAAATTTTGGGAGCATAGTGTCAGTGATTGCCCCAACAACTCCATAAAATTTCGTGTCCCCACGTGTCCTACACAGTAAGTTATAGGGCCCGAGATGCAGGACACTGCACGTTGTCCAGAACAGCAAGTTCGTGTCCCCGTGTGGACACGACACAACACGAAAATCACAGATCAATGGCACGAAATCAAACACTACTCCTAGCACTACATATTCATTCAAACACATTTCAAAAAAAAAAATACGAGTGTGGCATTTCATCAAACACCTACATAGACACATTGATACGTGTCCGATACGGACACGAAATGGACACGAATTCTACCCAATTTCTAGGGACAGCTAGGGAACACCTAGTTCTAGCCTAATATGCAAAGAAATCGGAATTAAAATACAATTTAAGGGGTTTTACGTATAGGTGCAATTAGCATGAAAAAGCTTCAAATGGGGGGTGTTCTTCTTGATGGCCAAGTGCTCCAAATTGATCCCAAACTGAAATGGCTCTCCACCAACAGTCCATAAACATTAATTAGAACCCAATGCAAAAGACTAGGATGAAAAGGAGATTAAATGAATAAAATGGGAATTTTTAAGAAGGGAACAAACCTTGGTTTTTGTCAAATGGAGAAATGATATAAAAGAGGCAAGAACAATACAAAGAGAGATTTTATAGGGTTGGAAATGACCTAGTGGCTGGTCACTTAGGGTTTAGTTATGTCACGCCCCAGAACAAGAATACTGGAGAGCGGGGGCAGACATAGCCAGCTACGTAATCCCAAAGTACGTTAATACTCTGAAATCACGTATAAGCTGTCAAGACATAGGGGTTACTCTATAAGCCATCAGTCAATCCTATGGTTTAACATTCCTAGGTATCTCAATCACAGGCAATTATACAAGAGCAAAGAGTACGATCATCATACATACAATAGTAAGGCATCCCGAACCATATATACATGAATGATCATGGAGCCAGTACCACAAAACTGATGACTGGCTAGAGTATTAGTCGTACATGATAAGGACTAGCTATAGTCTAGAATATACATATCATGTTTATGCCTGTAGGCTACAATATCAAGGAAAATACCAAAACACGAGCTAAACACGTGCTCGGGGCTAAACGATACAAGAGGAGAATTTCCATATCAGTGGGAGAATGAAGAAGAAACCCACTGAGGCACTCTGGTGCTCCGGCTGGTCACCGTCGAGTAGATGGTGCGGTAGATCCTTCGGGCTCTTCTATCAGAACCTGGCCATGTAAAACCAGTGGGGTCAGACCCCAAATAGCAAGTACCACAAAGGAGGCCGAACTATGAACTTAAAACCAGCAATCATAGGCAATCAACAGGGAGAGAAAGCAATAAGTAAGGGAGGATCGAGATTCGTGCAGTACCAATGCACTTATCCCGAACATAGGAAGACAGTAAGTAAATCATCATTTGACATAAAGTAAACTGGAGAACATGTTAAATAAATAGAACTGGGAAGGTGATATACGATGAGATAACCATGGGACTATTCAGATAACCAGGTTACAACCCGTAAACCAAACAAGGACCGGGGTTGTAACCCTTCGTCTGAACAGAACTTGGTTTCTCCCACCATTTATCGGCAGGATAAAATAAGAAATCAGAACATGTAACAATCCGTACAAGATCAAGACGAGACTAGACTGAGTAAACTCCATCCAACATTCACGGCCAAGCAATAAGTACGGCTTGATACTTTAACTAACTAGGGTTATCACAGTCCTAGTTACTAGCCATATGCAATGAGATTATTCTACAGCCACAAGCCCTGCAGACCATCCAGGTTATCCAGGCGACATTTAGTACAATAAGGGTGCAACACATGACAGTGTGCTGGAAATGTGCCCTACTCGTCGGCAGGCTACAAGTCCACATGCATGCCCAGATAACGGGATTGCCTGTAACTAGGAAATCTCTTATGAACTACTTGTTTATTCTAGTCATTAGCCTAGCCCGATTTAATATGACTCCCTGACCATGGGAAATCAGGAATTCATGTCCTAGACATGATGCAAGACTAGACGGTAGCTTATACAAGCACATTCAATACAACACCCACGGTGTCAGGATACTAATTAATTCTTGTCAGGAGTGCGCCACGATGGGCCACTATCATTATCATTATTACATATCAAGAGAGCGCCACGACGGGCCACTATCATTATCATTATTACTTATCAAGAGTGCGCCACGACGGGCCACTATCAAGTCATTCTTATTTATCATTTCAAGTTATCATGTCAAGAATATCATGTCAAGTTCATTTCAAGAGTGCACCACTACAGGTCATTGTCGTGTCATGTCATTTATCAAAAAAGAAAGAAATTTGCACAATTAAATAATAATATATTAATAATATATATATTCTTGAAGCCAAGGAGAAACTCTATAACTTTTATGTTGGGAGTGGAAAAAAATTCTGACCACAATTCAGGCAAATAAAATATTTAAACAATCAAAGTGGACCTCATGCGGCCCAAAAGTGGGAGAACATATATGCAGCCAAAGAGAGTGGGAGGCCACCCATGCGGCCAGCCAAAGCTTATGCGGCCAGAAAAATAGCTGAAGGGGGCCATGCGGCCAAGAGTAAATGCTAACAAGAAATATTCATGCAGTCAGAAAAGACAGAGAGTGGGAAGACAATAAATGCGAGCCTCCACTTAAACAAAGGAAGGGCACGTGGCCAAACAATGAAATGATGACTGCCAGTAAAAGAGTGGCTCACGTGGCTAAAATATTAGATAGTGGGGGAAGGGAGCCTATGCGGCTCACCTTAGATTCCATTCAAAAATGCAACATGCAAATAATAATATTTAATGGCCAAAGGCCATGCGGCTCTGCATCAAGCAATTATTAATGCTGTAAATATCCATGCGGCTCACCCTCACATTTGCTTGCATGAAAATACAATAAAATAAATAAATAAATAATTAAATAATGGCCATGTGGTTTGCTTGCATGAAAATGCAAACAAGCAACTAATATTAAATAATTTCCTTATGCGGCTCCACTTTGATGCATGCATTAACAGCAAATAAAAGGCCAAGCCTTATGCGGCTCAGCTTTTTTACTTGGCCATGCGGCCAACTTTATTGCAATCGCATGCAAGCACGCAAGCCTGCAAGCAAATCAAGAAAGGGGCCATGCAAATATGCTTTAAGATGATGCATAAATTAAACCATGCAACCTATGCTTTTAAGCCCAAGCATTAATTAATGCCATGCAACGTAAGCTTTAAGCTAAAGCATTAATTAATGCCATGCAACATATGCTTTATGCTAAAGCATTAATTAATGCCATGCAACATATGCTTTAAGCTATTAACAGTTCATGCGGCCAAGGCTTATACTAAGGCCATATGCGGCTCATTAGGTGTTGGCATATGCCAATGCATATATTAAAGCTAATAAAGTAATGCCAACAACTATTGTTTCCATATATGCGGCCAACAACTTTGTAGGACCATGCTAATGCATTAAATGTAATTAATATGGGACCATGCGGCTCACTAGGAAAAATGCATTAAATATAACATGCAGGCTTACATGCGGCTGGTGCTAAAAAATTGAGCATGCAGGCTTGCATACATCAATATAATGCATTACATAAAGCATGCTGCTGATTTTGGTATTGTTCCTTATGCGGCTCACTAAGTGGTTCCATGCGGCCAGCAATGCAGTTAAATAAATAATAATAATAAAAAAGTCATGCAATTAATTCTCATGCGACCAGGGCAAAAGGCCATGCGGCCCAGGCAAGTTGCATGCAAATGCATGCAAGCTTGCAAGCAACTAAATAAAAGGGCCATGCAATAAATAATGCTCATACGGCCAGAAGCTAAAATGCTCATGCGGCTCAGAGAACTGTTCTTCTTCTCCACTTTCCGAGAAGAAGAACACCATGAAGCCATGCTTCTAAGCTCCATAAATTCGTCATCCAGAGTCCAAATCCGAACTTCCATAGGTCAAAATGGGGTAGAATAAAATTTTCTACAACATGAAACCATCAGTTGACAAAAATATACAAGTTTGACAGATCAAAACCCATGAAAATCCGAAAATACCACAAAGCTAGATCTACAACAATCCGCTCGATAAAATCGAAAACTCCAAGTTCTAAAGATGCTTAGAATGTAACAAGGAAGAGAATGGAACAAACGAAATTGAAAATAGTCCAACATTCGGCAAGATGTACTTGCCTCTCTCCAATGGCTAGGGTTTTGGTGGAAAAGAAATGAATGAGGGTGAATGAGGGGGGAGAGAAAAAAAGTGGCTTATATAACAAGCTCAAGTGATCTCCACCATTCATTCCTCTTCACTCAATCTAAACCATACACCTCATCTCATAAAGAACCAAACTAAACTAAACCAAACCAAGTCAAAGTGGAACCGAACCAAATAAAACCAAATCTAAGTTAAACCAAGTCATGAAAATCCTACACTTAGGAAAAATTTAAAATATCACGCAAATCGATAAATACGAAATACGGCTCAAATAAACACGTATCCGTATAAAATATCGATACAGTGAGACGGGTCTCACAAGTTAGGGTTAGGGCTTCTAGTTATGGGCCATGGGCTTACGTCATATGAGCAATGGGATTTCTACCTTAGCCTTAAGTCCAATATTAAAATCCTTCCTAATTTTCTCAAGAGCTAAGTCACTCAAGTCAAAACCAAGTCGACTTAAGTTAGATTAGGGTCCCACCATGCTAGTCAATTCACTATGGTCAAAGTCAACAGATAGGTTGGTCCCCAAAGTCATACCTATGAAAAGTCAAAATTAACAATCACCAATGCATTAAATAACAAAATAATTTAAAGGAGCCAAAATGACCAAAATGCCCTCAGGCTAAAAATGACAAATAAAACATTCTATTAACATGGTTAGGCTCTAGGTCAAGCAGTCTCTAGGGCTACACTAACTAAACACCAAAATCATAAGTCATAATTTTTAAATAGTTTTAAATGATTAAAAATCACCAAAAATTATATTATTATTTAAATATCATTAATAAAAGATTAATATTATAAAAATTTAAAATTACCCTCATTTAGAAAACTGGGTGTTACAAAGGAGGCTTCACTTAGGAACTAAAACCAGCAATTAGCATAAAACATAATAATATAATAAAACTGGAGATATGGTCAATCATGATGATATACGATAAGATAACCATGGGACTATTCAGATAACCAAGTTACAACCCTTAAACCAAATAAGGACCGGGGTTGTAACCCTTCATCTGAACGGAACTTGGTTTTCCACCATTTATCGATGAAGTAAGGCACAAGCAATCAGGTCATGTTACAATCTTGTACGGGATCAGGACAAGACTAGGCTGGACTAGACTCCATCCAATAAATCACGGCCAAGCAATGAGTACGACTTGATACTGTAACTAAGTAGGGTTATCACAGGCCTAGTTACTAGCAAGATGCAATGAGATTATTCCAACAGCCACAAGCCCTGCAGACCATCCAGGTTATCCAGGTCGAATATCCATTCATGAAGGGTGCAACACATGACTGTGTACTGGAAATGTGCCATACTCGTCGGCAGGCTACAAGTCCACTAGCGCCCAGATAACGGGATTGCCTGTAGCTGGAAAATCTCTTCAAGACTACTGAATTATTCTAGTTATTAGCCTTAGTCAATTCCAGTAGGTACCCCTGACCGTGGTACTCAGGGGTCCCCATCTGAAACATGATGCAAGACAATTCTGGTCCATTTTGTACAAACACAATCGGCCACGGTGTCCAAGCCATTCATTCTTGTCATGTTGAGCTAGCTGTCGCAACAGCACATCGAGGTATATCATGTCAGATTTACTTATCAAGAGTGCGCCACGGCGGGCCACTATCATGTCATGTTACTTATCAAGAGTGCACCACGACGGGTCACTATCATGTTCATGGAACATGTACAGAATTTATATAGTACAAGCATTCTATCATGGGACCCAAGTCACACAGGAGGGTCATGAGACATAAGCATAAATGTAACAACCAAAATAAATAAAGGGATGCAAGGGCTATGGAAAGAGCCATACGGTCAAGAGAAACAAGTTTATGCGGCCAGGAAAAAGAGTTCATGCGGCTGGGAGGGGAATGGGTTCATGCGGCTCGGAGAAACAGGGCCATGCGGCTACGGGGATGGGGTCTCATGCGGCTAGGGGTTAAGGGTTCATACGGCTGGGAGGTTAAGGGCTTATGCGGCTCGGATCTACCGAAGCCATGCGGCCAGAGGCCCATGCGGCAATGAGCCATGCGGCCAAGACCGCATGGAGACAAAATGCTTATGCGGCCGCAGGGGAAAAAGTTTATGCGGTCGAAGTCAACCCAGACATGCGGTAAGGGACATACGGCTGAGGGGATGGGGTCGTATGCGGCTCATGGGTTAAGGGGTTCATGCAGCTCGGAAGGGAACAGTTCATGCGGCAAGGGTCAAGCAAAGACATGCGGCTCGGCCTATGCGGCAAGGAAGGGAATGGCTCATGCGGCCAGGGGAAAATGAGTTCATGCGGCTCAGGGAAATGGTTCATGGCCTATGCGACAATGAGCCAACAAAGCCATGCGTCTGAGGGCACTGGGACCATATCCATGCGGCAAATCTATAAGGCAAGGCTGCATGAAGGCTGGAGTGCCTATACGGCCGCAGGAGAAACATGTATATACGACAAGGGGGAAGCAGGTTCATGCGGCCAAAACTGTCAAGAGCCATGCGGCAATGAGGAAACTTGTCACATAAAAAGCCATGCGGTCAAGCACTGTTCTTCTTCTCCAACTTTTCGAGAAGAAGAACTATGGAAGCCATGGTTCCAAACTCCATAAATTCTTCATCTAAGGTCAGAATCCAGACTTTCATAAGTCAAAATAGGGCAGAATAAAATTCTCTACAACATGGAACCATCATATCTTGAAAATAACAGGGTTAGATAGATCAAAACCTAAGAAATCCGAAAATGTAACAAGCTTAGATCTATATGAATTGAACCATAGAAATTAAATATGCTAAGTACTAAAGTGTCTTAGAATTTCGTGGAGAAGACAATGGAACAATAAAACTTGAGTTCCTCCATGAAGTAAGTTGCACTTGCCTAAGCCTCTCTTGGTAGGTGGAGAGAGTAAATAGAGGAAGAAGAAGAAGAGTTATGAGGATTAATGGAGGAGAGAGAGGGTTGGCGGCTAATAAAGGAAGAGAGGGGGTAGGTGGGGTTGGTCCACATGCAAAAACCGAACCAAGCTGAACCAAGCAAACCGAACCAAACCAAGCAATGAAATGCCAAAATAAACCATGCAATGAGATATACAATATGAGTCAAAATACGTACGTAATACAAACTATGGGCGTTACACATGATGCTTAATAAAATTAATAACACTGCTTGTCTTGACCTCAATTGGAGGTATAACTTCAGCCCACTTTGAGAAATAATCAGTTATTGCTAATATGAACCGACGTCCTCGAGACAAGGGAGGGTTAATAGGACCAATGACATCCATGTCCTAAGCTTCAAAGGGCCATGATGCTGCCGTTGGGTGAAGAAATTCTGATGGTTGATGGATGAAGTCAGCATGGACTTGACATGCTCGGTACTTCCTTGCATACTTGATTGTATCAGATACCATCGAGGGCCAATAGTAGCCCATATGGCAAATACGATCCTGTAGTTTAGGACCAGGTTGATGTGCGCCACAAACACCGTCATGAGCTTCACGAAGTATTTATTTTGCTTCCTCTTCTGCAAGACAGCGTAGGAGTAAGCCGTCAAATGTTCGTCGGTAGAGTGTCTTTGTAGCATGATTATAACAGAATTAGAGTGCGACGAATTGTTGTAGCCTCCTTAGGATCTTCGGATAAGATATCATGGACCACGAAGTCTATCAAAGGAGTCCTCCAATCTTCACTGATGGTACAAAATTCAACCGAATTATTGAATTCCATGTTCGAGTTGTTGAATTCAATATTTAAGTTATTCTCGACACAAAATAACTCTCTATTAGTAATGACGATCATTTCTTGCCTTCTTACGGGAATTGCTAATACTGCTGTAAGATTAGCAAGTGCATCAACTTTCGTGTTTAACATTCAACGTACATGCTCGATGAAGAAGCCTTTGAATAAAGTAGCCATCATGATCTCTGCATCATGATATGGAACCAGATCTTGATGTCGAACTTCGTATGTGCCTCTAACTTGATTGACAATCAGTTTGGAGTCTCCGTAGGCTTCAAGATACTCAATATCTAATTGTTTAGCCAATTGAAGACTAATAAGCAGAGTGTTGTATTCAGCCACATTATTGGAACACGACTCATATAAAGAATAAGCACTTTGAATAACTAACTCTTTTTGTGAGACGAGGACGATTCCAACTCCAGCAACAATATCACCTTTTGGTCCAATTCTGGATGCACCATCAAAGAATAAATGCCATGTAAGAATTTCTTCTAAAATCATGTTGGACTCCAAAGTTTCATCTGGAATCTCTTCGTAGAGTTTAGACGTTTCGAGAATTGGATGAGCTGCCAGAAAGTCAGCAAAGGCATGACCTTTAACAGACTTTTGAGTAACATAAACCATATCGTATTGTGCTAACAATATAGCCCATATTGTAAGCCTAGAATTGAGTGTACTAGACTTTTTCATCAGGACCCGGAGAGGATTAACTCTAGAAATAACATGAATAGTTTGGCCAGTGATATAATGTCTCGTCTTTTGAAGAGCAAACATCAAAGCTAGACATTATTTTTCCACTGTTGTGTATCGATGCTCAGCTCTAATCATTGTACGGCTAAGGTAATAGATAGCTTGTTCATGACCTTCTTTATTCTTCTGAGGTAATAAAGCACCTAGGGAATGGTCCATTGCTCGAACATACATCATGAAGGGTATTCCTGACACTGGAGGCACTAGAACTGGAGGGTTCATCAAGTACCGCTTTATGTATTCAAATGCTTGTTGACATTCTTCAGTCCAAATAAAAGACACTTTTTTTCATGAGTTGAGTGAACGGTCTACAGCGTCCAGAGAGATTTGAGATAAATTTTCTGATATATGTAAGCCGTCCCTGGAATCTTCGTACCTCTTTTAGGTTGCGTGGAGGATGTATCTCTTAAATGGCTTTGATTTTCTTAGGGTCAACGTGTATACCTCTAGAGGTAATAACGAATCCAAGAAATTTACCACTAGAAACTCCCAGGAATGACTTGGTGGGATTCATCTTGAGTTGATGCTAGCACATTAGATCGAAAATAGTTCTCAAGTCCTGAATGTGATCTTCTTTTAGACGACTTTTGACAGCAATATTGTCAACATAACATTGAATAGTCATTCGTAAATGATCACGAAAGATGGTACTCATGGCTCGCTGATAAGTTGCACCAGCGTTCTTAAGACCAAATGGCATGACGGTGTAGCAATAAACTCCAAGGGAGTGCGAAAAGATGTATGTTTCTCATCTCCTGGATGCATTTTGATTTGATTATATCATGAGAATCCATCCATAAAGGACATACGTTCAAATTCGCAAGTATTGTCGATCATGACATCAGTGATTGGAAGAGGGAATTCGTCTTTGGGACAAGCTTCATTAAGATCTCTGAAGTCGATGCAGGCCTAAACTTTTCCTGTTTTCTTCAAAATTGGGACAACATTAGCCACCCAGTCCGGATGTTATTCTTCTCTGAAGAAACCGTAGGCGATGAGTTTCTTGACTTCAGCTTCTATGGCATCCATCATGTCGGATCGAAACCGACGTTGTTGCTGTTTGACTGGCTTCGCATTTGGCAGAATGTTGAGCTTGTGGGTAGCGATCTGAGGATCCAATCTCGGTATGTCTTCATAGCTCCAGACGAATACATCAATGTATTCTCTAATAAGTTGGATCAGTTTTTTTATCTGTTTTGGGGAGGCTTTTGCTGACAAATATTAGTTTTAGGGAAGTTTTATCTCCAACATTGACTTGAACCAACTGATCTTCAGTAGGTGGCTCACGTTGTTCAAAGCGAAGCTCCCATCGAGTATCCATCCTTTGTGTCCAAGGATCAGATTCAAAGAATTCGGTAAAGTCTCTGTCATCTTTCGAGAACTCAGCAGTTGCCATATTGGAAGATAGAGTCACTCGATGGACGTGTCCTACACTGGTATCTGAATCCCATGAAATAGAATCAGAAGAGTTAGATCGTTCTTCTTTATTGGATTCAGAAGCTTGTGGAGTCAAAATTGGTGAAGTATAACCTAATCCCTGCTTCGTTTTGCTATAGTATTGTTGTGATTTTCCTTTCGAAGCAGGAATACGAATAGGAGTTCACCTTCCTTTGCCGCCATTGAGACCAGCTTTAAAATTGTAGCCCATCTTTTGAATGATATCTTTTGATTGCTGACTATAACGACGTAGTTGAAGTCTTCCGTTATCGTGATTTTCTTCTTCACTATCGGGCGTGATCTTCTGTTCCGTTTCTATACTAAAAAGTATAGAAAGTTTATCTTTCTTCCTGGAAGGAACTAGAAAGAAGGAGTCCTGCATTGGCTCGAGCAATACTTTATTTTGGGAAGCTTCAACTGCTCCTATGGTAAGTGGTTCGAAGTTATCTAACATTTTTAAATAACATCGAGTATAATAAAGGAAATCAATATACTGTAAAGGAGATGCTACTTTATTGACTTGTACATCATCATTTCCAACATGATTCTTAGCCTTAACAGAAGGCTTAGTAAGGTTGATGACCAGAGGAGGAGAAGGAGAAGGAGAAGGGGAAGGTAAAGGTTTGTTACGACGAAGGTCGATAACAAGAGACTCAGAAGAGATAATCTTCCTTTGTTCCCTTTCTACAGCAGGATGCTGTTTGTTATGAGAGAAAAGATGTATAGTCAACATCTGAGAAGAAGAGTGACGAGTAGCATGTCCTTTGATGGAGATAATGAGAACATCTTTTAAAGTATGTTTCTGATCTTCCTCACTATCCATTGCCAATACAACTTTCATGAACTCCTCCTTGTACATCCGAGAGTCCGTAAAATAGCTTCAATGCTCCTGAAAGGATTTAAGTCGGCTATTTCCTTTTGGACTTCTTCATTGACGTCCACATATTTGAAGCATTGATGTAAAGTGGATGGTACAATGTTATGCTCATGTAGAAAGGATCTTTCCAGCAAAGCATTGTAAGAGCCGTGATTATCGATCACGTAGAAAGTAACCTTTGTACGAAGATTGCCTATTTGAACTTTCAGGCGAATCTTTTCCAAAGGTTTACTTCTTCCATAATTGAATCCCAAGATTATCATGATGGTTGCTGAAAGATTGTGTACAGGAATCTTCAATGCATCTAGTAGAGTCTTTGGCATGATGCTAAGTGCAGACCCAGGATCGATTAAAATACAATCAACCTTCATGGTATCGACATATCCCGTGAAGTAGAGGGGTCGATCATGACGATTATCTTCCAACAGCATATCATCTTGTGTAAAGGTGATATTTGGCATCAGTTCCATCACACTATGATAATGAAGGCATGTTATTGGCTCATGATCTGGCTTCTTGAGAAGTTCTAGACAAGTATCAGCTTGCATCAAAGCTTCACTCAACGTTTCTCGAGTTTCATTCGAAAGACGGAGTATGTCAAAGATTGACAATCTTGTCGGGGTATTAGCCAGCTGAGCCAGTATATCAAAGTTATACGGCTTCTCAAGTCCCAAAGTTGAAGTCTTCTTCAATACTTTATCAAAACGGACAGGCTATTTTCCTTTGTCGGCTGTCGTCGGTTTGGGAAGAGTTGGCTCTATTGGAGGTGATGAAGTTGATGGATCATTGACAGCAGGAGAAGATGGTGCTTGAGGATCCTCCAGAGCTGGAGCAGGATTTTCTTGACATTCTGAATAGTCTATTAGGTAAGGTTTTCCAGACCTGGTACCAGTTAAGACTTCTTCTTCGGATACAGGCTCAAAGGATACCATATTGTAACTCTTTGCCTGGATCTTATTTCTAGTAGGTTCTTTTGGCAGGATGGAGAATTTGTCCAGTAACCCAAACCAACCCGAGATTGGTTGTGAGAAAGACATAGGAAAAGAGGTACAGGAGATCCTTTTCCATGATTCAAACTAGAGGCCTTTTGTAGATCATATCATATTTTTGTCATGAATTCACGAGACTGTGGACTATACAGATGGAAAGCTGGTTGGTAGTTGGCTTCTGATTTTGACAATATTGTCTCAGCATGGGAAGAAGAAGAAGGATTATCTGATGTCGAGATGAAGGTAGTAGTTAGAGGTGGAAGACAATGTTCACCAAATGAAATCATATGACATGATTTATTTTTAGTGGCCTTCTTAGACTTGGTGGAAGAAGATGGTGTTTCGAAGTCCGCCACTAAATCTGGATGGATCCATATAATTTCCCCTTTATCAGTAGACAGAGGAACAAGACCATCAGTTCGTGTAGGTGGAAGATTAACAATCTTCAGAGTATTTCTCGGGATGGGATGACACCGTTATGTACAAGTTGAGCTGGAAAATCTCCAAACTGTAAAGAGACGACATTAGCCGTCACAGTTTTCTTGTCTTGTTTGAGAGTGATTGCACCAAAATTGACCATCTTCTAAATTTTACCCTTGAGCACATAGCACGCTCGAGTTTGATGTCCAATAAATCTGTGGTAAACACAATATTTAGGATGGTAAGTCTTACCAACTTTATCTGGCCATTTCGGTTCTGGCAGTTGAAGTTTATGCTCTTGATGAGGCAATCAAAGATACTCATGATATCATCTTCATAAAAAGAGTATTCTTCTTTTGGACGTGGTGCCCGTTGTGGTGGTGTTGTTTGGGTAGATGGCGGCTGATTTACATTGATGGCTAGGGCTTCTTTGACTTTGAGATTAATGGCCAAAGTCTCCTTGCTCTTGCGATTGTTCTGACGGCCACTATTATTTGGTATAACATGTTCATCTTTGTCAAGATTAGTCATTTGATTACCTAATTGCTTGAACTTGTCAGCGCTCTCTTCTGCTGCTTTGGCGTTCACTATGAAGGAAGGCCAATTCTGGAATTGTGTTGATCTTGTCCACATGTTGATTATAGGCAACAGGTTTGATTTGCAAGTGTCTATAGTTAGAGCATCTGGGATTTTGAGAGGTATTTTGAGTGCTTCACGACGGAACCGTTCAATGAAACGTTCAGTAGTTTCATTATGTCGTTGTTTAATTTTGATGAGAGCAGACATAGTCATGTCATTGGTTCCCTCATAAAATCGTTCCAAGAACATTTGTTTGAAGCCAGCGAAAGACGTTATACAACCATCTGGTAAACTACGATACCAGTCATATGCTGTACCAGCTTAGCAGTCGACAAATACTCTAGTAAGAAGAGCATCATTTGGTTGAAGTTGATCAGCCATTACTTCAAAATGATTGAGATATTGACTTGGAGATGTGCCGCCATCAAACAACATAACAGTAGGGGGTTTGTCTTTAGGAGAAAATTGGACCTTTTTCTATTCTATAGGATAGGTGTAACGCCCCAGAACCAGAATACTGGAGAGCGGGGGCGTACATAGCCAGCTACGTATATTGAAGTGCAACCCACCTCGCTACACAGTCACAGCTGTCTAGATACATGAGGGTTTAACTACAAGCCACCAGTCTCCTATGGTCATGAACAAGCCTATTGTCTCAATCTTAAGCAAGTGATAACAGTTACAAGATGTTCGAACACCAAATATACAATAGTAAGGCGTCCCATACATTACATATTTGGATGATCATGAAGCTAGTCATACAAAATGTCAAGACTAGCAAGATTTTTAGTCATACATGATCAACCCTAGGATTTGTTAATCATGTTACAACCCGTAGGCAGACAGTAAATAAAGATGCAACCGAGCTAACACGTGCTCGTCGGCTAAATGCCTCAAAAGAATAATTTTATAATAGAGTGGGAGAGCCAAAAATAAGTCCATTCGTTGCCAGGGTTACGCCTGGTGGTCACCATCTGGTTGGAAGGGAGGTAGATTCTCTGGAGCTGCTCCGATATCTGGCCATACAAAACCAGCTGGGTCAGACCCCAGAAAGAGCAAGTGCCACAAAGGAGGCTTCACTTAGGAACTAAAAACCAGCATAACATAAGTGAATAATTAAAGATAATTTATGAAAGAAACTGATAGTAACAGGGGCAATAATAATAAATTGAGTACGAAAAAACCATTCAAGTAGCCAGGTCGTAATCCTTAAACCAAACAAGGACCGGGATTGCAACCCTTCACCTGAATAAAAACCCGTCTCAAATACTGTTGGTAAGGTAATAAGACAATAAACGAAGAGAGGACACAGAACTGCTCCGGGAGCCAGGTTACAACCCTTAAACCAAACAAGAACCAGGGTTGTAACCCTTCGTCTGAACAGAACTTGACCCCTGATCATTATTGTTAAGGCAAGCATAAGTAATCATGTCATGTCATAATCTTGTACAGGATCAGGACGAGAAGTAAGGTAAAACTTGACGAGCATAACATGGGGTGTAATAAGACAATAAACGAAGAGAGGACACAGAACTACTCCGGGAGCCAGGTTACAACCCTCAAACCAAACAAGGACCGGGGTTGTAACCCTTCGCCAGAACAGAACTGGTCCCCTGATCATTATTGTTACAGTAAGCATAATTAATCAGGATGATATATAATAAGATAACCATGGGACTATTCAGATAGCTAAGTTACAACCCTTAAACCAAACAAGGACAGAGGTTGTAACCCTTCACCTGAACAGAACTTGGTATCTTATTATTTATCGATAAGTAGGGCACAAAAAATCATGTCATGTCACAATCTTGTACAGGATCAGGACGAGACGAAGCTGGGCTAGACTCCATTTAATCAATCACGGCTAAGCAAAGAGTACAGCTTGATACTTTAACTAACTAGGGTTATCACAGGCCTAGTTACTAGCAAGATGCAATGAGATTATTCCAACAACCACAAGCCCTGCAGACCATCCAGGTTATCCAGGTCGAATGTCGATTTATGAAGGGTACAACACGTGACTGTGTGCTGGAAATGTGCCCTACTCGTCGGTAGGCTACAAGTCTGCTACTGCGCCCAGATAACGGGATTGCCTGTAGCTGGAAAATCTCTCCATGACTACTAGATTTTCTAGTTATTAGCCTTAGTCGATTTTCAGTAGGTACCCCTGACAGTGGTATTCAGGGGATCCCTATCCTAGACATGATGCAAGACAATACTGGTTTATTTGTACAAACACAATGGTCCACGGTGTCCAGGTCATTCAATCTTGTCATGTCAGGCTAACTGTCGTAACAGCATATCGAGATATATCATGTCAGGTTTACTTGTCAAGAGTGCGCCACAGCAGACCACTATCGTGTTCAAGGAACATATTAGAATTTATATGGCATAAGCATAAATGCAACATTTTAATATAATAATATAATAATAAAAAGAGGATAAGAATATGGAAAGAGCCATGCGGCTAAGGGAAATAAGCTCATGCGGCAGCGGGGAAACAGTGTCAAGCGGCTGAAGGAAATCGGGCGCATACGGCTAAGGATGCGGGTCTCATGCGGCTCAGGGAGCACAGGCGCATGCGGCTGAAGGATGCGGGTCTCATGCAGCTCGGGGAGCACAGGCACATGAGGCTGAAGGTGCAAGGCGCATGCAGCTAGAAAGAAATGCGGGCTTATGCGGCAAAGAGCACCGGGAGCATGCGGCTGGAAAGAAGCAAGCATATGCGGCTGGAAGAACGGGTCATATGCGGCTGGAAGAACGTGTCATATGCGGCAGCAGGGGAACAACTCATACGGCCAGGAGAGGTGCGCATATGTGGCTGCGGGAGAAAAATGCCATGTGGCTGAGTCAAGCCAAAGCCTATGCGGCTGAAGGACAACAAGCATATGCGGCTAGGGGAGAGTTGACTTCATGCGGCCAGAAGAAGCAGTGCCATGCAGTTGCAGAAGATGCGGGTTTATGCGGCCAGGGAATGATGAGCTTATGCGACAATGGAACCAACAAAGGCCATGCGGCTGGAAAGCCAAAGCTTATGCGGCAATGGAAACTTGCCGCATGAAAGTCATGCGGCTAAGGCTGCCATGCGGCTGGGAAGCTGTTCTTCTTCTCTGCTTGTCCGAGAAGAAGAGCCATGACATGGCTTCAAAGCTCCAAAAATCCTTCATCCAAGGTCAGAATCCGGACTTCCATAGGTCAAAATGGGGCAGAAAGAATTCTCTCCAACATGGAAACATCAAAATTTGAAAATAATAATGTTAAGTAGATCAAAACCCAAGAAATCCAAAAATGCAATAAGCTTAGATCTACACAAATTGAACCATAGAAATTAAGAATGCTGAGTACTAAAGTTTCATAGAATCTCGTGGAGAAGAAAATGGAACAATAAAACTTGAGTTCCTCCATGAAGCAAGCTGAACTTGCCTAGGCTCTCTCTCTGGTAGGTGAGAAGACTAATGGTGAAGAAGAAGAAGAGTTAATAAAAGTAATGAGGAGAGAGAGTGAGTTGGTGGCTAATAAAAGAAGGGAGTGGGGGTAGGTGTCACGCCCCGATTCCGTAGAATCGATAGTCGTCCCCCGGGCGTGATGCCGTGCGAACCTAAGTTGCAATCGCACAAGGCATAGTCATAAGGTTATCCGAAACACAACATCAAGTTAGAGTACGCAGAGAAATTGATTGACACATTTGAAATAGAAGTAAACTTTTCATTGATAATAAAACTTCATTTACATTGACTTCATTACATTCATTGCCGCGCGGGCTACAACAAGACTCGACTTACAAAATGAACGCCGATGAGATAGTCGTTCCATACATTACACCCCTTTATACAAGCAAAAACTATTACATATTTCCACCTGCGATCGAGGCGAGTCGAGCTGCCATCTTCTTTTGGACTGAGTGCGGGGTCTTCTTCAAAAGAAAACCAGAAACAAGCCTTCACAACCGGACGAGGCTTCAAAAGTGTCCACGCCGCCTTGAGATTTTAGGTGGCACGCCCTTCGTGGTTCGGGGTACCTGCGTGGAGAGCGAGGATCAGTACATTACACTTTATACTGGTGCGTGGCAAGTTAAGTTCCAAGCTCTCATTTGGTTGAATGAGTTTATATGACTTAGTTCATGAATGTTTCTAACCATCCTAATGAATTTCAAACGAGCAATGACAAGCATAATGTAATTTACATCGGGACTTACCCCCGGCGGACCGCGCCGCGCCTTATGAAACTTACCATGTTCTTCCCTGTCAATTGTTAACATTTTTTTATATCAAGTGCAAAATATACGTGTGATTGGTCACTGGCATCACAAGCCATCCTGGACGTATAGCTTTGTTAATCGAGATCCTTTCAACGCAAGTAGCTAGCTCCGTTGCAAGTCCTCGCTTAACCTGTGCTGAAACCTTATGCACGACTATACCCTGTTTTCTCCTAGGCCGAAACGGTCCCGTGTCCTCAGGTTGCCGCTCGAGAAAACTACCGCCTTGTCGACAAGTTGTCCATAACCGTGTGAAGACATATTTTCCTTTTTAGTTATTAAGACATAGCCTACATTCTCTTTGAAAACTCAATCCTTTTTTCCGTGTTCGTGCCCTTGCATTTATCTTTTCATTCGCAACAACACTATCGATTTTGCCTAAGAAGAGGGTCGAGAAGAGAAGGGTCAGCCACTCACCTTGAGTTTACTTCGGCGAGAGAACTTGTTGGTTGCGCTAGACGTCGCCTACACGACTACCTGAAATCGCACAAGCAACCGATTAGAATACTGCATTATTCAAGGAGTTCGATAGGAAATGCGAGTTCAAAATGCAAGCCATGAAAATCATCGAAAACATTCACGAAAACGCATTCAGAAAACAAAGCCAAAACCAACACAAGCGGCGTGAAAAGCAGAGCAACGGGAGGTCTCTCCCGACTCAGCCGCAGAGCCAATCCTCGAGGCGCAACCCGCTGAATATGGGACTTGGTTCCGAAGAAGACATTCCATAACGAGGAATGGATCTTAATTCAACCGTTCCCGTTCGATCGACTCGGCCGATCCCGACCTATCGGTCCCGACCGAATCGATAGCGACAGTGTTCCTTTCTCGCGCACTCCGTGGACTGAGTACGGGGTACGATGTAGGGACGGGGCACTACACTATAACCAACTAAGAAAAAGTTTCGTCCTCGAAACTTAAAATAGAACCTACCTCTACGAGAACAACGAAGGGAACTTCTCCTTCATTTCTGACTCAAGCTTCCACGTCGACTCCTCGACTGAATAGTTTCTCCAGAGGACGCGGACGAGGGGAATAGTACGGTTGCGGAGAAGTTTATCCTTGCGCTCCAAGATTTGCACCGGCTCTTCCACATATGACAAGTCCGCCTTCAGGTCCAGCTTACCCAAATCCACAACATGGCTCGGATCATGTACGTACTTCCTCAATTACGATACGTGGAAGACGTCATGTACCTCTGACAACGTAGGCGGCAAGGCGATTTGGTAAGCTACCGGGGCGACTCGTTTCAATATTTCGAATGGGCCAACAAATCTTGGGCTCAATTTTCCCTTCGTACCGAACCTGGAAACTCCACGCATAGGCATCACCTTCAAGAATACATGGTCGCCTTCCGAGAACTCGAGGGAGCGTCGGTGCGTGTCAGCATAGCTTTTCTGTCGGCTTTGTGCTATCTTCAATCTTTCTCGTATCAACTTGACCTTCTGCACAGTCTGCTCCACCAGCTCCGGACCAAGTATCTGCCGTTCTCCGAATTCATTCCAGCAAATGGGCGATCTACACTTCCGGCCGTACAAAGCTTCATACGGTACCATTTGGATGCTGGACTGATAGCTGTTGTTGTATGTAAACTCGGCCAGCGGTAGATGGACGTCCCAACTTGACTTCAAGTCGATCGCACAGAGTCGTAACATGTCTTCGAGAATTTGGTTCACCCGCTCTGTTTGGCCATCAGTCTGAGGATGATAAGCTGAGCTGAACTTCAACTTGGTCCCCAGTGCTGAATGAAGACTACTCCAGAAGCGCGCTACGAACCGTCCATCCCGATCCGAGACGATAGATAATGGGACCCCGTGCAGCCGAACTACTTCATCAAGATATATCTGAGCAAGGCGATCGACGCTCCAAGTAACTTTGATGGCGATAAAGTGCGCTGACTTGGTTAGTCGATCGACGATGACCCAGACGGCGTCGTTTCCCCGCGGCGTCCTCGGCAAGCCAACAATGAAGTCCATAGTGATGTGATCCCACTTCCACTCTGGAATGACGAGGTTCTGCATCTCCCCGCCCGGTCGCTGGTGCTCGACTTTGACTTGCTGACAGGCCATACATTTTGACACAAAGAGCGCTATGTCCCTCTTCATGTCGTGCCACCAAAAGACAACGCGGAGGTCCTTATACATCTTGGTGCTGCCAGGATACAAGAAATATTTTGCATAGTGCGCCTCCGTCATTAACTCCTTTCTAAGTTCTACGTCGTCCGGTACGCATAGCCGTCCCTTCACGCGCAACACTCCCGACTCGTCCTCTGCAAAGTCAGACGCTTTCTCTGTCGATATCAGCTTCCGCATCTTCTCCAGGTATGGGTCATCCTTCTGTGCAGACTTGATCCTCTCCAGTAGGCTCGGTTCCACCCGCAGTTGCGCCAGTTTCACGTCTCTAAAACGAACTCGTAGCTCGATGCCCATTCCTTCCAAGTCACGCTGCAGTCGGTTGTTGATACATAATGAAGCCAAGTACTTCCGGCTCAGCGCATCCGCTACCACATTTCCCTTGCCCGGCGTGTAGTCGATTGATAAGTCATAGTCTTTGATTAGTTCGAGCCATCGCCTCTGCCGCAAATTCAGTTCTTTCTGGGTGAAGAGATACTTGAGGCTTTTGTGGTCCATATAAATCCTGCACGCCACGCCATAGAGATAGTGACGCCACAGCTTCAACGCGAACAAAATTGTCGCTAGTTCTAGGTCGTGCGTGGGGTAGTTTTTCTCGTGCGGCTTCAACTGCCAGAAAGCAAAAGATATCACCTTATCCCGCTGCATGAGCACACACCCCAAGCCCTGGCCAGAAGCATCGCTGAAGATTTGAAATCCCTCCGTCCCTTCAGGAAGAGCAAGTATCGGGGCCGAAACGAGCCGTTGTTTGAGCTCCTGGAAGGAAGCTTCACAGTCGTCTGACCACTTGAATGCGACTCCTTTCTGGGTGAGACGAGTCAACGGCGATGCGATCTTCGCGAAGTCCTTCATGAAGCGTCGGTAGTATCCCGCCAAGCCTAGGAAGCTTCAAATTTTACTAACTGATGCGGGCCGTTTCCAATCAGCAACTGCCTCGACTTTCTTCGGATCGACTGCGATGTCCGCGGCGGAGATGATGTGCCCAAGAAATGAGACGCTGTTAAGCCAGAACTCGTATTGCTCATCTTCGCGTACAACTGATTCTCTCGAAGGGTTTGGAGTACCGTCCGCAGATGCTCTGCATGTTGCGCTCGATCCTTCGAGTAGACGAGGATGTCGTCGATGAAGACTACTACGAACTTGTCAACGAACGGATGGAACACCTGATTCATTAGATCTATGAAGACGGCAGGGGCGTTTGTCAGACCGAACGGCATTACCAAGAACTCATAGTGGCCGTAACGAGTACGGAAGGCAGACTTAGGCACGTCGTCTGGCTTGACTTTGAGTTGCTGGTAACCCGATCGTAGATCAATCTTCGAAAACACCGTTGCACCTTGGAGCTGGTCGAACAAGTCGTCGATGCGGGGAAGGGGGTATTTGTTTCGGATGGTGGCTTTATTCAATTCTCGATAGTCGATGCAGAGTCGCATCGATCCATCCTTCTTCTTCACGAATAGCACGGGTGCACCCTACGGCGAGACACTCGGACGGATAAACCCTCTATCAAGTAATTCCTGAAGTTGTGCCTTCAATTCCTTCAATTCTGTAGGGGCCATTCTGTATGGGACTTTCGAGATCGGCCGGGTGTCGGGGAATGTGTCGATGGTGAACTCTATTTCTCGATCGGGCGGCATGTCGGGTAGCTCGTCCGGGAACACGTCTGGGAATTCTGTCACAACGTCGGTCTGACCCGCGTTTGCACCATCCTGTCGCATGTCTCGAACGGAAGCTAGATAGCCTTCGCACCCGGAATGCAGCATCCGTCGAGCAGATATTGCGGAAATCACCATGCAGGTCGGCGACGTCTCACCACACGAGTAGCAGAATTCAGGCACTCCAGGTATACGGAATGTGACCTTCTTTTCAGCACAGTCTATGGTTGCGTTGCACGGATCGAGCCAATCCATGCCCAGTATGATGTCGAAGACCTTCATATCTAGAACTATCACATCAAGACCGATCTTTTGACCGCCGATACAGATAATCCCGCCGACGCAGGCTAAGTTTGTGAGAATTGGTGCGCCCGAAGGTGTGCTTACGCTAAGGTCGAGATCTAATGATATTACAGGAAATTTGTGCTCGGCGGCGAAGTCCGCCGATATAAAAGTATGCGAGGCGCCTGAATCAAATAACACACGAGCAGGTACATTATTGAAATTTAATATACCTGTCACAATAGTGTCGAAAGTATACGCCTCGTCTCGAGTCATGGCAAAGACACGCCCCTGTGCATTAGGGGGTCGATCTTGGTTGTTGGATTGAGTGTGCTGAGGAGGTCGGGGCGCCTGTCCTCGATTCTCCTGGCGGTGTTGTTGTGGTGGTGCGTTGGGATGATTTGGTCTACGGACCGTGCAATCTTTCTTGTAGTGACCCTTCTGTCCGCAAATGAAGCATCCCCCTTCGTAGACAAAGCACATGCTTGTCTCATGCCAAAAGGAACCGCACTTGGCACATCGCGATGATGGGTTATGTCCCCGGTAACTGCCGTTGTTCGGACGCTTTGATGCATGATTGTTGCCTCCCGTATAGCTAGGACGTTTGTGATTGGAGTGGCGCACAACGTCGTCAGCACCGAAAGGATGCAGGTTCTCAAGGTGGAGTGCGTGATTCAGAGCCTCGCCTACGGTCTTGTACTCCGGGACTCCGACATGCGCACCGATAGAGTGTCGCAGACCCACTTCGAACCGTCGCACACGGTACTCTTCAGTAGGCAGAAACTGGCCAGCAAACTTGGACAACTTGTTGAATTCTGCGACGTACTGTTCTACTGTCCGGCTCCCTTGCTTCAACTGCATGAATTCATTCTCCTTCGCTTAACGAACGGCTGACGGAAGGTACTGGACTTCAAAAGCTTTGCAGAACGTGGTCCAAGAGATCGGCGCGGTAGTGTTGTCCGGTCGGATCGCTCGCTTGCGCACGGCCCACCAGTCGTGCGCGTTCAACCGTAGTTGAAGTTGTGCGCAGGCGACTTGCTTGGATTCTTCAATGCCGAGCAGTTCGAAGTGATCTTCCAGCTCTTCCAACCAGTCGATTGCCATGGAGGGACCCTCGGTGCCGCTGAAGGAAGTGGGGCACGCCTTCTTGAATTCTGACACTTCAAAGTTGTACTTTTTCGGTGCCGCTGGTTGACGCTCGAGATCCTCCGTGTCGACATAAATGGATTGGATCGCCGGCATGGTGACGGTAGGCGTAGTCGTAGAATTCCCGTTGGCTGCCATTGTCTGGACGATCTGCTGCAGGGTATCTAGTTGCTTTTGCTGAAGTTTGACATGTGCATCAAAGCGAGCTTCGAACTGGGCCTGTCGTTCCTCTACTTGTTGATGTCGGTTCTCGGATTGGTTTCGCTGCGCCTCCATCATGCGCAGTATCCTTTCGATGGTATCGTTAGAAGGTCCGGCCCACGGACGATGCGAACTACTAGAGCCGCTTGAAGCGCTCTATTCTTGCTCGGCCGTGGGTTCCGTCACTTCTGCGATACGAAAGCAAACGCATCAGTCACAAAATATTACGGACTCATTGTATGGAACAACTTATCTCATCGATACGAGGTCAAAGGATGTAAAGCCGTGCTCTGATACCATTATGTCACGCCCCGATTCCGTAGAATCGATAGTCGTCCCTCGGGTGTGATGCCGTGCGAACCTAAGTTGCGATCGCACAAGACATAGTCATAAGGTTATCCGAAACACAACATCAAGTTAGAGTACGCAGAGAAATTGATTGACACATTTGAAATAGAAGTAAACTTTTTATTGATAATAAAACTTCATTTACATTGACTTCATTACATTCATTGCCGTGCGGGCTACAACAAGACTCGACTTACAAAATGAACGCCGATGAGATAGTCGTTCCATACATTACACCCCTTTATACAAGCAAAAACTATTACACATTTCCACCTGCGATCGAGGCGAGTCGAGCCACCATCTTCTTTTGGACTGAGTGCGGGGTCTTCTTCAAAAGGAAACCAGAAATAAGCCTTCACAACCGGACGAGACTTCAAAAGTGTCCATGCCGCCTTGAGATTTTAGGTGGCACGTCCTTCGTGGTTCGGGGTACCTGCGTGGAGAGCGAGGATCAGTACATTACACTTTGTACTGGTGCGTGGCAAGTTAAGTTCCAAGCTCTCATTTGGTTGAATAAGTTTATATGACTTAGTTCATGAATGTTTCTAACCATCCTAATGAATTTCAAACGAGCAATGACAAGCATAATATAATTTACATCGGAACTTACCCCCGGCGGACCGCGCCGCGCCTTATGAAACTTACCATGTTCTTCCCTGTCAATTGTTAACATTTTTTCATATCAAGTGCAAAATGTACGTGTGATTGGTCACTGGCATCACAAGCCATCCTGGACGTATAGCTTTGTTAATCGAGATCCTTTCAACGCAAGTAGCTAGCTCCGTTGCAAGTCCTCGCTTAACCTGTGCTGAAATCTTATGCACGACTATACCCTGTTTCCTCCTAGGCCGAAACGGTCCCGTGGCCTCAGGTTGCCGCTCGAGGAAACTATCGCCTTGTCGACAAGTTGTCCATAACCGTGTGAAGACATATTTTTCTTTTTAGTTATTAAGACATAGCCTACATTCTCTTTGAAAACTCAATCCTTTTTCCCGTGTTCGTGCCCTTGCATTTATCTTTTCATTCGCAACAACACTATCAATTTTGACTAAGAAGAGGGTCGAGAAGAGAAGGGTCAGCCACTCACCTTGAGTTTACTTCGACGAGAGAACTTGTTGGTCGCGCTAGACTTCGCCTACGCGATTACCTGAAATCGCACAAGCAACCGATTAGAACACTGTATTATTCAAGGAGTTCGATAGGAAATGCGAGTTCGAAATGCAAGCCATGAAAACCATCAAAAACATTCATGAAAACGTATTCAGAAAACAAAGCCAAAACCAACGCAAGCGGCGTGAAAAGCAGAGCAACAGGGGGTCTCTCCCGACTCAGCCGCAGAGCCAATCCTCGAGGCGCAATCCGCTGAATATGGGACTTGGTTCCGAAGAAGACATTCCGTAACGAGAAATGCATCTTAATTCAACCGTTCCCGTTCGATCGACTCGGCCGATCCCGACCTATCGGTCCCGACCGAATCGATAGCGACAGTGTTCCTTTCTCGCGCACCCCGTGGACTGAGTACGGGATACGATGTAGGGACGGGACACTACAGTAGGTATAGTGCCCCGCTCCTCGAAGGCACTAGATAGACAGAAAGATCAGATTGCTGGCTCTACAACAGAAGACGATTGATCTGGGTGAGTGGACAAAGTCTCATTTTATGATTCGCTTGCGCCTAATAAGAATCTGAGCTTTTGAATGAATGTTGTTGCTAATAACAATATGCTAGACTTTGAGTATGCTTATAAAAGAATCCGCACATTGTCTGCTAAGAAAGAGAATGGTTTCCTGCTTGAAAAGAAGATAGAATTGTTTATGACTTGCTCGATTGATGCATGATGGTTTCATTTGATATTGCATGTGCATTGGGGTATCCACTTAGTGACGAGCTGAACCCTAGAGAGTCACAGCGGCTAGCGACGAGCTGAACCCATACGAGTCACAGCGGTTAGCGACGAGCTGAATCCAAGAGAGTCACAGCGGCTAACGACGAGCTGAACCCATACGAGTCACAGCGGTTAGCGACGAGCTGAACCCGTGGGAGGCACAGCGGCTAAGATGGAAACGATATATTAGTTTTCGAAGATGTTTTCAAAAAGAGATGTAAACTGACTCTGTATGCATGAAATGAACATAGGTAAAGAGTAGCAAGATCACATCACAAGAAATATTTTCTTACTAAATGAACAGTGATCGTTTCAGACAAATAGCTCCTTTGTTCACAATCACCAGTATGTTGATATACTGATCCACCATCAGTCTGCATGCAGGTGCACTATGCATCGAGAAGGATAGTCCGAAGCGATAGCCCGAGTCTCATCCTCAGGAGCCAGAAATAAGAAGAGATGCCAAGAGATGACATCTGTTGCAAGAGTTTGGTTTTGTATATAAAGGGACGTAATGTATGGGAACGGAATCATTGTAATCTGTAAAGTTCTGAGAGAATGTAGCATTGTATCAGAGAGAATCGAGAGCTTGTAATCTGTTCAAATAAAATCAATAAAGAGAATTGTTTCTTGTTACCATTGTATTCCATGCTTGTATTCTGAAATATGTCCGCTGCTGCTTCAATTATCTGCGATACGTTCCGCTGCGTATTGTCAACCTCGTCTATCTTGTCTTGTTCCAGGTCTTGGCCTTGTGCAAGCGTAACTTAGGCTTGCACGGCATCACGTCTTAGCGAGGACTAACGGTCCCAAGGAGCCCGAAGCGAGGACGAAAGGACTCTGCGGGATCGGGACGTGACAGAATGGTATCAGAACAACACGATCCTTTGGCCAATTGATTTGATTGAATTCAAAGATGTTCTCTTTACCAAAATTTTCTTGTCTGCTTGATATCATCAATGAGATGAACGTTCCATACAATAAGTCCGTAAATATTTTTATGATGCCGGCAAATGTTTTATCAATTTGATTGATTGAGATTGAAATGCTTGATTGAACAAGAATTTTGATATGATCTGAATTGTGATTTCATGGATTGATGATGGCAAAGGATGAGGACTATCGCTGCTAAGGATATCGTAAGTTTCTCCTTAAGTTTCGAGGACGAAACTTCTTTTCGGTGGGTAATTATGTAGTGCCCCCCTCCGCGAAGGCACTAGATAGACAGAAAGATCAGATTGCTGGCTCTGCAACAGAAGACGATTGATCTGGATGAGTGGACAAAGTCTCATTTTATGATTCGCTTGCGCCTAATAAGAATATGAGCTTTTGAATGAATGTTGTTGCTAATAACAAGATGCTAGACTTTGAGTATGCTTATAAGAGAATCCACACATTATCTGCTAAGAAAGAGAATGGTTTCCTGCTTGAAAAGAAGATAGAATTATTTATGACTTGCTCGATTGATGCATGATGGTTTCATTTGATATTGCATGTGCATTGGGGTATCCACTTAGTGACGAGCTAAACCCTAGAGAGTCACAGCGGCTAGCGACGAGCTGAACCCATGCGAGTCACAGCGGTTAGCGACGAGCTGAATCCAAGAGAGTCACAGCGGCTAGCGACGAGCTGAACCCATGCGAGTCACAGCGGTTAGCGACGAGCTAAACGCGTGGGAGGCACAGCGGCAAAGATGGAAACGATATGTTTGTTTTCATAGATGTTTTCAAAAAGAGATGTAAACTGACTCTGTATGCATGAAATAAACATAGATAAAGAGTAGCAAGATCACATCATAAGAAATATTTTCTCACTAAATGAACAGTGATCGTTTCAGACAAATGTAGCTCCTTTGTTCACAATCACCAGTATGCTGATATACTGACCCACCATCAGTCTGCATACAGGTGCACTATGCATCAAGAAGGATAGTCCGAAGTGATAGCCCGAGTCTCATCCTCAGGAGCCAGAAATCAGAAGAGATGCCAAGAGATGACATCTGTTGCAAGAGTTTGGTTTTGTATATAAAGGGACGTAATATATGGAAACGGGATCATTGTAATCTGTAAAGTTCTGAGAGAATGTAGCATTGTATCCGAGAGAATCGAGTGCTTGTAATCTTTTCAAATAAAATCAATAAAGAGAATTGTTTCTTGTTACCATTGTGTTCCATGCTTGTATTCTGAAATATGTCCGCTGCTGCTTCAATTATATGCGATACGTTCCGCTGCGTATTGTCAACCTTGTCTATCTTGTCTTGTTCCAGGTCTTGGCCTTGTACAAGCGTAACTTAGGCTTGCACGGCATCACGTCTTAGCGAGGACGAACGGTCCCAAGGAGCCCGAAGCGAGGACGAAAGGACTCTGCGGGATCGGGGCGTGACAGTAGGTGGGGTTGATTCACAAAAAAACCAATCCAAACCAAACCAAGCCAACCAAGCCGGACCAAGCAAGAAAATACCAGAATAAACTATGCAATGAGACATGCCATGAATTAGAATACGTACACGCATACTAAAATACGTAATACGAACTACGGTCGTTACAATAGGGCTATTTGATTCCAAGCTTCTACAGGCCATCATTCTATTTAAAAGGTTCAAATTGAGTATGTAAAAGTTTTACGACCTCATTGGTATCTCACGTTGATTGTGGAGGAGTAGATTGATTTGATATGTTAGGAGGGGTACGGCATGATAGGTACCACCCCCGGTACCAGATTGACTTGGAATAGCCTGCACAGGAATGGAAGCGGTGTGAGAAGACTATACCCCCAGATCAATATTGATGGGAGCTGATGTTGTTACAGGTTCTTGAGTCGAAATCAGATTTATGAACGGTGGAGCTGTATGTTGTGCTATGATCACAGCTTGCATGCCTGTCATCATCTCAGCCATGTTCTTCAAACTAACCTCCAAAGTAGCAATTCTCTACTCTTGATTGCTAGAACTAGAAGTATCTTGATCTTCTGTGACGGTATAAGCAGTCACTTCTCTAGCCCTTGAAGACGAGCTAGTAGAGAGAATGGTCCTTTCAGAACTTTCACTGTCAGCATCAAAGTTACATAAAGAACTACCCCCAGAATAAGTGATAGGGATGTCTTTTTGACTGAAGGAATCTTGGTTAGAATCAAGAAGATTTTTTTGACCGATTATTTCTCGATTTCTTGATCTAGTATACTGATAAACTCCTTCACCGGATTCATAAATCCGATCTAAGTACTGTTGACTGGGATTACGGGATGCATTACGTCTTGGACGTTTTCTACCCTAGTGTTTCGAGATGCCATGTTGATAGGAGCATAGAGTAATTCATCTTCGTCCACTAGGATTGGTTCAAGAGTCTAAACATAATTCAAATGGTCAAAGATGGACCGCTTGACTGACTGACAGCAGCATTTGATGATAACTTCATGGTGGTGATTGCAATGATGTTGTTGGTCCACTGTTGGACGGGATGGATTTGCAACCATCCGCTTCTGTATTAAGAGTTCATGGAGATCACTAACAGGACGAGAAGAAGTGGCAAGAATGTAGTCCTTGACGATATTCGGAACATGGTTCCTGTTCTTGAGGTGTCCCGTACCTTGAGTGAACAAGGACGTGCTAAGCTGGTTAGCATAAGGCATAGGATTTTTTATCTCAGCATTCTTTCTCTGGCGCAAGTTAGCAACTGGTGCAGGTTGCGCTTGATACATCTTGTGATTTTCCGAGGTTGACCCTAATTGGCACCTGTTGATGTAGGTGCACAAGTTTGATAGGGGAGCTACTTGTGCATCTACTTGAGATACTAGCAGTTTGCCTTGTCGGGATCTTGAAATACATAGGGTTGGTAGATCCTGCCCTGACTTCTTTGGAGTAGGCATAATATCCTTTTGCGTGGAAAGTTTATTTTGAATAGAACCCATCTTTCCAACAGAGATTTTGTTGTCTCTGTTAAGGAGAATAGAATTCCTATCTGAATTAGCAGAACTTTCCACCTAGTCAACGACTCGAGCAGAACGAGAAAAAGCTAAAGAGCGTTTTCCTTGATTTAGTGATTTCTTACTAAACTTTTGGTTTGGTGGCAAAGAGAAAATTACTAAATAGTGTTTCCCTTTACGTTGTGCTAGTGTAGAAGTATATACAGGTTGCACCAGAGTATGAACATGCACAAGTTGTGCCGGAGCAGGAACATACGCAGGTTGTGCCAGAGAGGAAAAGGCCAAGGGGCGCTTTCCTTTATTTTGTCCACCAGTTTGTTGAGATGAAGTCTCTTTCAATTTCAGAGTTGAAGAAGTAGAGGGGTTAGCCAAAAGGTTGTTTTCCTTAGGTTGCGCTAAGGAAATGATGGGTGCAAGTTGTGCAGAAGCAAGAACAGGTACAGGATGCGCCAGGGAAATAATGGCCAAAGGGCACTTTTTCCTGTTTTGGATATCAGTGTGTCGAGACGAAGTCTCCTTCGATTTCAGAATCGGAGAAGTGGAGGAATTAGCCAAAAGACTGTTTTCCTTAGATTGCGCCAAAGCAGTGATGGGCGCAAGTTGCGCAGAGGCAGGGGATTGAGCCGTCGAGGACTTAGGAGTCCAAACAGAGCGCGTCTTGCTCTTAACAACGACAGCAGTGCGCTTAGCAGCCCCAACATTAATCATGGCCTCGTAGGTTGTCTGGTCGACTTGAACGACCAGGGTTTTCTGCGTCTTGCCGATTGACGCAGTATCACATTGAGTTATCACTTTCTCGTCGGAGGAGAAAGTCGTCCCTAGCAGAGTCGTCATTTTGTTTGCAAAGAACAAAAATATGGTTCTTTATTACAAACTTAAAAAAGAGTACAAGAGTACAATTGATTTCTGGAGAAGTACAACAATAGGAATCTGATCAGAAGACGATCACTTTATCCATTGGACGATGTGATATTGAAGTCATGAGCCTCTGGAGGATGCAACAGCACTTTAGCAGGAGATTATGATCATTCTTGATGCTTTGAGAATGATTTGAAACTCTATTTATAGAGTTCTTAAAATAACTGTTTAGCAGTTATTCTGGGTTGCGCGCGCTTCAGGTTGTGCACCTCCTGTTCACTTGCGCGAACGGTTGCACTAACTGCTGTAGACGCGTGGCATCGTTTGATTGAGATACGCATGGTCGTGGACAGTGTAATAGGCACGTTCTGCGAAGTTAGTGGCTTGTGTGCCATGTCACTCTGTTCTGAACACTGTTTGACTACCCTGTACGACCTTCATCAGGTTGCGCGTGGGCGTAATATAGCGACTTGCACGAGCGGTTGCACCAACTGCTATAGACATGTGGCATCGTTTGATTGAGATGCACGTGGTCGTGGGCAGTGTAATGAGCACGCTCTGCGAAGTTGGTGGCTTGCGTGCCACGTTATCCTGTTCTGAATACTGTTTGACCACCCTGCGCGAGCTTCATCAGGTTGCGCGTGGGCACAATTTAGCGACTTGTACGAGCGGTTGCACCAACTGCTATGGACACGTGGTATCGTTTGATTGAGATGCGCGTGGTCGTGGGTAGTGTAGTGAGTACGCTCTGCGAAGTTGGTGGCTTGCACCCCACGTCACCCTGTTCTGAACACTGTTTGATTACCCTGTACGAGCTTCATCAGGTTGCCCATGGACACAATATAACGACTTGTACGAGCGGTTGCACCAACTGCTACGGACGCATGGCATCGTTTGATTGAGATGCGCGTGGTCATGGGCAGTATAGTGAGCACGCTCTGCAAAGTTGGTGGCTTGCGCGCCACGTCATCTTGCTTTAAAAATAAGAGTTGATCAAGTGGCGCCAACTAGCCAGGCTGCGCATGGGCGTAACTCAACAACTGGCGCCTTTGACTAGGTCTCCTGTGCTGTGCTGATTAATTCTCGTGCCACACAATGACTTGTGCGAACCAGCTGTCAGCATTAATTACATGCTGATAAAATCCTCTCAAGCGTCGCGTCGCATTCGCGCAACCTGACTCCTGCGCAACTTGACTCCTGCGCAATCAGATGTCGACACAACCTGATGGTTTGCCGCAATATAATAATTTGGCGCAGCTTGATTTTTAGCCTCTATATTTTACGGACAGCTAGGAGGCATGAATTACCTCCTAGAGGATAGTAGATCGAACTGGAGGACGAAAGAGGTCTCATGGTCAGTTATCTCAGTCGTCAGCACCATCCCCGGCAGCTAGGACTTTGACCATTGGAGATCCTAGGAGGGCAACTACAGTTTTGTCGATTCAGCACTCGACACTGACGTACCCTCAGCAGCTGAGGTAGAAGCAGTCTTCCATAATGGGCTACACTCATTGTGGGAAGCCTGGACACGTAGTTTCAGAGTGTCGTAGAGCACAGGAATTGTGCTTAGCTTGTGGGGCACCGGATCACATGATAGGGTCCTGCCCAAATAGAGCCAGTTCATCTTCGTCAACCCTAACCAGTCCATCGATTAGGGGACTAGCACCAATGTAGCAGCAGCAGTACCAGCCTTTGAGGCCATTTCTACCTCAAGCTCAAGCTTTCCAGCAGCAGAGGTCGCAACAGTATGCTCAGGCCCAAGCTCAGATTCAGAACAGGCAGAGAGGTCACCAGCAAAGGGGACCACCACCAAGAGGACAAGGTCAGGCTATGGCTCTAACGGTAGCAGAAGAATTGGCATCAGGTGAGGTGGTGGCAGGTACCATTTTTGTGAACTCTTTTCCAGCATCAGTATTATTTGATTCGAGTGCATTGCATTCATTTATGTCTGTACGATTCACGACACGAATATGACTGGAGCTCGAGTCATTATCAGTAAGGCTTAATATACTTACTGGTAACGGTCATGTGGGAGTAGATAGAGTCTTTTTCTCTTGTCGTATCGTAGTTAGCGGTAGAGAGTTTTCCGCTAGATTGATAGAATTTTTGATAACCGACTATGATGTGGTCCTAGAAATGGATTGGTTGAAGGATCAGTACGCAAGAATAGACTTCCATATTGGCAGGGTTATTTTTGGTATTCCCTGCGAAGAAGAGTTTTCATTTTCCAGAGGCGAAGTAGAACCTTCTCCACTAGTCTAGTAGATGGCAGTAGCAGCAGCAATTCAGTTTTCCAGAGTAGTAGAAGAATTTCCTGATGTATTCCCCGAAGAGATTCCAGACATGCCCCCAGAGAGAGAGAGATATTGAGTTCACCATTGAGTTGATTCCAGGGACGGCACCAGTATCAGAGAGAGTCTATAGAATGACACCATCAGAATTGGAGATCATGTACAAGATAATTGATGAAATCAGAAACAAGGAATTCATTCGTGCTAGTGGATCATCTTGGGGTGTCCCGATGCTTTTTGTGAGAAAGAAAGATGGTACATCAAGATTATTCGTTGATTATCGTACCTTGAATTCTGTAACAATTAAGAACAAATATCCCTTGCCAAGGATAGAGGACTTGTTCGATCAACTCAGTGGGGCAGCAGTATTCTCGAAGATTGACTTGCGATCGGGGTACCAGTAGATCAGAGTGAGAGAGCAAGACATCCCGAAGACGGCATTCAGATCTAGAAATAGACATTGGGAGTTTCTCGTTATGCCATTCGGGGCGACCAATGCGCTAGCGATATTCATGGATCTCATGAATCGTATCTTCATGTCTTATTTGGATCAGTTCGTGATAGTGTTCATAGACGACATCTTAGTCCATAGCAAGAATGAAGCAAAGCATGAGCAGCACCTTCGAGTAGTTCTTCAGATTCTCAGAGAGTACCAGTTGTATACGAAGTTCAGTAAGTGCAAATTTTGGCTCGATCAAATTTCGTGCTTAGGTCATATCATCACCAGAGGTGGAGTGGAAGTAGACCCCCAGAAGATAGTAGCTATAGAGACATGGCTAGTACCCAGCACTGTCGCAGAAGTTTGCAGTTTTCTAGGATTGGCTGGCTATTACCGACGATTTGTATCAGATTTCGCTCGGATTTCAGCGCCCATGACCCAGTTGACCCGCAAGGATGTGCAATTTGCTTGAACAACAGAGTGTCAGAGTTCATTCGAGAAGTTGAAGCAAGGGTTGATGATGGCACCCATTCTCACGCTGCCAGATGGGACTGGAGGATTTTTAGTTTATTGTGATGCTTCAGACAGAGGATTAGGATGCGTCTTAATCCAACATGGTAAGGTAGTAACTTATGCATCACGTCAGCTTCATGATCATAAGAGGAATTACCCAACCCATGACTTGGAGTTAGCAGCGATGGTTTTTGCACTTAAGCTTTGGAGGCATTACTTGTATGGAGATCGAGTAGAGATTTTTACCGACCACAAGAGTCTTAAGTATGTGTTTACACAAAAGGATCTCAATATACATCAGAGAAGATGGCTAGAGTTGCTAGTGGATTATGACATCAACCTGCAGTATCATCCTGAGAAGGCCAACGTTGTTGCAGATGCGTTGAGCAGAAGAGCCGAAGCTTATTTTCTAATGGCACAACCAGAGTTATTAGCAGATCTTCAGAAGATGGAAATAGAGATTGTTCTTCCCACCAATGTGGTGTTGATGGCCAGTATGCAAGTACAGTCCAATATAGTTGAGAGAATCAAGATAGCTCAATCAACGGTTTCTAAGCTTCAGCGGCTTATGACAGAAAGTAAAGCAGGACGAAGAGCAGAGTTATGCATTCACGAAGATGGCACGCTTCGACATGGAAGGCATCTTTATGTACCCAGTGGTGACATCAGGCAAAAGATCATGGCAGAGGCTCACAGTTCATAATATTCAATTCATCCCGGTGGTACGTAGATGTATTATGATATTCGTCAGCATGTTTGGTGGAATGGCATGAAGAGGAAGATAACTCGGTTTGTCTCTCGTTGTTTAGTTTGCCAACAAGTTAAAACTGAATATCAGAGGCCAGCTGGACTTTTTCAACCTTTATTAACCCCAGAATAGAAATAGGAGCACATTATTATGGATTTTATAACTGGGTTACCTAAATTCCTAGCTGGGAGAGATTCTATATGGGTTATAGTTAACCGACTCACAAAGGTAGCTCATTTTTTTCTTTCAGGATTGGTCGGTCAACGGATCAGTTAACAGAGATGTACCTCAGGTAGGTAGTCAGATTGTATGGAGTGCCAGTCAGTATCGTATGAGACAGAGATTCAAGATATACGTCACACTTTTGGCGGAGTCTTCAAAAGAGTTTGGGATCCCGTCTCAAGTTTAGTTTAACTTATCATCTGCAGACAGATGGCCAGTCAGAGCGCACAATTCAAACTCTCGAGGATATGCTATGATCCTGTACACTTGACTTCGGTAGTTCGTGGGAAGATCACCTACACTTAGTGGAGTTCTCCTGTAATAACAATTTCCAGGCCAGTATCCAGATGGCCCCATTTGAGACATTGTATGGCAGAAAGTGCAGATCCCCTTTTGCCTGGGATGATATAGGTGAGAGGTAGATGCTTGGTCCAGAGATGGTTACTCAGACTATCCCCAGAGATGGTGGCTTGATCTATTTACATCCGTGAGTCCACACTCGGGATGAGAATGTTGACTTATTTACACTTTCCTTGGGCTAGGAGTCACTTTCTGTTTGATAACTTGCTCTGGTCACATTGCAACAGAAACAGCTAATGGCCATTGCATTTCTTGTGTATCCTTTGCTTGGGATATAGAATTGGAGTACTTTTCTCATTTCCTTTGGTTAGAGCAATGCTTTTCTTATATGATAATAATCTTAGAGTTTATATCTTCTACTGCATGAAAAGTTTGTATCAGAAACTGTGCATCTCTGAGCTTTACCTATTATACATTCAGCTACATTCTAAAATTAGGAGACTCGGAGCACTTTCAATGAAATTTTATGTCACTAAAATTGTACTGGAAGTTAGAATAGATTTCTGCTAATAACAAATGATTAGTTCAATAGGGTCTCAAACTAGTTCATTGGTAATTCAAATTGACCAAAAGGGGGAAAAGGTCCCTGTAAAGAGCATGTATGCATTTTTGTTTATTAGGAAACACGTGAGATCTCTGGCCCGAAATGTTTAACCTGATCTGAATTATTCAGATTCTATCAGTAGAACCAGTTTTTATTGCAATTGATGTTGCATTAATACGAGTAGGACACGTCATGATACATGGCGAGACGGACACCGATTTTGGTTTGTCCTAGTGTATTTTGGAGTGCTCATGTCATGTCTAACACAGACACAACACTGATGTTGCAGTTTTCATGCTTCCTAGATAGGAATTTTACATTACGAAATTTTCAGAAATAGATATACATCATATTTTTGTTTTTTAGACATTAAAATGTGCTCTTTGAAATGTGAAGATAAGAGCACGTTGTGTACCTTTCCTTTTCCATCAATTGGTTGTTATGTTGGTTTTTCGTTTGTTTTTTGATGAAGGTTAAAAAAGTTGTAATCTATTGGTTCAAATGTTAAGTACTATTTGATTACATAGATATGTTAGGGAATCCTATACCAATCATCAGTTAAAGGAAACTTTGGGCTAATATTTTTTCCCCAATAAATGAATGTTAATATTGTTATCCTTCTTAACTTCTCTTTGTACACCCTCTTTTTTAATAGAATTGAACTCCCAAAGAACTTTATTGCTTTTTGTGTTAGCTTATCCATATTTTTCTTTATAAATTCCTTCATACTCCATTCGTAATGGAGGTGCCTTTTGTTAGAGAAGTATACTTTCGCATCACCAATGGACTTTAAAGTTTAAATGTTGGTTCTAAAAATTTCAACGTAATGAGGCTTCTAACAGTTTCCATCCTCTGTGGGAAAGTCACTTGATCCATACTTTATATGAACTATTCCTGACACCAGACACATTTTAAGGTGGGTGGGTTGGGGGAGTGTGGGGGTGTCCAGCCTTCTTCAAAGCTGCAAGCTTTGATCATTTTTTTTTTCATAATTTTTTGCTTAAGATGAACTTACAGCAGTCGTGTTTAATTTATTTTATCTATACCTCAAAGATTTTGCCAAGGAATGAATTTGCTGTTTTCCTAGGCTAAAATTTGTATTAGTACATGGTGTTCGTCTTTTTGCTTGTTATGTTGGAGGCTGCAGTTACTGCAGACATTTTTCTGAACAGAGACTGGGAAGAGGTATGCATTTCCTAAGGGCTTTTCTTACGGCTTCATCACTTTGATTTGCTATTTTATTCCTATTTGATGGTTTTAACCTTTCATTAGGATTTCCCGGAGGATGAAACAGGGAGATTTGAAGAATTCAAACATTTTGTTCGGTCAAACTTTGAACTGTGCAAATGGATAGGCTTAGGGGTTGTTGCTGTGCAGGTAAGCTGATTATACAAACAAGTGTACTATCTATCTAAAATGATAATCATGTAACACAACCTACAACAACCCATATTATCCCATGGTATTGTCTGGAATTGAGATTGTGCACTTATTTTTGAGTGATGAGTTAGGCTGTATTTTGGTTGCAAAGAAAATGATAAGAAGGGACATCTGGAAGACAAGGACATCTGGTTAATTTCTTTCACTTTCACAATTGGCAAATGTAACTTATTAGTAGAAATATCACAAAACCTTCCTTTCTATTTCTGTTTCAGTTTCTTTAGAAAATTACATTTGCAAGATGGTATCCAACTTGTAAGTTGAAACGGCTGGCATTTGAATGTTGTGGCACAGCGAGAGAAACCTTAGTATAGTAGTTTGATATTCCGGTTGTGAAATTGTAATTACTTATTCAATTTATAAGTAAATGGATTATTATAGCTATGGTATTCTAGATTTTTCTTAAAATTATTGCATACCTTGAAATTAAATAATTTACATAATATTGGCAAGCAACATTTGGTTGGGGTAATCTTATAATGAATTTGTTATTTACTCTTCTATTTCTGTGGAAACTTAGTATGTAGCTTTGAGCTTATATGTTGAATAATATAAAAATTTCTAGAGTTTCGGTGCAAGTGACATAGGCTTTAACATGTTACCAGTTTATCCAAGTTCGAGTATCCTCTAGCGTGCATTTTAAGCGGGATAAAAATAATTATACCACTGCGTGAATCCAATTCAACCCTCAGCAACACTCTGTTTTGGTACAAGTGACAGATGCAGAATAAAGATAGCGGGAACGTAACTTGGTCATCTATGTATTGCAGAGTACACCTACGCCCCACAACACGGTCACGCTGTAAAGACAAGGGGGCTATAGCTAGTAGCTACAATCCAACGGTCTCCTAAGACCATAGAATCATATTCTCACTCCATCACAAAACATGAAAGTAGTAAGAATAATCACAAGCATGAATAACAGTAAGGCATCCCAAATGCTATCTCGTACTACATCATGAAACTAGCACCACACAACAGTAAGCTAGCGATATGTACAATACTACGAGATTATATACATAATTGTAGTATATATATATATATATATATATATATATATATATATATATATATAAAAATATATATAAAAAAAAAAAATATATATATATATATATAAAAAAAAAATATATATATATATATATATATATATATATATATATATATATATATATATATATATATATATATATATATATATTGGTGGAAAATAAAACTTACTCATGCTCCTGGAGCAGTGTTCTAAAAATCGGCCTAGGCGGCCGCCTAGACGCTAGGCGGTCTCCGGCCGCACCGAAAACCCCCTAGGCGGCCGCCTAGACGCTAGGCGGTCTCCGGCCGCACCGAAAACCCCCTAGGCGGCCGGCCTAGGCGACGCCTAGGCGGTTCGAAAATTCAAATTTAAAAAAAATTCAAAATTTTCAGATTTAAAGTTTCAAATTTCTCAAATTAGAATTTCAAATTTCTCAAATTTGAATTTCAAATTTTAAATTTCCAAAAAAAAAAAAAAAAATTCAAAATTCAAAAAACATACTTACCTGCGGCTGCTTCTGCTGCTTCATCTTGCTTCTGCTGCTGCTGTTGTGACTGCTTCTTCTTCTTCCTGCTGCTGTGACTGCTTCTTCTTCTTCTTGCTGCTGCTGTGGCTGCTTATGCTTCTTCTTCTTGTTGTTGCTGCTGCTGTGACTGCTTCTGCTTCTTCTTCTTCTTCTTCTTGCTGTGGCTGCTGCGGATGCTTCATCTGAGAGGAGAGGGAGAGGGAGAGGGAGAGGGAGGGGAGAGGGCTAAAAAAAAGAGTGTGCGCTAAAAAAGAGAGTAAGTGATAAACTTATGTATAAGGACTCAAACTTGAACCCAACCCCAACGGTGCCCTATTTTTAGACTGAAGCTTCTAGCCAAGTTGTCCAACTTGGTTTTCTGTTTGTATGAACATATACGTAATATATATATGGAGTAAACTACATACGTAAAATAAAATAAAAAAATAGTTTGGCGCCTAGGCACTAGGTGTCCATTTGGCGCACCGAATCCGCCTACCGAAATTTAAAACACTGTCCTGAAGCGCTAACCTCCGAGCGACCTCCATCGAGCGTGATATGATAGATCCTCAGACTCTGGTAATGCAAAATCAGAGTCAAAACCCCTAATAGTAAGTACCACAAGGAAAGCTTTAAGTAATTAAAAAATCAACAATAAAACAATGCGAATATGCAGTGGAACAACTATACTAAACAAGAATGATTATAAATCCGTAGCATGTCAATAGAGCAGCAATTGACCCTACATCAAACAAGAACAAGAGGTTGGAAACTACCCCTCGACAATCTACATCTCTATACCTGACTCTAAGTATATAAATAAATGAAAAGACCAAAATCCGTAGTCTCTCGATAGAGCAATGACCAACCCCTCCAATCAAACAAGAATAAGGGATTGGAGATTACTTAACGAAGGACTATGTCTCTAAGTCGAAAAAATAAACATGTAACTTGTAGTTGTACTTGTAATACGTTACATGTACATGTAACAAACAACTACAACACCTTGTCAAATTCATGCCATGAGAGTACGATATCAATGCACGTCTTGGTAACATGGCTTGACATAAAAAGTAAAATATAGCTCGAGATTTGACAAAAATTCACTCTCAATAGAGTATTAACCGACCGCTATAATCAAACAAGAATGAAAGCTTGAAAAATATTCCTCGACAGACTACGTCTATAAGTCTATCTCGATGCAGGGCAAGCATATAACATGATTAGGCATTAACTGGAATTATGAAACATCAATTCATATCACGACCAAGCAATTTTCCTACGCCTAGGGTTATCATAGTCCTAATTACTAAAAAAAATGTAAGTATAAGAAATCTTTAGCGTGATGCCGCTGCAGACAACCGAGGCTGACCTGAGTAACATCATACCAGCCACCTAGCCGGGAAGCGGGGGTCTCTCCCTGCTGACTACTAGGGACATATATATATATATATATATATATAGAGAGAGAGAGAGAGAGAGAGAGAGGTGCCATAAGAAATGATACCAATACCAGCACTATACTGTTGGCAGGAATTTTTTTTTAAGGAAAATCCTAAACTTAAGGACGTCGTTCTACGTATGGGCCATAGTCGGGGTAAATGGTCGTGCCATGAGTCTCTGCTGGTCTCTGGGGGTTTACAAGTTGGCTCGGTTATCATGAAAACCAGTAAACACTTATTAGTTGCATGTTATTAATCGATTTAGAACACTCCTAAGTATTGCACGAGAGGCATCGTGCAATCCCCTGCGATACACAATGCACGCTAATCGAGGAATACTCGAAGAACATAAATCCATTAATACGAATGAAATACAATATCGATGATCGAGAGCTCACTCTACGAGGATCATGATACTATACTATTAGTATACCCTGATTCACGTAATACGAGAAAACTCTATCCTTCAACCAAGATACTGAAATTACGTATTACGATAAAATACGAAATACAAAGTAAATACAAAATACACTCACGCATCCATATAAAATACAGGTATTGGAGGACCGGTGTTACAGACTTGAACATAATAAACGAGTTTAACATGCATCTTGAAACCCACATAGAAGATGTTGAAACCAAAAGGAATCCCTTTTAAGCTAGTATGGTGTAATTTTCTTTTTCATAATATACATAAACAAGATGTTTAAATAAGACCATAAAATCAATGTTACGACTAATAAACATGTCCAAAAATGTGCATGGCTGAAATGATAATACTAAAATGGACGAGTACAATGAAGTGAAAGAGAAATGAGGGGAGAAATGAGGGTATTTGAAGTTGGAGCCAGTGCCAATTGTTGAAAACATGAAGAAAATTGTCTTTCGGTGGTGCTTGTGCAATAGAAACCAATAGATGCACTGGTTGGGAATAATAGGGTATTAGTTAAAGGAGCAGCTACTAGAATTAGAGGTATTCCTAAATGTACTTGGAATGAAACTGTAAAGAAGGAAATGATATTTGCTAATGTTACAGAAGCATTGCCACTACCAAGGAATCTATAGCTGATCCCAAAAAGGATTGTGGCTGTAAAGAAGGAAATGGTATTTTTGCTAATTTTACATATGACCATTAAGAGAGCTGAATGGAAGAAAACGATTCTAATAGCCAACCCTGCCATCTCTTGTGATTATTCTATTATTTTATTATTTGGTGCTGATGACTATTTATTGTGTGTTCTGAGGATCTCGATTGGCATGCTAGCTTGGATCGCGACTGCCGAAGACTTGCTTACCTAGCCGAGCCCTCCAGGCAAGTATCCCTTGCTCATCGACGACTCTTGCCCTCTCTCCTGAATTTTATTGCATTTAATTAATTTATACTTGTAAATTGTATAACCATGATTAGTATAGCTTAGCAGTAGAACTGCCATGATGATAATTTAGGATAGCTTGGTCGGATACCGGGATAGACCGTATCGGACAACTCGGATGGGTCATCCACACCTCCGAGGACACGAGCACGACTCACTTGTACGGATTGTCCCCACATGCCGACATTATAATTATTCTATTACTTTATTCTGCCGATATGGCCTAGTTTTACAAGTTCTATTCTTTTCTATGAGCTTGTTCAGACAATTACAGTAAAGTCTAATTCACTTTATTATATATTGTCTATTCTTATTTACTTATAAGATTCTATGTGTTAATGTATGACCAACATTAATGCACTTGGCCTTACGAAATATTTATTTCCAGTGGATTGAGTTATAGAATTATAATAGTGATATAGAGATATAACTACCTGACATAGACAACATATACGTATTCGAGCTAGGCTGGAGTCTACTTGATACGTACCTGTCATGTTTACGTAACCTAGTCCTATGTATTTTCAGACTGTAGCGTTACATATTTTTGTGGTGGCCAATGCAGGTCAGAGCATATCGTTTCGCTTACGTTACTATATCGAACGAGCCTGCACTAGGATAAAACCTGATAGAATTTCCAATCCACAATTATCTTGGCACTTCTTTTGAAGTTTCTTTATCGTTCTTGAACTTCGTATTTTGCACTCAACTATTTTCCTTTGCTTTCACATGTCATTGCTTCTCGTCCCTTCTTATTTTGGACTGACGAATGCTCGTGTTTTATGGAATTTGTTAGCATCCCTTAGGTAAATTATGTAAATTAGTTGCTTAATACAAATTTTAGTTGTAGTGATAGATATGAGGGGTATTAGATATGCCATATGCCATAGGTATATAATGGTATTGAGTTTTATCAACTAGTAGACAAAAGTTAAAAAATTTTATGGCAACATGTATTTTGATAGGGTAGTGTAGCTAAAGGTGGGTAGACGACTCAAGGCACAATATGATTCATTGGTGGTAAATTAATGATTGAAATGATTGATGAAGTTATTATAAATTTACAAACTTGAATGGTAGTGGATTGGATTAATTTAAACTTTGAGGCGGTTTTATAAGATATAACCTTGTGTTATGAAAGATCGAAGGATTCTAAAATAAGTAAAAGTTGTTTAACCAAAGTCAAATTAGAAAGAAAGGGAAATTTTAGATATTGAGGGTAGAACATTTAGATAGTGGTTGATAAGGCAATCAAGTAAATTTAGTTTGAGAGATTTTAGTGCTCTTTACTTCAAAAAAAATTCAGAAGAACATTTATGGATATTGAGTTAATGCCAAAAAAAAAATTTGGGGAAAGATATTTGACTTGAGGAGAATAGTATCTTGAAGATTTAATTTAAAATTTGGAATATATATACACACAATTAGAGGATTTGTTAAAGTTTTGAATTTTGAAGGGTTTAATTTTGAAATGACTAAATTTCGAGGGCAATTTTTCTAAGGTAAGTAGATTGTAAGCCCCTCTTGTCATGACCCGCACCCACTGTGAGGGTACGAGAACGTAACGACGCCCAGCCTACGCCGCAGTGTCGGCGGTAGAACGCTGTCCTAGGTCAAACATCTAACAAAATAAAGGTACCTGTACAGTATATATTCTCCGAATGGAGGTGACATAGCAGATACAGTCTCAATCACATCTAAGGTAGAGCATGATAAAGATAGATAAAACATGAAATCCAAAAGAGATACCGCAGATAGAAGTCTAAGTGTCTAAGATACACAAATCCAGAAATACATCTCAAAGCTCAAATACAGTAATCCATAAATACAACTCAAGACAACTGAAAAATAAGCAATAAGCAAAACCCTAGCTATCTATACAACCTCTACTGTGTCTCCTCTAGGCTAGCAGGCAACCTCCAGGTTATCTATAAAATTTGTCAACAGGTCCAGTCAGGACAGGAGCGAGCACAATACATCTCAACAAGTCATGGCAGGAAAGGAAATGTAATCATGCTAGAGAATAAAATACAGGATCTGAAGAAATAGCATAATGTAAAAGAGAGACTGTAAGTAAATATCTATAATATATATAAAGAGAGACAGTGCTAGTGATTCAGCGTACTGGATAAACATGTGAATGGCTAAGGACTGATTCAAGATTACACTACTTGGAATTGATTCATGATTACACTACTTGGATTTATTCACATGTTCATTTATACTCCCCCATCCCCAATCAATACACAAAGATCCATTCAAGTTACGTTAAGATTCATGATTATACTACGTTGCCCATAAAAGGTGATTCATGAATTGATTCGTGAAGGCTCGGTGATCATGAGGGTACATGAGTCACTAGCTGATTCCCGAAGATTCATGTTAATAGAAGCATAAGATACGTGATGAAAGTGAAACACACTGGACAAAAGTATCTGATGCTCCCGAGAGGGATAACATCTCATGAAGGGAGCCATATAGTACCAATCCGTGTTACCAATGTGTCAGCATCAAGTAAGATAGTCTAAAGCAGGAAATATAATCCTAAACATGATATAAAATGATCATAGAATGTACTCGCCTGATAACCTGAACAGCTGATAAGTATAGGGGGTCCAACTGAAGCCACAGAGTCCTATTTAAAGCAACACAGGTTACAAGGTGTTCAAGTTGTAATAAATGAATCTCTACAAGCAATCTATATTATCCTAGGTTCTTCTAAGTCAAATCAACTCTAGGTCAACTCCGGTCAACAATCTAGTCAAACTAGGTCAAGGGTTGACTTACAGTTGACTTTGGTCAACTGGTCAACTCTGGTCAAACAGGGTCAATTTTAGTCTAATTATTAAAGATATAAAGTGTACTTCGTTATTCGTACGTCGAAACTTACGACACGCAAATCGAGATGAGATGATCAACGGTAAAGTTGATAATCTTATTATAGTGATCCACGTGTTCATCTTGTCAATTTCAGCGATGTGAGATCACTGAAATTGACTGATCTCAGTTTCGTTGTACTAATCCCGAAATACGAACATTATAAGAATTAATTATTAATTGATTATAAAAAGGTTAGACTCAGAGAAATTATCAACAAAAATTGTCGGACGATGAAATAAACATTGCCAACGTGTCCAGAATGGTCAAATTAGCTATGATAGCCTACCCATCGGTCCAATTTGGACACAAGGACAAAAAGGTAATTTCGGGTCAAAAATGGTATCCGTGTCGGAGTCGTTTTGTACCGAAAAACGTACAAGAAAACAAGTCCATAAAATATAACAAATTATATGTCCACGAAATCAAAATGATGATACGAATCCAACGGTATATCCAGAATTGGATTCCGTTGACCCGATCTCAATTTGGTCAGTTGACCAGAACTTGGAATTTTAATTTGTACGGAAATACGTGCCGCAGCCAATGTTCTCAAAACTCAGCAAACTACATGTCAACGAGTCCAGAATGACGATACGAACTCAACGGTATATCCGAAATTGGATTTCGATGAGCCGGCGTCAAAAAGTTCCGTTGACCCGGACTGTGGGACCCACTTTGCACCGAAATGCGTGCCAGGGCTCACGTCCTCCAAATCTAACAAATTTTATATGAAAACATGCGAGAACGACGCCACGAGTCTACTGGTGGTGTCAGAAATGAAATATGGAGTCCCGTGTTCAAAAATGGAATTTTACAAGTTAGAATTTACGAATTCGGACGTCCAACTTTGGCGTCGAATTCAACCAATCAAACAAGCTCACAATGAAACGAAACTGGAGGGGTAGCAAGAGGGTTATACCTACTTCGCACAGGAACTGGTAGCACGCCAAATGGAGCTGCGGTGGAGGAGGTACAAGCTGACGAAGTTGACTCCGCAAAACTGTCCAAAATTAATACAATTTAAACGGTCAACTTGGTGGCCGGTTTTGATGTATCAAACGGTAAAATTAACGGACAAAAATTGACAGGAGTGAAGGTGGATATACCGAGATTGTGACGGAGCGAAAAATTGTCGATACAACGATCGGATTCTCAAAAAAACGTGCGTGAAGTCGCTGCGACGGAACGCAAATTCTGGATCGATCCCGCGCGCGTCACGACGGAACTTCGTGCGAAACGCACGAATCGCCTCGACGGCGCGTTCCGGAGGACGGTGGCCGCCATGGGAGTGCTCGTCGGGGGGCGTCCAGCCTAGCGGGGCCAGTTACGGCGACGACGGTGCCTGAACGGCGGCCTGCACGCCGGCCAAAGGGGGCGCGCAAGCTGCTGTTGGTCGCGCAGTTGCTGGCCGCTGTCGCTGGTGGCTCGTGTGGCCTGGCCTGGCCTAGCCCGGCGACGGCGGGGGCTGCGCGGTCTCGACGAGGGTTGGGCGGCGGTGCTGGACGGTGGAGGTGGTGGCGGAATGGTGGTTATTGCTAGTGGTGATGATGGTTTAAAAGAAGGAAGAGGAAAGAATGGGAGGTTGCTGTGGGTGGCCGACGGCCTGGAGGGGGTGGTCGACGGCGTCGGCCACGCCGGAGGGAGGCTGGTGGTGTTGGTGGCTAAGGTGTTGGTGGTGTTGGTGGCTAAGGTGTTGGTGGTGGTGATGGCCATAGTGTTGGTGATGATGAGAGGGAGAAGGAGGAGAAGAGGTGGTGGAGTCGACGACCAGGGTGGTGCGGCCTGCTGGGGGTGGTGGCCGACGACCTAGGCCAGGGAGGAGGGGGAGGTCGGGCTAGGCTGCTGGTGTTGGTGTTTGAGTAGGAATAATTTAAGGAAGGAGAGAGAGAGGATAAGAGAGAGAGATTTATTAAATGAGGGAGGAAGAGAGAGAGAGAGAAAAAGTGACTCCCTAAATGTTAGGGACGGCCACTTGGCTAGGGGATGTTTGTATGTAGGAAATCAATGGATAAGATTTGTTTGGAGAATCCAAATGCTAGAATTTTATTATAGGAAAATTAGGTTATTCCTATAGGATTTAATATCAATAGAATTTCTATTAAATATACAAAAAATAGGTAGAAAGAGTAATTGATATTTTTTTCAAGGATAATGAGGCTGAAGGTGTCATGATGGAGAGTAACATGGAGCTTGGACTGGGTTCGGTCAAACCGGGTTGGATCAAAACCGGACATTGCGAAATAATCGAATAAAAATATGTGTTGATGATCATGAGTAAATAAGTAGCACATGGGGATTCCAATAAATGGGACACAAGTGACATGCGGACAGTAGACTCAATGTAGGCCATGTCCATATTTGGGACTGACAGGTTTTGGTCGACAGGGTACCCACAAATCAAGTTGGAAAATGAATGTGACACCGTAGGGTGAAATAAAATCGAGTCACGTGTCAGAAAAATTGTGTGAAGCAAATGGAGCACAAAATAGTGTGTCTAAGTGGGACACGAAGGTCATGGGTGAAGAGCGTCTCGAGTGGATCATGCATGATGAGTTGGTTTTAAGAGAATGACTGGTCTTGTGCTCTCAAATTAAAAGTCACGTTAACGTGCTAATAGTGATCAAGGAAAAGAGTGGAAAAATTTATTAATAATCAAATGGTCTAAATCGACCCGAAGTTGCGCGAAACAGAAAGAGTACAAGGGAACAAGTTTGGATGGGACATTATATACCATCATGAAGGTAATCATGTCCACTACAAAACTCGTGAAGAAGATTTCCAGAGTTGAACATCCCTGACACTCCAAATATCAAAGGCACGGACAAGTATACTTAAGGATAATTAAACAGAATAATTTATTTATTGAAACTAAATCAATCAGAAAAAAAAATCAACCTGAAATTTAGGATGCTCACATCCTACCCACCTTATAAAAATTTCGTCCTCGAAATTAAAATGTTCATACTCCTTCTAGGTCAAACCCACACAATTAAGTCCCAGAACTTAAACAAATCATACCATCAAAAGGACGGCATACAAGGTCATGGTATATGGTGGCAGTGAAAGTCTCATCTAGGTATACTAGTCATGCTAACCTAAACGGTCATAGGGTATCAAAATACAAGCAATCTAGGGTGCTAAACTAGAAAGATACAGAATAACAAATCATCAAAACTGTAAGGCTGTCTACCATCCTATATGAAACTGGTACTATTCAAAAATAAAATAAGGATAACCACAAATTTTCTATTAAGGGATACCATTCAAGAAAAAATATCACAATAAAAAGAAAAAAATGAAAGTCAATTGCATTGAAATTCAATCACAATATATTTATATATATAGCGTTAGAGAGGGAAAAGCTAGCATTATGTAAAGGTTATGTGGTTCGTATGTGTATGGGTGTATGTGGACATGTTCATATGGTTAGATAGTAGGCATGTGTGTATGTGAATTATACATGAAAGCGTATAGGAGGATTTGGGTTTCAAAACAACGACTATCAAGTTACACTACTCATGGCATATTGGTTAAACAATCTACAATGCACAACCTATTTACTCATAACATGCATGGCTAACCATATCTATATATATAAAGAGGTAGAGATTTAGTTATGTATCTATATACATTATAACATGTATGCCTAAGCTCTATATATATCTATCTAGATATATAATCATAACATAGAGAGGAAGGGTTAGGTTTACATGGCAGTGTATACTAAGTTAGGGTGTGTGTGTCCATGTACAGGGTTAGTTTAGTACTGAAAGGTTAAATCCAGTTTTAGATCAGCATTTACATACAAAAATCTAAAAATAACTAACATTTAAACCAGTACAATATTAACATAATGCAGTTTCAGATTTTTAGGGATTTGAAACATCACAACCAACTCAATGCTCTCAACACATCCTAAACATGATGGAGATGAAACCCTAACATACTATTCATACCTTTAGCTACACATACAGTTCAATATTACATATTAAATCTGAAATTGAACTAAACATTTGAAATCAATATAAAAATGTTAACATGTATTCAGTTTTAGGATATTAGAGAAATTTGAACATCAACCAACCCAATGTTTATCACAACCTAACATGTAAGAATATGAAACCAAAATTTATATCCCTACATGTCACAATGTATATAGCTCAAAATATTACATTTTTTAAAAATAAAAAAATAAAACAACAAATTGAACTAAACATTTAGAATCCAGTATTAAGGGTTAATATGCACACAATCTTAGATTTGACAATTTCAAACACAAAACTCAACTAAATTTTTTTGAATTGAAATCCTATGTATAACATACATGTGCAGTGATGTAAACAAAACTAACAACATGAAACCTATATTGAATTACGAGTTTAAACTGGAAAAACAGAAAACCAGAAATATTGGGATTTTGACAATTTAAACATCAACAACATATTAATATGTATTTAGATAGGTGGGAAATCAAGTGTAGCATGCATACGTGTCAGGCAAAGAGTCTGTGTCCACTATATATATATTCTCATGTCCCAATATAAAAATTAAATTCTACATCAAGACCAACATTTAGATTCCTACCAAAATTGCAAAGTAGGTGATTGATGTAACCAAGACAGTTTAATTATTATTATTATTTAATACAAGAATAGTAGCAAGAAGAAAATAACAATAAAATCTGTTCTATTTATTTGTTTAAAAGAAGGAACCATTTTGAAACCCAGAGCTAAAATATCAAATCCAAGATAAGCTCTAGCAAAATTATCGATTCATTGTATTAAGAAGAAACCCATAGCAAGAAGTTACACAAATGTTTATAAAAACAGCTAAACCTACTCCTAAGTTAAACAATGAGAAGCGAAATAAAACAAAACAACAATAAATTATTTTTTTTTGAAGGACTGAAACAAAAATAGAGAAAACATGTTCGAAAACATTTAAGGTACAATCTGATAATCATATGCGTCTATCCAAAATCATGGTACTCTAAATCCTCGTCATACTAGTAAGCAAGGCTACGATAATCACAGAGTCCTCGACTTAGGCACATACCTCTAGAATCATGGTATTTAACATTTTCGCGATGCCGCTAGCTTGGCTGCGAAAACCTTAAATTCCTACACCCGAGAAATATATCCAAAGTCAGACTATATGTCCTCACCATGCTGGCTAATGTGACTGTAGAAGACTAAATTCCATAACATAGATGACCTAGCCCATATAATTTTATCTTGACAAAAATTAAATTAAATTAACAATGAATACCCTAAAAAAATCAAATTTATCAACGAACATTAAGATTCAAAAATGAACAAAAATCTATCAAGTCATATAAATACAAACTCGGATGCAACAGCTAACATCAAGATTCAAAACTCAACAATCATCATCAAAATTAAATCCAACAACAGAAAGTAAAGATAAATCAAATCAAGGGGAGAAGAATTTTCAAATCGAAGTTAAAATAAGATTCTCAAGGGTCGTCCCAGGAATCTCTCAAGAAATCCTAACTGTGATTGAGTACCTTCAAAAAATATGTCCTAATCCTACTGTGGGCTGTAGTAATACTCTAGTTCGAATACCACTACACAAACTCGACCTGCATGGGCCACCACTAAAAATGTGTCACGACCCGCACCCACTGTGAGGGTACGAGAACGTAACGACGCCCAGCCTACGCCACAGTGTCGACGGTAGAACGCTGTCCTAGGTCAAACATTTAACAAAATAAAGGTACCTGTACAGTATATACTCTCCGAATGGAGGTGACATAGCAGATACAGTCTCAATCACAGCTAAGGTAGAGCATGATAAAGATAGATAAAACATGAAATCCAAAAGAGATACCGCAGATAGAAGTCTAAGTGTCTAAGATACACAAATCCAGAAATACATCTCAAAGCTCAAATACAGTAATCCATAAATACAACTCAAGACAACTGAAAATAAGCTATAAGCAAAACCCTAGCTATCTATACAACCTCTACTGTGTCTCCTCTAGGCTAGCAGGCAACCTTCAGATTATCTGTAAAATTTGTCAACAGGTCCAGTCAGGACAGGAGCGAGTACAATACATCTCAACAAGTCATAGCAGAAAAGGAAATGTAATCATGCTAGAGAATAAAATACAGGATCTGAAGAAATAGCATAATGTAAAAGAGAGACTGTAAGTAAATATCTATGATATATATAAAAAGAGACAGTGCTAGTGATTCAGAGTACTGGATAAACATGTGAATGGCTAAGGACTGATTCATGATTACAATACTTGGAATTTATTCATGATTACACTACTTGGATTTATTCACATGTTCATTTATACTCTTCCATCCCCAATCAATACACAAAGATCCATTCAAGTTACGTTAAGATTCACGATTATACTACGTTGCCCATAAAGGGTGATTCATGAATTGATTCATGAAGGCTCGGTGATCATGAGGGTACATGAGTCACTAGCTGATTCCTGAAGATTCATGTTAATAGAAGCATAAGATACGTGATGAAAGTGAAACACACTGGACAAAAGTATCTGATGCTCCCGAGAGGGATAACATCTCATGAAGGGATCCATATAGTACCAATCCGTGTTACCAACGTGTCAGCATCAAGTAAGATAGTCTAAAGCAGGAAATATAATCCTAAACATGATATAAAATGATCAGAGAATGTACTCGCCTGATAACCTGAACAGCTGATAAGTATAGGGGGTCCAACTGAAGCCACAGAGTCCTATTTAAAGTAACACAGGTTACATGGTGTTCAAGTTGTAATAAATGAATCTCTACAAGCAATCTATATTATCCTAGGTTCTTCTAAGTCAAATTAACTCTAGGTCAACTCCGGTCAACAATCTAGTCAAACTAGGTCAAGTGTTGACTTACAGTTGACTTTGGTCAACTGGTCAACTCTGGTCAAACATGGTCAATTCTAGTCTAATTATTAAAGATATAAAGTGTACTTCGTTATTCGTACGTCGAAACTTACGACACGCAAATCGAGATGAGATGATCAACGGTAAAGTTGATAATCTTATTATAGCGATCCACGTGTTCATCTTGTCATTTTAGCGATGTGAGATTACTGGAATTGACTGATCTCAGTTTCGTTGTACTAATCCCGAAATACGAACATTATAAGAATTAATTATTAATTGATTATAAAAAGGTTAGACTCAGAGAAATTATCAAAAAATATTGCCGGACGATGAAATAAACATTGCCAACGTGTCCAGAATGGTCAAATTAGCTAGGATAGCCTACCCATCGGTCCAATTTGGATACAAGGGCAAAAAGATAATTTCGGGTCAAAAACGGTATCCGTGTCGGAGCCGTTTTGCACCAAAAAATGTACAAAAAAATAAGTCTATAAAATATAATAAATTATATGTCCACGAAACCAGAATAATGATACAAACCCAACGGTATATCCAGAATTGGATTCCGTTGACCCGATCTCAATTTGGTCCGTTGACCAGAACTTGGAATTTCAGTTTGTACGGAAATGCGTACCGGAGCCAATGTTCTCAAAACTCAGCAAACTACATGTCAACGAGTCCATAATGACGATACGAACTCAACGGTATATCCGGAATTGGATTCTGATGAGCCGACGTCAAAAAGTCCCGTTGACCCGGACTGTGGAATCCACTTTGCACCGAAATACGTGCCAGGGCTCACGTCCTCCAAATCTAACAAATTTTATATAAAAATATGTCAGAACGACTCCATGAGTCTACTGGTGGTGTCAGAAATGAAATCTGGAGTCCCGTGTTCAAAAATAGAATTTTACAAGTTGGAATTTACGAATTCGGACGGCCAACTTTGGCGTCAAATTCAACCAATCAAACAAGCTCACAATGAAACAAAACTGGAGGGGTAGCAAGAGGGTTATACCAGCTTCGCACAGGAACTGGTAGCACGCCAAATGGAGCTACGGTGGAGGAGGTACAAGCTGACGAAGTTGACTCTGCGAAACTGTCCAAAATTAATACAATTTAAACGGTCAACTTGGTGGCCGGTTTTGATGTATCAAACGGCAAAATTAATGGACGAAAATTGACAGGAGTGAAGGTGGATATATCGAGATTGTGACGGAGTGAAGAAATCGTCGATCCAATGGTCGAATTCTCAGAAAAACGTGTACGAAGTTGCTGCGACGGAACACGAATTCTGGATCGATCCCGCGCGCGTCACGACGGAACTTCATGCGAAACGCACGAATTGCCTCGACGGCGCATCCCGGAGGATGGTGGCCGCCATGGGAGTGCTTGCAGGGGGGCGCCCAGCCTAGAAGGGCCAGTCGCGACGACGGCTGCGCCTGAACGGCGGCCTGTACGCCGGCCAAAGGGGGCGCGCAAGCTGCTGTTGGTCGCGCGGTTGCTGGCCGCTGTCGCTGGTAGCTCGCGCGGCCTGGCCTGGCCTAGCCCGACGACGGTGGAGGCTGCACAGTCTCGACGAGGGTCGGGCGGCGGTGCTGGACGGTGGAGGTGGTGGCGGAATGGTGGTTATTGCTGGTGGTGATGATGGTTTAAAAGAAGGAGAAGGGGAGAATAGGAGGTTACTGTGGGTGGCCGACGGCCTGGAGGGGGTGGTCGACGGCGTCGGCCACGCCGGAGGGAGGCTGGTGGTGTTGGTGGCTAAGGTGTTGGTGGTGGTGATGGCCATGGTGTTGGTGATGATGAGAGAAAGAAGGAGGAGAAGAGGTGGTGGAGTCGACGGCCAGGGTGGTGCGGTCTGCTGGGGGTGGTAGCCGACGGCCTAGGCCAGGGAGGAGGGGGAGGTCGGGCTAGGCTGCTGGTATTGGTGTTTGAGTAGGAATAATTTAGGAAAGGAGAGAGAGAGGATAAGAGAGAGAGATTTATTAAATGAGGGAGGAAGAGAGAGAGAAAAAGTGACTCCCTAAATGTTAGGGCCGGCCACTTGGCTAGGGGATGTTTGTGTGTAGGAAATCAATGGCTAAGATTTGTTTGGAGAATCCACAGGCTAGAATTTTATTATAGGAAAATTAGGTTATTCCTATAGGATTTAATATCAATAGAATTTCTATTAAATATACAAAAAATAGGTAGAAAGAGTAATTGATATTTTTTTCAAGGATAATGAGGCTGAGGGTGTCATAATGGAGAGTAACATGGAGCTTGGACTGGGTTCGGTCAAACCGGGTTGGATCAAAACCGGACATTATAAAATAATCGAATAAAAATAGGTGTTGATGATCATGAGTAAGTAAGTAGCACATGGGGATTCCAATAAGTGGTACACAAGTGACATGCGGACAGTAGACTCAATGTGGGCCATGTCCATATTTGGGGCTGACAGGTTTTGGACGACAGGGTTCCCACAAATCAAGTTGGAAAATGAATGTGACACCGTGGGGTGAAATAAAATCGGGTCACGTGTCAGGAAAGTTGTGTGAAACAAATGGAGCACAAAATGGTATGTCTGAGTGGGACATAAAGGTCATGGATGAAGAGCGTCTCGAGTAGATAATGCATGATGAGTTGGTTTCAAGAGAATGACTGGTCTTGTGCTCTCAAATTAAAAGTCACGGTAACGTGCTAATAATGATCAAGGAAAAGAGTGAAAAAATTAATTAATAATCAAATGGTCTAAATCGACCCGAGGTTGCGCGAAGCAGAAAGAGTACAAGGGAACAAATTTGGATGGGACATTATATACCATCATGAAGGTAATCCTGTCCACTACAAAACTCGTAAGAAGATTTCCAGAGTTGAACATCCCTGACACTCCAAATATCAAAGGTACGGACAAGTACACTTAAGGATAATTAAACAGAATAATTTATTTATTGAAACTAAATCAATCAGAAAGTAAAATAAAAAAAATCAACCCGAAATTCAGGGTGCTCACATCTCTAAATTTTAGTTTATAAATATATTAAATAAACATTCAATTAGAATGTCTTATTATTTATTGCCTTTACGGTACCATTTCTCGTAATTTAGCTATAAGTAGCACAACACTAGTTATTTTCTTCCAAACAAATTTGCATACATAACCTAGTCAAGCCCCTCTATATTTATACCATTCATGTCCCACTCAAATACATCTTCTTGTACTTCATTTTAATAGCACAACATTCACATAGAAAATTGTAGTTCAATATTTGAAAATTGTAGTTCAATATTTGACCATTTTTCTATGTATGTTCCAATCAAAATTGGAGACACAAATACGACCTGAACCCTTCGTCCCAAAGGAGCATCATGATCTAGACTAATCCTAGAACACTCATGTAGCTTGTGTCTCACTCAAATGGAACCCTACACACTCTCTAAATACCCACAAATCATTAGGACATCTACGTAGAAAAATTAGGTTTAATGAGCTATAAAAGTTTATCGGTGCGTCAAAATAGACCGAAACGAGAGCCAAATGGTGCACCAACTCAATCCTTTTATATATAGGACTTAATTAGGTAACTCCTAGAGGGTTTAGACCAAGTTATTGGGTTCCTAAAGTGAGAGGATATTAGCTTATATTTTTGACAGTCCACAAGGGTCAAATGGGGTATAGGTTGGGTTTTAGCCCAAATAAAGTAACCAAATGAACCCCCAAACCTAACCTAGCCTAGATAGGGGTTAACCCTAACCTTAACCCTATCTCTCTCATAGCTCACTCGCACACTCACACACATAAACACTGTAAACCCTTGGATCCATTATTATTAACATTTTATATTTATTTTCTAAAGTACTAAATGACTTATATAGTTGTATGTTAATATTCACCCCAAAAAATAAAGGAAATAGTGGCTTTTGCAAACTGATTTCTCAAAGGGCTTAAATGCAAACTTGGTTTTCAAATTTAAAAGAACTGCTTTGGCCATTTATAAGACCTTTGTATTTGAATTTGGCTCCGAATCCAATTTTGATTCTTCTAAATCCTTTGATAAAATCATATAGGAATTCAAATCCATTTTCCCTTTATCATCTAATATATATATATATATATATATATATATATATATATATATATATATATATATATATATATATATATATATATATATATATACGTAGAGGAGCAGTCGATCCCTCCCCACGAACCCTAATACACTCATCTCTTTCCCATCGCAAGAGTGGAGGATTAAGCCAGAGGAGCAGTCGAGTTTCCATACCCCGACCTCAATAGGTACATAACCCTGTTCTCTAATTTACAGTTCTTGAAATATATGCATAACGTGTTCGAATTTATGTCTATAAGGATCGAAGAGTTACTTGTAAATATGTGGTCCCTAGATTCTGTAAATAGGAGGGGCAACCCTGTTCTAGGATTCGTTGTGTTTTCGATATGCATATCCGGGTACCGCTTCGACCTAGGTTACATGGTGCTCCGACTATCATTAATCTATAGGTTATTTTTGCTCTAATAACCACATGTGTTTTATGATTAGGCATCAGTAGTATGCAAATTTTAGCCTATACCTTGGATACTTGTGCCTTTCTCAGGAAACGGTTTGTTTAATGAACTACTGATAGTTTCCCTAGTAATATATCAATATGAGATACAGGAATGGGGAGTCTGTATAGGCGCAGAACAAAGGTTGTCATAGGGTAACATATAGGGCTGTCTTTGCAATATTGGTGATAGGTAATAGGGTGTGGGTCGATTTGAGAACGTCCTAGTGTGTCATGATTGGGCGTTCAGGTGGGTTTTGATCCTTTGTAGGTTGCAAATCTCAGCAACACACAAGAAGTACCCAGGTATCAATGCGTATCAGAGATTGTAGAAGGGATACCAGTACATGTTGGAATCGGTAAAGTGCTGATAACTCAGCCAGTAATGTATCTGTGATTGCCTTAATGACCAAATACTGGACAGATAATAAAGAAGGTTTGTGAAGGCCTTGAAGAGATGTCCTTCGGTGCCTACGTGGGTTCTAGGAAGACTTCCATAAGTGTATTTAGACTATAGAGGAGACTATCATATCGGGTTTTGCAACAAGAGACAATTGAGAGATATGCAGCAATTGTCAATGAGTCTTTTATATTTATGGGCTTCTATTGCTTTTAGTTTAGGCATAATGCCATAGATTTAGATGAATATTAGAGTTATCATCACTTTGAAGCTTCTATTCAAGATTCCTGTTAGGTGTGGCACTACTTTGTTTTACTATCTCTTAGTCTAGCCATAAATGTGTTTGAATTTGAATAGTTTCTCTTGCTATATGCAATATGTTTTAGTCAAGCTCGACAAATGAATTTTTAGCTCTCTATCAATTGTTGCAGTATTGGATATAAGTCATTACCTAGTCTGTATACTGACCACTTAAAACCTTGAATCTAAATATTTTTTGTTGAAAGCCAATTATTTATGTCAATTTGGAACATGGAAGAGATAGGTTTGAGTGAGGGAAACTAATGAGATATAATAGTCTGGATTATCTATAACAATATACAAGCAAGATCTGAACTGATGGTTTTAGATGGAAATATGTGTATGTGATGATATTTTGAATATCAAGTACTATGACTTGTGAGTCTTTGCCTGAGCATTATATTTAGGTAATATGCAAATAACCAGTGGGTTAGCAAGTAAGTAGTAGTTGACCTTCTACATTAGAAAAGGGTATAACCACATACACGAGTGGCTTACATTGAGCGTATGCCAGATAAAGGAGTAATACTAGACAAGAGGATGCAAAAAAGACTAGGTTCACATTGAAGGACACATGGGTATGACAGGTTAGGCTGGTAGCAGGGGTAGATACAACATAACTGGTTGTATGGGCTTGTAGGACTCTTGAGAAATCAAACCTATGTGCGGCAGAGTATACCAAATATAGGGGAATCATATAAAGGAGAGCAACTGAGGAACTAATATATACATAATAGTTCTTAAAGCTATACGAGTACAAAACAGGGAGGACCCTGGTGATTTGGGGAGTACGGCATGGCAATAATAGGGAAAGGAAACCCCAAATCCTTTGTGTGTGAAGGTTTGTGTGTTACACACTGTGTACCACCAATGGGAGTCCAGTTTGCTTAATAAGACCACTAGATAAAACACATAGGAGTTGGAAAGATTATGTATGGAGGTAAGGGTAGGCCTAGACAGTAACATGAAGGAAAATGATAATTAAGACAGATGCACAGAGGATGCATACTGCTATATCATCATAGACAGGATAAAGAAGGGGATCAGGTCTGAAACCAATAGGGATAGGACTATGGGTATATGAATGGAACTAGAGAGTGGAGGGAAGTGAACTACGAAGAGAATAGTGTCACAATCTGTACCCAGTATAGGGCACAAGAAGTGGGTACGTCCAGCCTACGTCGTAGTATCGGCGGTATAACGTTGTTCTAGGTCACAATCTGTAATGTCTGTGGTTCGTATTACGTATTTTGGAATACGTGTACGTATTTTATCTTGTATTGCATGTTTTTTTGCTTAGTTTCCTTCTTGGCTCGGTTTATTCTTGGTTCGGGTTGGCTTGGTTCGGTTTGGGATTACTTTTGGTTCATCATGGACCAAAGGGTGAACCCCTACCTACCACCACCACTACCATTTATCAACCCATTCTTTCTCCTCCCTTCATTACTCTTCTTCCTTTCTCCATTACTCCTTCACCTACCAGAGAGAGAGATGGAGAGGTCTAGGCAAGTGCAACTTGCTTCATGGAGGAACTCCAATTTTATTGCTTCATTCTCTTACTTACAGCATTTTAACTTACTTTAGTACTTGGTATTTCCACTTTCCATGGCTAGATTCTTGTAGATCTAAGTTTACTTTATTTTCGGAATTCTTGGGTTTTGATCTACTTAATCTTGTTATTTCTGAGTTTTGATGGTTCCATGTTGTAGAGGCTTTCTTTTTTACCCTATTTTGACCTATGGAAGTTCGGATTTGAGCTCCGGAGGATGGAGTTATGGAGCTTGAGGACTTGGCTCTCATGGTGTTCTTCTTCTCGGTATTTTGGAGAAGATGAACTGTGCTTAACTTTACCGCATGAATATTTCATGCGGCAAGTATTCTCTTGAGCCGCATGGCTGAAAGTACTTGAGCTGCATGAGGGTTGAACTCATCTAGCCGCATAACTCGCTCATTCCCAGCCGCATAATACTCTGCACTTCTCGAGCCGCATGAGACGCTACCCTTAGCCGCATGCGCCCTTCGCGCTGGCCGCATGGGACTTTACTTGACCCAGCTGCATGAGACGCTACCCTTAGCCGCATGCGCCCTTCCCGCTGGCCGCATGGGACTTTACTTGACCCAGCCGCATGAGACGCTACCCATAGCCGCATGCGTCCTTTCCGCTGGCCGCATGGGACTTTACTTGACCCAGCCGCATGAGACGCTACCCATAGCCGCATGTGTCCTTTCCGCTGGCCGCATGGGACTTTACTTGACCCAGCCGCATGAGAACAACTTCCTGAGCCGCATGTCCCCCTTTTTATCTCCTGGCCGCATAAGCGCACCCTTATCAGCCGCATGGACCCAATTTATTTCAGCCGTATGGCTCCGCTCTTGTCTCAGCCGCATGGACCAATTCATCTCAGCCGTATGGTCGCATGCGCCCTCTTATCCCGCTGGCCGCATGAGGACTGATATCCTTAGCCTCATAGGCTTTTCTTTATCAGCCGCATGCGTCTGACCCTATTCCGCCGCGTAGGCTATTCTCCTCCCAGCCACATGAGATTATTTCCGGCCGTATATTCCTGAACCGCATGACTCTCCTATAGCTCTGTACTATTATTTTATTATTATTTTAGCCCATGCCTTGGAACCCCTATGGTATGTTTATGCCCATTTTATATCCTTACGCCTTTTGTCCTGAATTTGATAAATTACGATTTGATTGGCATGATTGAAATGACAATTGTACATGACATAGTGTGACAAGGAACTAGCATGACCTGATAGTGGTCCGTCGTGGCGCACTCCTGACAAGTACACTTGACATGATAACCTGACCTGATATCTTGATAAGCTGTTGCGACGGCTACCTGACATGACATGACCTGTATAAATAACCTGGACACCGTGGGCGATTGTGCTTGTACAAATAATCCAGTCCTGTCTTGAATCATGTCTAGGAGGGGACTCTTGAGTACCACGGTCAGGAGTACCTATTGAAATGGATTAAGGCTAATAACTAGATTAATACACTAGTCATAAAGAGATCTCCCAGCTACAGGCAATCCCGTTACCTGGGCACGCCTTGGGATCTGTAGCCTGCCGTCGAGTAGGGCACATTTCCAGCACACTGTCATGTGTTGCACCCTTCAAGCTACCTAAGGGTACATTTGTTTCCTGGACGATGTACCCACCTGAATTCAACTCTAAATCTTTCAACCCGGGTAACCTGGATGGTCTGCAGGGCTTGTGGCTATGGAATAATCTCTCTGCATCTTGCTAGTAACTAGGCCTGTGATAACCCTAGTTAGTTAAAGTATCAAGCCGTAATTCTTGCTTGGCCGTGAAATGATTGGATGGAGTCTAACCAGTCTAGTCTTGTCCTGATTCTGTTCCAGATTACTGCATGCCTGTATTTATTTTACCGATAAATGGTGAGAATTCCAAGTTCTGCTCAGACGAAGGGTTACAACCCCGGTCCTTGTTTGGTTTACGGGTTGTAACCTGGTTATCTGAATAGTTCCATGGTTATCTCGTCGTATATCATCCTGGTGTATTTTTTTTATTTCCAGTTCTTACTTTTATTTATACTTTTGTGCTGATTGCTGGTTTTAGTTCCTAAGTGAAGCTTTCTTTGTGGCACTTGCTCTTTTTGGGATCTGACCCAGCTGGTTTTGTATGGCCAGATTTCGGAGCAGCTCCAGAGGATCTACCAACTTTCCAGCCCGATGGTGAACACCAGGCGTAACCAGGGCAACGAGTGGGTTATTTTTGGCTCTCCCACTTTATTGTAAAAATATTCTTTTGAGGCGTTTAGCCGACGAGCACCTGTTTAGCTCGATTGCACTTACTTACTGTTTGCCTGCGGGCTGTAACATGATTGACAGATCCTAGGGTTGATCATGTATGACTAAACTCTTGCTAGTCCTAACATTTTGTAACGACTAGCTTCATGATCAGCTGAATATGTAATATTTGGGATGCCTTATTGTTGTATATTTAATGACCATACATCTTGTGACTTTACTTACTTGCTGATGATTGAGACACTAGGCTTGTTCATGACCATAGGAGACTGTTGGCTTGTAGTAAACCCTCATGTATCTAGACAGCCGTGACCGTGTAGCGAGATGGATTCCATTTCATATACGTAGCTGGCTATGTCTGCCCCCGTTCTCCAGTATTCTGGTTCTGGGGCGTGACACAATCATAACTAAACACAATATGATATACTCTCCAAACGGAGGACAATCACGAAAGGATACAACTCAATCACAAAACTAGAGGTAGATAATCAGCACAATAAGATAGATATGAAATCTATAAGAGATACAAATAGAAGGCAAGTAAGTCCAAGTGTCTAAACAACACCAACATCTCAATATCCACAAAATACAATCAAAGACAACAAATATGATAAGCAGCCTAGCTATCTAGCCTAAGCAATATGGATGATGTCTTCAGTTAGAGCTGGATCCTCCAGTGGGTCCAACTCATAAGTGTCGTCTAGATGGGCTCCATAGTAAGTTGTTCAATAATCTTCAGTATCATCTGTAATATTTTCAACAGGTCCAGTTAGGACAGGAACGAATACACAACACTGAAACATGATCATATCATGGCAGAATATATAAAACAAGCAGTAGAGTAAACTATAATAAAAACTGTAAGACATGCACAAGAATAGTATAAATAGACAAATCTGAGTACAAGAAGAGTTTGTATATAAAATAAGAAATATAAGTAAATATAAGTGATTAGAGCACAAGATGGTTATATAAACAGTCTGGGTTATACAAGAAAAATGGGTCTCCATTATACGTGAGAGCATAATGGACATTCACAAGATTATACAAGATAGGATTTGATCACATAATCATTTCCTAATCACCCTCCCCAATCAATACACAAGGATCCAGTCAAGTTATGTTACCTGTACAAGAGGTTTTTATCCATGAGGCTCATGTGATCATGAGAGTACAAGATTGTACAAGAGTATACATGAATAGGGGTGTACAAGAAATACAAGATATTCGTGAAAAGCACATGACAAGATGTATTTGATGAACTCGAGGGGGATATGTCACAACCCGCACCCAATGTAGGGGCACGAGAAGTGGATACGTCCAGCCTACGCCATAGTATCGACGGTAGAATGCTGTCCTAGGTCACATACATCTAACAATTATAAGGTACATGTACAATATATACTCTCCGAAGGGAGGACAATACAGAAATGTACGACTCAATCACAGCTAAGGTAGAAGTACGATAAGATAGATAGATATGAAAGTCGTCAAATGAAATACAACATGAGAAGAAGTCTAAGTGTCTAAGATAACATCTCTATAACATCCCAAATAACACAATATCCAAAATAAATACATAATGTATGTAAAATAAGACAAGACAATAAAGTAAGATAACTAGTCTAGCTAACTAGCCTAGACTACTGGAGTAATGTCCTCTACAAGGACTGGGTCCTCCTGGGAGTCCAGCTCGCAGGTGTCATCTAGGCCTGCTCCGTAGTACATAGGACAGAACTCCTCAATGTCATTTATATTTTAACAGGTCCAGTCAGGACAGTAACGAGCACAATACATCTCACGCAGTTCATAATATGACAGAAAATGTAAGCATGCTATAGAGTAAGATACATGAAATGCTGGAGAATATACATGAAGTAAAAGAGATGACTATAAGGAAATATCTACTATAAGTACAGAACTATCAGTGGCTAGTGATGTAGAGTACAAGATAGACATGTGAACGACTTGAATTTGCACATGATTATACTAACGAGTTTGCACATGATTATACTACTTTGGAATTGTTCACATGACCATTTATACTCCTCCGTACCCCAATCAATACACAAGGATCCAGACAAGTTATGTTATTGTATATGATTTTATATGGGGGACCATAAATGGGTGCACATAAAGTATACATGAGGGGCTTTGTGAACATGAGAGTACATGAATCACAAGAGTGCACATGAATGATGAAAGCACATGAATACATGATGTACGTGAAAAGTACATGACATGACGTATCCCGATTCTCCTGAGGGGGATAACATCTCAAGAAGGGATCCATATAGTACCAATCCATGTTAACAACGTGACAGCATCAAATAAACTAATCTAAAGTATAAATATAAATCCTAACAAGTATGAAACGGCCAGAGAATGTACTTGCCTGATATCATAAGTATCCGATGAGTATAGATGTCCAGACAAAGTAGATGAGTCCTATTTAGAGCAACACAGGTCACAACATGTCCAGAATGGTAATATTGAACTTTATAATGTATTCTATATGATTTCTAGGTCATTCTAGTCTAAAGTCAACTCTTGGTCAACTCTAGTCAACTACACTAGTCAAACTAGGTCAACTAAGCAATACTAGGTCCAATCATAGCCTAACAAGTCATTCTAGGCCTAACCAAGCCTATACTAGCAATCAAACACATTACCAGCCAAAATGAACCACACAAGTCTATATACCATACCTAGATACATGTATACATACATGTTTACATACATACATTACATGTGTTCTTACATTGCATCTATACCTTACATACAATACATTATTCATGCATTACATTATATACATGTATTCATATCACATATGCATAATTTACATTATACCTAGTATTATATTATATCCATCTATCTATACATATTACATTCATTCATTCATGCATTACATTATATACATAGAGAGAAAAGTGTGTGTGAGAGCATGGTAAATTGTGTGTCACACGACAGTTGTGTAAAGCAAGGTCCTTTAAGGTATATGCTCAGTTGTATATGGCAGTAGTGATAGGGGGTGCGTAGATAGTGAGTGGTGTGTGTGTGTGTGGACAGTGAGGGGTTTATGTTCTCAGGTTCATGGCATATAGAGGGTTTAATTCTCAAGTTCACAACAATTCTCAGGTTTGTAACTCATGACAAAAATAACCTAAAACTCAGAAATTTGTGTAAAGTGTCAGCCCTTCATAGTTCCCAGGTTTGCATCAGTTCTCAGGTTTCTCACAACCCTAATCTCAGGAATTTAACCCATATCCCAGCCATGATAACATGTCTAGACTTTAACATTTAACATTAATTTCAAATCTCAGTTTTTAATATCCCAAAACTCAGTTACCAGTTAAGTACAGTTTAGCATTTCGAACTAAAACAAAACCAAATCATCATTCATAACTCAAATCGAAGTGTGTATAGGTGTAGCATACATGTTCACAGGTGTCACAGTATCAAGGGTTCACAGACAGGTATCAGAACGATGTGAAAGAGTGATTGAGTGAGGGTGTCAAGTATGTAGTGGTATATTCGAGTGTCAAATAAAAAGTGAATACAAGTGTGTGTCGAAACTAGTTGTCACATATGTGTCAAACATGTGTCCATACAACAGTGTCTAAACGTGTCCTAGTTCGTGTCCAAAGTGGTGTCCAATAGTGTCTAAACAAAATCGAATAGGTTATCAGAGGACAGTGCTCAGCATTGCCTCGTACTGATGGGTCGAGTGTCCTAAGATACGACACACAGCACCAAGGGTCTTGGGTTCGTGTCTAGAGGTAGGTTAGGGTTAGGCCTAGGTGTCTAACACCCTGACATGAGTCATCATCGTGTCTGTGCGTGACACCACTCACATATCAGTCGAAGAAAATCGACAGGCCAGTGCAGTGAGAAATCAGTGCGATTGAGATTTCTCTCGATCCACTTGACGAGGTCGACTCAAACTTTGTGTGCGTGCTGTCAGTACTTGCCCGCACCCACACACCAAATTTTAGGTGTCGGGGTGCCGTGTCGTGTCCGCTAGGATACGCGAGTAGCAGGGCACCGAACACACTGCTCGTGTTGCGTGTCCATGTCAATTTTGGACACGAACACGAAACGAAAGTATGCTCAGTCCTCACAAAAAATGATACAAACCTATAGATTAGTTTTTAAAAGCAGCAATAAAAACTTTATTGAGGCATTTCGACAAACATAAAGACCTAGTGACTGATACGTATCCGATACGGACACCAAACCAATACAAATTCTCACAAAACTTACTCTACAGCTAGGGGACACCTAGATGGATGCATCTATGGAAAAAAAAATTATGATTTAGAGGTGATTTAAAGGGATTACCTATAGAGAGTATCTCAATGAAAAAGCCCCAAATTGTGATGTCCTCTTCCTTAAGCAATATCCAAATGAGCTCCCCTCCTTGTAAGCTAGCCTCCTTCAACCTTTATTCCAGATTTAGAACCAATTGCAAAAGATTGGGATCAATTTGGTGGAGAAATGGTGAGGAATGATGAAAGGGGAAAGAAATTAGGGTTTCCTAAAGGAGAATTTCTAAAAGAGGCAAGTGGTCATGAAGAGAGACTTTATAGGGGAAAATTAGGTCATAAGTGGCTGTGGTAGCTGGACAAATGAAGATCTAGGGTTAGGATTTCTCATGGTGGGCTTTGGGCCAAGATTGTTAGCTAGCTAGCTCAACTCCTTAGCCATAAGTCCAAATACAAAACTCTTCCAATCCTCTCATGAAACCTAGCTACACTCAAGTCAACTAAGACCAACTTAAGTTAGATTAGGGTCCCATACCATGCTAACTAAGTCACTAAAGTCAAATTCAAATTCTTGCCTAGTCTCTAAAGTCTCAACTAGCAAAAGTAAAAAATTATAACACCAATGCAATAAATAATAAAATAATTCACAAAAAAAAACAAAATGACCAAAATACCCTCAAACTAAAATATGGTAGTGACAAATCTACCCTCCTTAAAAGAATTTTGTCCTCGAAATTGAAAGACAAAACTGAACTGATGAGAAGGATAGACAATCATACCTCAAGGTCCAAAAAGATATGGGTATCGCTCGTGCATCTCATCCTCCCGCTCCCAGGTAGACTCTCCTAGAGAATGATGCCTCCATGCGACACGAACCAAGGGTATCACCTGGTTCCTCAGAACCTTCTCTCGTTGATCCAGAATCTCCACAGGCTGCTCTGGATAGCTAAGAGTAGGTCCTACCTCAATCTCTGAGTGATCGAGTACATGGCTAGGATCTGCCAGGTACCGTCTCAACTGCGACACATGGAATATGTTATGGACTCCCACTAGTGCAGGTGGCAAGTCTAGCCTGTAAGCTACGTCATCGGCTCTTCCGATGATCACGAAAGGTCTGATGAAGCGCGGGCTAAGCTTCCCACCTCCTCCAAAACGTATCGTACCACGTGTCAGTGATATCCTCAAGAAAACCAGATCTCCAACCTAATCACAAACAAGGTCTCAATTACTAATATATTCAAACATGATCAAACAAAATAACTCCTAATTCTAATCCTATCTCTAAACTGTACCTCAAACTCTAAAGGTCTGCGGTGGCTATCGACCCAGTGCCGATGCCTGTTCTGCGCCATACGAAGCTGGTCTCTGATGAGCTTCACTTTCTCGGCTGCATCTACAACAATCTCAGGTCCCAATAAAGCTCGCTCTCCAACGTCATCCCAAGACAAGGGTGTACGACATCTGCGCTCGTACTGTGCCTCGAATGGTGATATTTCAATGCTGGCCTGAAAACTATTGTTGTATACAAACTCCACTAAGTGTAGGTGATCCTTCCATGATCCTCCAAAATCTAAGACACAAGTCCGCAGCATGTCCTCGAGCGTCTGAATAGTCCTCTCTGACTGTCCGTCCGTCTGAGGGTGGTATGCAGTGCTAAACTTAAGCTGAGTTCCCAAACTAGTCTGCAGACTCCGTCAGAAATAGAAAGTAAAGCGGCTATCCCGATCCGAGACAATGCTTATCGGAACTCCATAAATCCTGACAATCTGCCGCATATACATCTCTGCTAGCCTCTCAGTAGACGTATCCACTTTAAATGGCAAAAAGTAAGCTGATTTTGTTAACCTGTCTACGATGACCCAAATTACGTCTTTCCCTCCTGGTGTACACGGCAATACAGAAATAAAGTCCTTCGTAATGTGCTCCCACTTCTACTTTGGAATGGGAAATGGCTGCAATAATCCTCCTGGCCTCTGCCTCTCTGCCTTGACCTGCTGACAGACCAAGCATCTGGCTACGAAGCGAGCTACCTTCCGCTTCATCCCATACTACCAAACGTGCTTCCTCAGATCCCTATACATCTTGTTGGCACCTGGATGTATAGAATACTGAGAACGGTGGGCCTGCTGCATGACCTTCTCCTGAAGCTCTCCGCTAGACACATACAGTCTGGAACCGTATGTCACTCCCCGATCCTGGAATACGTATTTTAATAGGTAAACCGATAAATTATATTTACCTTGTATTTATATGATATTTATTATGCTGTATTTCTTCAAGCATTTCCCAAAATATTCGACAAAATATTATTTCGTAATTTATTTTCTGTATTTGGGCCTACAGTTTTAGCTCTTTTGGGTAACCTATTTTTGGTTCACCAATGGTTCATCATGAACCCATGGGTTCAAGATTCTATATATATAACTCATCTCATTCTCTCTCCTCTCATTTATTTCCTTTCATTTATTTCCTCCACCAACCAAGACAAGTGCCAACTTGCTCAAGAGATGGATCCATAAATTTTGTTCATGTTTTCTTACAAATTTATTTGTCAAAATATGTTCTTCTCCTCATTCTATACTAGTTTAGAACTTGAAATTTTCCATTTTGAAGCTTTAATTTTTGTAGATCTAAGTTTTAACCATTTTTGGATTTTCTTGGTTTTGATCTAGCAAACTTCGTTATTTTTAAGTTTTGAGTGTTCCATGTTGTAGGGAATTTTGTTCTACCCCATTTTGACCTATTGAAGTCCCAATTTGGGCTTAGGATGAGGATTTTATGAACCTTAGAAGTTCTAGGCTCATGGTGTTCTTGCTCTCAGCCAAGAGGAAGGAGATGACCCTGCGTAGCCTGACCAAGCACTTTTTAGCGATTGGCACAGCTCTCTCGTGGCCCAGCGCTTTTTAGCGAACTGGCGCAGTCTGACCCTGCGCATTCCGACCCAGCGCAGTTTGACCCTGCGTATTCTGACCCTGCGCAGCCTGACCCTGCGCATTCCGACCCTGCGCAGTCTGACCCTGCGCATTCTGACCCTGCGCAGCCTGACCCTGCGCATTTCGACCCTGCGCAGCCTGACCCTGCGTATTCCGACCCTGCGCAGTCTGACCCTACGCATTCCGACCCTGCGCAGTCTGACCCTGCGCAGTATAACCCTGCGCATTCCGACCCAGCGCAGTCTGACCCTGCGCATTCTGACCCTGCGCATTCCGACCCTGCGCAGTCTGACCCTGCGCATTCCGACCCTGCGCGCTTGAACCCAGCGCACTCTGACCTGGACTCCCCTATATTTTATCTTATTTTGTTTTATATTGCCTATATATATGTATATGTATATATATATGTAAATGTTTGTGTAAGCTATATATCCTTACGCCTTTTGTCCTGAGCATGATATGAGCACTAATGTGACCCCGGTGAACAAAGTGTTCCTACCTGATATATGTACCTAAATGCCCCAGTTCTTGTTCATGCTCAACAAATGACTCGTAACTCCACGTGGCGTATTTGCAATGATGCATTACACCAAGGAGGGTAGAACATGTTGACATACTGATTGACATGGATCCTCTTTTGGGGTACTCGTACTAGAGTACGACTTAGGAGGATAATCATGCAGGCCACAGCATGAGAGTCCAAGATTTCACCTAGGGTTAAACTTGGCAACTAAATATACTAGATGCATGAGGAGGGCAGAATCCCGAGATCGTGTTACACCAGCCGCCTTGAGATATTGTCTTGACGCGCCGGCTGGTCTCCACGGATACTGTGTCATCTACAACGAGTGGACGACTGTATCCGATTAATTCCCGCTAAATATTATATATTTTGGCAAGGTGGCCTTACGAGGGACCTGTGCTCAATAATATCTGTCTACGCGAACCCCTGGGTTGGCTAGCCTTGCTGGAAAGATACGATCTGAGGATTTTTAAATAACATGACGCGAGGATAACCTCGTTCCACTAGAAACTCGTAGACTTGATTGGCCGTGAAAACGACTTGCTTGTATCCTTTTACCTTCCGCGAATAACTGAGGGAAGCGGACTGTTGTGATACGTGATCCAACCCATGTTCTTGTTTGATTGTTGGGTTGGTTATCGTACTATGACAGGCTGTGGACCGAAGTTATGAACGGAAGGCTTATTCTGGTTGTGAAGTTTTACTTCTGTGAATGACTAAGAAACATGGTCTATCATGGTACATAATCCAACCCATGTTCTTGTTTGATTGTTGGGTTGGTTATTGTGCTACGATAGGCTATCGACCGAAGTCACGATCAGGAGATTTTATTGTTTCTGCCCTTTTAACTTATGTGAAAGTTATAGAGTACGACACGTCCTGACTCCATGCGGCACCTTTTGTCCTTGTTTGGTTGTAAGGGTGCCATATGGGTTCGAAGATGTTGCGCTACCCTATAACAGTAGCATAAGTATTACTATTATCAATCATTCTATTAACTGGGTTTTTAATCTTAACTCTTGTGTCCCTTTGGCGGTACTTGCTATTCGGGACTAACCCCGCTGGTTTTGTTTGGCCAAATCTCGTAGCAGAGCCAGAGGACACGATCTTCCTCCCTGACATCCATGGTGCATACTAGGAGCATGGCATTTCGAAGACTCGAGTGGGTTTCTTCTCCACCACTCCTGCTTATACTTTGTGCGGCGTTTAGCCACCGGCACCTGTTAGCCGGAATGCTTGATATTTTGTGTCAGTACATAATTGTAATTAAACAGACTACAGTTGTGTATAATTTTGTACTCCTGACTCTCTGAGATAGCTAATTTATAAAGCTAGTCTCTCATGACCATTTTGATAAAGCGTCGGGGACGCCTTACTGCTTTATCTTTAATGTTCATTTAATTGCTGATATGATTTGATTGATTGAGACATAGAACTCTGTGGGACCATAGGAGACTTGATTGTAGCATGTACCCCCTAGTCTCTCGACAGCCACGATCGCCGTATGACGTTACGTACCTCATATGGAGTAGTTGGCCTAGTCCGTCTCCGTATTTTGGTACTGGGGCGTGACAAGGTTTTAGTGGTGGCCCATGCAGGTCTATTTTTCAGACTTGTGGGGTATTGCGAATTATTAGGAGTCTCAATCAAAACTTGTTCCCCTTGAAATTCTGTTTTAAATTCTCTGTCCTTGCCTTGATCTCTAACCTGACTTACATCCTCGAAATCTTCCTCGTTCGGACTTGATAATCTTATATCTTTCTCTATAGGGGTACTTCATTCTCAGTAGCGGGTGAGGCCCATGAGGAAGAGCAGCCAGGGCACGGCTCGACCGGGCACCAACAGGGGAGAGAACCTTCCCTAGGACAGACACGAGCAGAAGTGGAACCAGAGGCAGTGGAGCCGCAGGTTATTGAAACTCCTGCAGCACCAGCAGCGACGGCAGTACCAGATGCCGTAGCACTCCTGGAGATCATCCGGAGGATTCTTGTCACTCACCAACAGCAACAGACTCAGCCGCAGGAGCAGAACGTGTTGCTGAACCAAGGGATTCAGTTAGCTCTTGAGAGGAGTGCCGGGGCTGACTCGGGAGCATCAGGAAGGTTCCGTCGCTTAAATCCGAGGTATTTTGATGGCACGGAGGATGCCATCACTGCGGATGCATGGATTCAAGACATTGGAGCCATTCTTGTGGCAGCCAAGGTTCCAGATGATGAGAAGGTTGATCATGTCAAATTAGTACTTCAGGATCTTGCCCGCGACTGGTGGGTATCAGAAGAAGTTGGTATAAGACGCCCTGTTCGTTGGACCACCTTCAGTGAAAGATTCAAGGCCAAGTATTTTGGCGTAGTAGCTCGATATGAGCTCCAGCAGAAGTTTATTAGTCTCAAGCAAGCAGGCAAGACCGTAGATGGGTATGTAGCAGAGTTCTGCAGATTGTGCCGTTTCGCACCAGCAATAGTGGCAACGGAGCCAGAGAAAGCTATGAGGTTTCAGCAGGGACTTCATTTGGAACTACTGCAGCTTGTGGAGGGACACGACTACCAGACGTTTGACGCTGTTTTGACGGCCGCTCGAAGGCACGAGCTTACCCAGCAGAGGTTGGCATCGAGGACAGGGGGTCAGAAGAGATCTCATTCCCAGGTTGGAGGAGGAGTAATACAGCGAACATCGGCACCAGCACCCGATGTACGCATTCATGATGCAGGAGCGCCGCGGAGGACGGCCGTGTCAACTAATACAGCGCCAGTTCGGCATCAGCAGCCGAGGAACCAACAGCAGCGTCAGGGAGCACCCCAGGGCTGCACATTCTGTGGAAAGGCAGGGCACACGAGGGAGGTGTGCCGGTCAGCGAATGGCTTATGCTTGAGGTGTGGTAGTTCAGACCACCGTATTTCCACTTGTCCTATGATGCAGAGGCCAGGAGGGCCAGCTCAGCAGTTTCCAGCGTTGCCAGCTCCGGTGGCAACCCCGAGTGGAGGGCCAGTATTAGCAGTAAGGCCCCTAGTCCAGCGTCTACCAACGCAGGCTCAGATGTTTCGCCAAGCACAGGAAGCCGGAGGCCCTCAGGGGCAGCAACAACATGGTCGAGGAAGGCCACAACAAGGAGCTCCGCAGGGCCAGGACCAGGCTCTCACATTATCCTTGGGAGAGGCTCTAGCGTCTAGTGACGTGGTGGCAGATAAAATTCTCGTCACCTCATTTTCCGCAGTAGCATTATTTGATTCAGGCGCTACTCATTCATTCATCTCTGCACAATATGCTACACGGATTGGATTAGAGTTTGAGGCATTGCCGGAGAGGATGGATATACTCACCGACAATGGGCTCGTAGAAGTTAGCAGAGTACGCTTTTCATGTCCGGTAGAGGTGTGTAGGCATTTACTGCCCGCATCATTGATTAAATTCCCTATGGGGAATTTTGATGTTATTCTTGGCATGGACTGGTTGAGAGACAGTCATGCGACAATTGATTGTAGAGGAGGTAGGGTCATATTCAGCGTTCCTGGGATGGAACAGTTCATCTTTACTCGAACCTTGAAGAATCAGGCCGGAGGCGTCATCTCAGCAGCAGTGTCAGAGGCAGGACAGATTCCGAGAGTGGTCGAAGATTTTCTTGACGTCTTCCCTGATGAGCTCCCAGGGATATCCCCAGTCAGAGAGGTAGAATTTAGCATTGAGTTGAACCCTGGAACGAGGCCTATTGCAGACAGAGTTTACAGAATGTCGCCGTCAGAACATGATAAGTTGTATCAACATGAGGAAGAGTTGAAGTCTAAGGGATTCATCCGAGACAGTAAATCGCCCTGGGCCGTGCCAGTGATTCTAGTTCCCAAGAAGGATGGGTCGATGAGGATGTGCATCGACTACCGCAAGCTGAATGCAGTAACAGTGAAGAATAAGTACCCACTACCAAGGATTGATGACCTGTTTGACCAGTTGAGCAAGGCCAGCGTCTTTTCCAAGTCTGAAATCAGACCTGCATGGGCCACCACTAAAACCTTGTCACGCCCCAGAACCAGAATACTGGAGAGCGGGGGGATGACTCAGCCAGCTACGTATTACGGGTAGATGAATACCGTATAATACGATCAATGCTATCTAACCAGACGAGGGGGTGCATACTACATAAAAGTCCTACTATGGTCACTTCACATCTATTATCTCAATCATTCAAACAAGGAACAGAAATAGAGAACATGTAAGATAAAGCAGTAAGGCGTCCCAAACGCTTTGTCAAAATGTTCTTGACATCTGGCTTTACAAAACATAGCCAGATGATGTAGTAAGGTATACACAATTGTTATCAGCTGCAGTCTGACTTTAGTTACAATTATGTAAAAAGTAAGTACAAGACAATCCGACTAACATGTCGGTGCCAAACGGCAAAGTATAAAGTATTTAACAAAACGAGCGGGGAAGTAAGAAAACCCACTCGAGTCCTCCTGCGATCATCCTTCTAGTGTTGACCATCTTGGAGGTAGAAGTAAGCTGGATCCTCGGGGACTGGCTCTAAATCTGGCCATGCAAAACCAGAGAGGTTAGACCTCTAATAGCAAGTACCACAAGGGAGGACGATATGAAGGACTAAACCAGTAAGTAAGAGAATATAATAATAGATCTCTGCTTGCTACTAGGACTCACATCACATCAAGACACTTCGAACCAACCTCCCAACCAAACAAGGACAGAAGTTGGCCCGTCATGTCCTGACATTCTGATCATCCCAGTAGGTAACAGAGTATAGTGTACAAACAAATCATCTTGAACGGCCAATCAACTCCTACGGCTTGCTATTATGAGTTCCAAGTTATCCTGGAATAATGCAATTAGGGATTCCTCAGTTCTTACTATGTGCAAGCAAGGCTAGTCTATCCAGTCAATCAATTGGCCCATGCATGAATTAGACGAGTCCTAGCAGGACGCTCGTCAATATACAATATATAATAATAATAAAAGCGGATACTGTTCCCTGCCCGTGTGGCAGATTTACAGTATCTGTGGGAACCAGTCGGCCCGTCGGGTACTACTCGTTCCAAGGGGGCTGCCATGTAAGAATTCGGGAATCCTTTCTCTCCATGCAATCATTATTTTATTTAACTTAATAGTCCCTACGTTGAGTGAAATCCCATGCCGTGGATCATGGTCATTCAAATGAGTACTTTCGTACGGGGTACGATATGCACAACTCTACAACGATACCAGTGCGGTTAGGTTGCAGGTCTTACATAGCGTAATGCAACAATCAAATCTAACCACGGTAATCATGCCTTGACTATAAAGTACACATACTTCTTTTGTAGAAAAATAACTAAATAATTAAATAAATAATTTGAAGCCTGCATGTGCCTGTATGTCAATATTCGAGATTAGCCAGTCGATTACAATAGTTTATTTCATGAACGTGTCTCATTCATTCAATTCAATAAGACGACTAGCCAGCCTCTTTAGTTCCAACTAGGAACGCATGATCAATTTTAGTCAAGCTAACAATTATTATCAATGGTGACAAGGCATGATCAATTATTAATCAAGATAACAATCAATGTTAATTACTGCCAAATTCAGGAAATAAAAATTCATTTCAGTCGTGTCAATGCGGCTAAGTCTAATGCGGCCAGGATGGATCTTATGTGGCAAGAAAAGGAGTCGGGTTCATGCGGCTCAGGGGGTAGAGGCACATGCGGCTGAAGAGGCGGGAACCTATGCGGCTGGGATGAATTGGGCTCATGCGGCCGAAAAAGACAAGACACATGCGGTCAGCGGAAAGGGTACTCATGCGGCTGGCGGTGAATGAGTCCATACGGCTCAACCAAGTCGAACCCCATGCGGCCTGGTCAAGGAGATTACTTATGCGGCTAGCGAGTGAGTCTGGTTCATGCGGCTGGGTTTAGGAGAGAAATTCATGCGATCAAGAAAGGGATTCAGTCCTATGTGGCTGAGAGTCCCATGCGGCTGAGTTACTTGCCGCATGAAGTGTCATGCGGCCAAGTCGAGCCCATGTGGCCAGGAGAAGGAGTACAAGTTCATGCGGTTAAGAAAGACGAGGGCACATATGCGGTTAAGTGGGGAAAGTCCATGCGGCTGAGAATCACTTGCCGCATGATTTATTCATGCGGTCAAGTCAAGTACTGTTCTTCTTCTCCAAGTTTCAGAGAAGAAGAACACCATGAACCCAAGCTTCAAAGTTCTATAAAACCTTCATCCAGAGTCCAAATTTGAACTTTCTTAGGTAAAAATTGGGTAGAACGAAATTCTCTACAACATGGAACCATCAAAACTTGAAGATATCAAAGTTTACTAGTTCAAAACCTAAGAAACCCGAAAATATAACAAACTTAGATCTACAATAAATTAGCCATGAAAATTGAAAATGCTAAGTACTAAAGAGACTTAGAATCAAATAAGGAGGATGATGGAACAATAATAATGGGGATCCATCAAGAAGCAAGTTGGCACTTGCCTACGGTTTGGTAGGTGGAGAGAGTAAAGAAGAAGAGGAAGAGGAGTAATGGTGAGAATGAGTAATGAGGAGAGAGAATGGTGAGGGTGGCTTTAAATATGGAAGGGGTGGTAGGTGGGAGTTGGGCCGGGTCCAATGGGTCCAATGGGTCCAACAAGGCTAACCCGAAAGTAAGACTAAAGCAGAAAATAAAATGTAGGTAATAAAATTACAGGAAGAAATATAGAAATAAAAATTGTAGGGAATAAATTAACATGAAAATTAAAGAGCAGCTAATTAATTAACATGAAAATTTAAAGAACAGATAATAGAATTGCAGAAAAATAAAGTGCGGAAAATAAAATGCAGATAATTAATTAACATGAAGTTATTAAGAATTTAAATACAGGATACTACATGATAAATGCTAAATAAATACATTCAGGCAATATACGTATTAAAATACCCATTCTGGGAATGGGGAGTGACATCTCTACCCTCCTTAGAAAATTCCGTCCTCGGAATTTCAAATCCAAGCAGGATAGAAACATCGGGGCTAAACTAATCTAAGTACAAGCAATTCAATGAAGCAATCCTTTTACAATGTCCATAGCAAGTAACATATATGTAAATCCATCAATCTACGATATCAAGCAATTCTACCCATAAGGTGATAAGCATGAGGAATCAGGACAATCAAGGTATACAGAAAAAGATATACCTTGTGAGTCAAACAGGTGTGGGTACCGTGATCGAATATCATCTTCACGTTCCCACGTTGACTCTCCCAAGGAGTGATGACCCCAAGCAACACGGACAAGACTAAATGTTCGGTTCTTGAGTATCTTCTCTCTTCGGTCCAAAATGGACACAGGCTGCTTCTCGTAAGACAGGTTGGTACCAACAACCAGCTGAGAATGATCAAGGATATGGCTTGGGTCCGATACATACCTTCGCAACTGAGATACATGAAATACGTCATGCACCTCTCGTAACGAAGGTGGGAGTGATAAACGATAAGCAACATCGCCTATCCGATCAAGGATAACAAATGGGCCCACGTACCGCGGACTCAGTTTCCCACGAACGCCAAATCTAATGACCCCACGAGTAGGTGAGATCCGCAAGAATACGTGGTCCCCAACAGAGAACTCTAACGACCTACGATGCTGGTCCGCCCAATGACGATGCCGGTCCTGCGCAACTCGAAGTCGCTCTCTAATTTCCTTAACCAATTCAACCGTCTGAATAATCATTTCTGGGCCTAACATCTTCCTCTCTCCGATATCATCCCATGCTAGTGGCGACCTGCACTTCTTACCATATAATACCTCAAATGGCGCCATCTGGATACTGGCTTGATAACTGTTGTTGTATGAGAACTCGACCAAGTGAAGGTGACTCTTCCAAGACCCTCCAAAATCTAGGGTGCAAGCTCGTAACATGTCTTCCAAAGTCTGAATTGTCCTTTCTGATTGCCCGTCCGTCTGTGGGTGGTAAGCCGTGCTAAATCTTAACTTGGTACCCAGACTATGATGCAAGCTCTTCCAGAAATGTGATATAAAACGGGTATCTCTGTCGGACACAATACTGACAGGGACTCCATGCTGCCTGACTATCTGTTGCACATACAACTCTGCCAACTTTTCTGTAGATTGCCCTACTCTGAAAGGGAGAAAATGTGCTACCATTGTAAGCCGATCTACTATCACCCAAATAGCATCTTTACCACTTGGTGATCTCGGTAAACCGGTCACAAAGTCCATTATAATATGTTTCCATTTCTATTCCGGAATAGGAAGCGGTTGCAATAATCCAGCTGGCCTCTGTTGTTCTGCCTTCACTTGCTGACATACCAAGCAACGGGAAACAAATCTAGCTATCTCCCTCTTCATCTCGTTCCACCAGAAGTGCTGCTTGATATCTTGGTACATCTTGGTCCCTCCAGGATGTATAGAATACTGGGAACTGTGAGCTTCTACCATAACTTCCTGTCTGATATCTCCACTAGGTACACATAGACGTGATCCAAACCTAAGCGTACCATCTTCATGAATTTGCATCTCCTTTCTGAGTCCTGACTCACAATCTGCCCTAAGCTTCTGAATCCTTGGGTCTTGTGCCTGAGCTGCCTTGATCCTATCTACCAAGTCAGACTGGACTTGCAGACTAGTTAGAACTCCTACATCACTAGGAAGTATAACCTCGATGCCCATCTCCTGAAGGTCTTCTAAGATGTGCTTCTGCATTGTTAACATAAATGCGCCGCCTCTTCTGCTGAGAGCGTCTGCTACCACATTAGCCTTGTCTGGATGATACTGAAGCTTCACGTCATAATCCTTGATCAACTCCAACCATCTTCTCTGCCTCATGTTCAGCTCCTTCTGAGTAAAGATGTACTTCAGGCTTTTGTGGTCTGTGTACATGTCTACTCGGTCACCATATAAATAATGTCTCCATAGCTTCAAAACAAATACTACTGCCGCCAACTCCAAATCATGAGTTGGGTAATTCTTCTCATGGTCTCGAAGCTGCCTAGATGCATATGCTATCACCTTCCCATGTTGCATAAGGGCGCATCCAAGTCCTTTACCTGACGCATCACAATATACAGTAAAACCTCCGGGTCCCACTGGCAATGTAAGAATAGGTGCTGATATCAACTTCTGCTTCAGGTTCTCAAATGATGCCTGGCATTCTACAGACCAAACGAATGGTACATCCTTCCGTGTCAAGCGGGTCATGGGTGCTGAAAGTCTTGCAAAATCTGACACAAACCTTCTGTAATATCCTGCCAATCCCAAGAAACTCCGTACATCAGCTACGGTCTTGGGTACTGGCCAACTCTTCACTGCTTCTACCTTCTTGGGATCCACTGCTACTCCAGTTCCTGATACAATATGACCCAAAAATGAAATGTGGTCCATCCAGAACTCACACTTGCTGAGCTTGGCATACAACTGGTTCTCTCTCAGAACCTGCAACACTTTTCTGAGGTGGTCTTCATCCTTTTCTTGCCACACGAACCAAGGGTATCACCTGGTTCCTCAGAACCTTCTCTCGTTGATCCAGAATCTCCACAGGCTGCTCTGGATAGCTAAGAGTAGGTCCTACCTCAATCTCTGAGTGATCGAGTACATGGCTAGGATCTGCCAGGTACCATCTCAACTGCGACACATGGAATATGTTATGGACTCCCACTAGTGCAGGTGGCAAGTCTAGCCTGTAAGCTACGTCATCGGCTCTTCCGATGATCACGAAAGGTCTGATGAAGCGCGGGCTAAGCTTCCCACCTCCTCCAAAACGTATCGTATCACGTGTCAGTGATATCCTCAAGAAAACCAGATCTCCAACCTAATCACAAACAAGGTCTCAATTACTAATATATTCAAACATGATCAAACAAAATAACTCCTAATTCTAATCCTATCTCTAAACTGTACCTCAAACTCTACAGGTCTGCGGTGGCTATCGACCCAGTGCCGATGCCTGTTCTGCGCCATACGAAGCTGGTCTCTGATGAGCTTCACTTTCTCGGCTGCATCTACAACAATCTCAGGTCCCAATAAAGCTCGCTCTCCAACGTTATCCCAAGACAAGGGTGTACGACATCTGCGCTCGTACTGTGCCTCGAATGGTGATATTTCAATGCTGGCCTGAAAACTATTGTTGTATACAAACTCCACTAAGTGTAGGTGATCCTCCCATGATCCTCCAAAATCTAAGACACAAGTCCGCAGCATGTCCTCGAGCGTCTGAATAGTCCTCTCTGACTGTCCGTCCGTCTGAGGGTGGTATGCAGTGCTAAACTTGAGCTGAGTTCCCAAACTAGTCTGCAGACTCCGTCAGAAATAGAAAGTAAAGCGGCTATCCCGATCCGAGACAATGCTTATCGGAACTCCATAAATCCTGACAATCTGCCGCATATACATCTCTGCTAGCCTCTCAGTAGACGTATCCACTTTAAATGGCAAAAAGTAAGCTGATTTTGTTAACCTGTCTACGATGACCCAAATTACGTCTTTCCCTCCTGGTGTACACGGCAATACAGAAACAAAGTCCATCGTAATGTGCTCCCACTTCTACTTTGGAATGGGAAATGGCTGCAATAATCCTCCTGGCCTCTGCCTCTCTGCCTTGACCTGCTGACAGACCAAGCATCTGGCTACGAAGCGAGCTACCTTCCGCTTCATCCCATACTACCAAACGTGCTTCCTCAGATCCCTATACATCTTGTTGGCACCTGGATGTATAGAATATTGAGAACGGTGGGCCTGCTGTATGACCTTCTCCTGAAGCTCTCCGCTAGACACATACAGTCTGGAACCGTATGTCACTCCCCGATCCTGGAATACGTATTTTAATACGTAAACCGATAAATTATATTTACCTTGTATTTATATGATATTTATTATGCTGTATTTCTTCAAGCATTTCCCAAAATATTCGACAAAATATTATTTCGTAATTTATTTTCTGTATTTAGGCCTACAGTTTTAGCTCTTTTGGGTAACCTATTTTTGGTTCACCAATGGTTTATCATGAACCCATGGGTTCAAGATTCTATATATATAACTCATCTCATTCTCTCTCCTCTCATTTATTTTCTTTCATTTATTTCCTCCACCAACCAAGGCAAGTGCCAACTTGCTCAAGAGATGGATCCATAAATTTTGTTCATGTTTTCTTACAAATTTATTTGTCAAAATATGTTCTTCTCCTCATTCTATACTAGTTTAGAACTTGAAAATTTTCATTTTGAAGCTTTAATTTTTGTAGATCTAAGTTTTAACCATTTTCGGATTTTCTTGGTTTTGATCTAGCAAACTTCGTTATTTTTAAGTTTTGAGTGTTCCATGTTGTCGGGAATTTTGTTCTACCCCATTTTGACCTGTTGAAGTCCCAATTTTGGGCTTAGGATGAGGATTTTATGAACCTTAGAAGTTCTAGGGCTTATGGTGTTCTTGCTCTCAGCCGAGAGGAAGGAGATGACCCTGCGCAGCCTGACCCAGCGCTTTTTAGCGATTGGCACAGCTCTTGCGTGGTCCAGCGCTTTTTAGCGAACTGGCGCAGTCTGACCCTGCGCATTCCGACCCAGCGCAATCTGACCCTGCGTATTCTGACCCTGCGCATTCCGACCCTGCGCAGCCTGACCCTGCGCATTCCGACCATGTGTAGCCTGACCCTGCGCATTCCGACCCTGCGCAGTCTGACCCTGCGTATTCTGACCCTGCGCAGCCTGACCCTGCGCATTCCGACCCTGCGCAGCCTGACCCTGCGCATTCCGACCATGCGCATTTCGACCCTGCGCAGTCTGACCCTGCGCATTCCGACCCTGAGCAGTCTGACCCTGCGTATTCCGACCCTGCGCAGTCTGACCCTGCGCATTCCGACCCAGCGCAGTCTGACCCTGCACATTCTGACCCTGCGCATTCCGACCCTGCGCAGTCTGACCCTGCGCATTCCGACCCTGCGCGCTTGGACCCAGCGCACTCTGACCTGGACTCCCCTATATTTTATCTTATTTTATTTTATATTGCCTATATATATATGTATATAGATATATATATATATGTAAATGTTTGTGTATGCTATATATCCTTACGTCTTTTGTCCTGAGCATGATATGAGCACTAATGTGACCCCGGTGAACAAAGTGTTCCTACCTGATACATGTACCTGAATGCCCCAGTTCTTGTTCATGCTCAACAAATGACTCGTAACTCCACGTGGCATATTTACAATGATGCATTACACCAAGGAGGGTAGAACATGTTGACATACTGATTGACATGGATCCTCTTTTGGGGTACTCGTACTAGAGTACGACTTAGGAGGATAATCATGCAGGCCACAGCATGAGAGTCCAAGATTTCATCTAGGGTTAAACTAGGCAACTAAATATACTAGATGCATGGGGAGGGCAGAATCCCGAGATCGTGTTACACCAGCCGCCTTGAGATATTGTCTTGACGCGCCGGCTGGTCTCCATGGATACTGTGTCATCTGCAACGAGTGGACGATTGTATCCGATTAATTCCTGCTAAATATTATATATTTTGGCAAGGTGGCCTTATGAGGGACCTGTGCTCAATAATATCTGTCTACGCGAACCCCTGGGTTGGTTAGCCTTGCTGGAAAGATACGATCTGAGGATTTTTAAATAACATGACGCGAGGATAACCTCGTTCCACTAGAAACTCGTAGACTTGATTGGCCGTGAAAACGACTTGCTTGTATCCTTTTACCTTCCGCGAATAACTGAGGGAAGCGGACTGTTGTGATACGTGATCCAACCCATATTCTTGTTTGATTGTTGGGTTGGTTATCGTACTATGACAGGCTGTGGACCGAAGTTATAAACGGAAGGCTTATTCTGGTTGTGAAGTGTTACTTCTGTGAATGACTAAGGAACATGGTCTATCATGGTACATGATCTAACCCATGTTCTTGTTTGATTGTTGGGTTGGTTATTGTGCTACGATAGGCTATCGACCGAAGTCACGATCAGGAGATTTTATTGTTTCTGCCCTTTTAACTTATGTGAAAGTTATAGAGTACGACACGTCCCGACTCCATGCGGCACCTTTTGTCCTTGTTTGGTTGTAAGGGTGCCATATGGGTTCGAGGATGTTGCGCTACCCTATAACAGTAGCATAAGTATTACTATTATCAATCATTCTATTAACTGGGTTTTTAATCTTAACTCTTGTGCCCCTTTGGCGGTACTTGCTATTCGGGGCTGACCCCGCTGGTTTTGTTTGGCCAGATCTCGTAGCAGAGCCAGAGGACACGATCTTCCTCCCTGACATCCATGGTGCATACTAGGAGCATGGCAGTTCAGGGACTCGAGTGGGTTTCTTCTCTACCACTCCTGCTTATACTTTGTGCGGCGTTTAGCCACCGGCGCCTGTTAGCCGGAATGCTTGATATTTTGTGTCAGTACATAATTGTAATTAAACAGACTGCAGCTGTGTATAATTTTGTACTCCTGACTCTCTGAGATAGCTAATTTATAAAGCTAGTCTCTCATGACCATTTTGATGAAGCGTCGGGGACGCCTTACTGCTTTATCTTTAGTGTTCATTTAATTGCTGATATGATTTGATTGATTGAGACATAGAACTCTGTGGGACCATAGGAGACTTGATTGTAGCATGTACCCCCTAGTCTCTCGACAGCCGCGATCGTCGTATGACGTTACGTACCTCATATGGAGTAGCTGGCCTAGTCCGTCTCCGTATTTCGGTACTGGGGCGTGACACCGTACCTCAATGCGCCATCCTCTGCAAGAATAAACTCATCATCCACCAATCCTGCTCGAACCTGCTCTCGAATACACCGTAGAGCAACATCCTCGAACTGAGTCGACTTGATCCTCTCCATAAAGTCCGACTGAATCAAAAGGCCCTACATTTGTATCTGAACTCCTGGCACAACCACCTCGATCCCCAGGCTCTCCAAATCTGCTAGCAAGTGACGATCCATCATCAAACACATGGCTATCGGATACCTACTCAAGGCATCGGCAACCATGTTGGCCTTTCCTGGGTGATACTGTAAGGAAATGTCGAAGTCCTTTATCAAATCTAACCATCTGCGCTGTCTCATGTTGAGCTTCTTCTGTGTAAATACATACGTCAAGCTCTTATGATCTGTAAAGATCTCCACCCGTTCTCCATATAAATATTATTTTCACAACTTCAAAGCAAATATAACTGTTGCTAACTCTAAGTCGTGGGTAGGGTAGTTCTTCTTATGGGGATGTAACGGCCTGGAAACATAGGCAATCGTCGTCCCATGCTGCTACAAGACACAACCCAAACCCTTCCCTGAGGCATCACTGTAGATAGTGAACCCTCCTGCCCTGATGGCAATGTCAGAATCGGAGCTGTCGTCAGTCGCTTCTTCAACTCATCAAAAGTGACCTGATACTCCTTTGACCAGATAAACTCTGCTTCTTTTTGGGTCATCCTAGTCAATGGCTCTGCAACCCAAGAGAAATCCTGTACGAACCTTCTATAGTAGCCTGCCAATCCCAAGAAGCTCATGATCTCCGCTACTGAACTCGGTGCTGACCAAGCCTCAACTACCATGATCTTCTTCGGGTCAACTGAGATCCCATCTCTAGTCACCACATGACCCAAGAAGTCAACTCTGTCCAGAAAGAACTCACACTTCGAGAGCTTGCCATAAAGCTCCTCCTTTTTGAGAGTCTCCAGAACTACTCTCAAGTGCTCCTCATGCTCCTCCTCGGTCTTCAAATACACTAGGATATCGTCGATGAACACCACCATGAACTTGTCCAAGTACTGGTGGAACACCTTGTTCATCAGGTTCATGAATACCGCCGGGACATTAGTCAACTCAAACGGTATCACAATGAACTCAAACTGGCCATACCGCATCCTGAATGCGATCTTCGGGATATCCTCCTTTTTCACCTTCACCTGATGGTAACCTGACCTCAGATTAATCTTAGAAAATACCTTCACCCCACTCAGCTGATCGAAAAGATCGTCGATCCTCGGCAACGGGTACTTGTTCTTGATCGTGAGGTTATTGAGTGCCCTGTAGTCGATACACATCCTGACCGACCCATCCTTCTTCGGTACAAAGAGTACCGGTGCACCCCATGGGGAAGAACTTGATCGGATGAAACCCTTGTCATGCAGCTCATCCACCTGCTTCTTCAACTCTACCAGATCGCTGTTGTTCACCCTATTGACGTGCTGAGATATCGGGTCTGTGCCGGGCACTAAGTCTATAGAGAACTCCACGTCTATGTCCGGTGGTAGTCTTGGAAAATCCTCCGAAAAGACGTCCATAAACTCCGCTATCAAAGGGTATGGCAATGCCTGCTCCTCAACTGATACTCCGCAAAAAACTTCGCTGCTCTGCTCCGCCTGCCGTCGGGTGAACTCGAACTCTAGCTCTCCGGGTGCTCTGAAAAGAACTCTACCCCTACGACAATCTATGCTGGCGTGGTGCCTGCTCAACAATTCATACCGCGTACGATATCGTAGTTCGGCAATGGCATCACGAGCAGACTCACATCCAACTCTCGGCCTCCCAAAGCAACTCTCCGACCCTTGCAAATATCAGTAACGAAGATAATACCACCTCCGGTCGTGATCTTGCAAGTCCTAGGCAACGATTCAGATACAAGGTGGTGTCTAATTGCAAAAGATACAGACACGAAGCTGTGGGAAGCCCCAGAATCGAACAATACAAAAGCTGGAATAGAGTCGAAGAGAATATAACATGCGATCAGCTCTTTGATAGCCTCTGCGTCCTCAGCTGCCATGGCGAAAGCTCGCCCCTGCTGACCTCCCCTGGTCTGTTGCTGTAACGACCCACACCAGCTTTTCGGACG
>JANAVB010040218.1:31109581-31189581 GCA_029216955.1 Iris pallida | reverse complement strand
CTTACTAAGAGAATCAATATAACATGTTCGATATATGCTAACTCAATGACTGCTTGAATGATGCCTCTACATAAACAGTACTAGAACTTGATAATACCAAGTATGCTTCATTGATGTCTTTACATAAGAAATAAGATAACAAGTTTACATACTTCAATGTTTCTGCTCAAGAACTGTAAACAGATGCTAGGACCCAAATAGAAAGATCATTCTAATAAAAGCTTGCTAAATTGACCACTTAGTGTCGGTATAGACGAGCGGGCTAGTTCTGTTCACCGATACATAGATGATGTACTAACCCATATTGTGGGTACTCTTTTTTAGGTGCTCGTGCTTGGAAAGTTCTGTACACGAAGATTAGCTTGATCGGTTATGTGGCATCGAAGATTTGTTGGGCATGTAGAAGCTCTCCTTGCAAAAGATGATGTCTTCTGTTTATAAAAGACATAACGTATGGAACATTGTAATCAGTGGTACCAGTGAGTTGTAAGCCAAGTCGGTATATCGAGTTATAATCTAATGTATCAGAGTATCAAATATAAACTTTATGGCATTTGTTCAGTTGGCTATCAATGTAAAGTGAGATGTATTGTAAACTTTGCATTCCATTACAAGTCCTGTACTCTACATCAGTTATCAATAAAGAGAATATATTTTATATATCTCTGTGCGACTTCAAGTTATTTGCATATCTCCGCTGCTATAAATCAGTGATGTGTTTATATTCGATAAGAATGAATGTTCTCATTAACTTCAATTTATCTGCTTTTGTCGCTGTGATGTGTTCCTATTTGAAGATTATCAATTATGTACTATTTTTGTCTTGTACAAGTGCAATATCAGACTTGTACGACATCATACCCAAGCGAAGATGAATGATTCAACATGAATCAAAGCGAGGATGAACGATTCTCCGAATTATGGCATGAAAAATTAGTATCAGAGCACGACTTTATGTCCTTGGACTCCTATTTTATTCGTTTCAAATCAAAGTTGCATCAGGCGATTAACCAAAGTTGCTTTTGCGATCACTCAACGTTACTTCCACGATTAAATCAAAGATTGCTTCCGCGATTATGCTGTTGTTGCTCCTGTAATTATTTTAAGTTGTTCATGTCTGAAAGTTCTTTGACCCTCTTGGCTGCTCACTGGATATTCCATACAATGTCTAAATACAATGTGATGCCCCTGAATGTTTGCTTGTTGTTGGTTTGTATACTAATGACCCAACAATGACTCGATGCCATAGTATGCTATGTTGAGAATGATGTTCAAAATATGAAAATATAGGAAAGATACTATGTATGTTGTAACATGTTGAGAATTGCATGTTATGTTAGAAAGAATTGTGAATAAGACTGTAATGAGTGAGTCCAACAGAATTGATGAGTTGACTTATGTGTGGTGGCACAGTGATTTTGAGACCCTAAGAATGTTGGCTCCTGATTTGAGACCATGAGATGTTGGCTTTATGTTGTGATCAGATTAGATCACGGTTGACCGGAATAGACTTGAGCTTGGTATTGTTTGGGGATGGCTTCGTTTCTGAGTGGTATATTGCCTCTACCACTTCAGAATGAGATATATCGTGACCCTCTCCATAGGATAGCAATGAGTCTATCTATGAGTATTGGGTAGTGCCGAAACCTAGCTTAGAGTAATGCCATATTGCTAGGTGACTCGAATGTCCTTTGATGGTGACATTATGCTGGGTAGCGAAATTGTCGAAAAGTGTAGCGAGTGCCTTGGTTGGGAATTGCTCAGTCTAATAATGGCTCAGACTAGCAGGATAATATTTATACTATGGGTAATAAATTTGGCTAGCGAATGTTGTGGCTTGGAGCATTGAACGATAGTTACGACTAGTTGGATAGGAATCATGTGTGGCTATTACAAGTTGGTTGCTAAAATTGAAAGTTTTAGAAATATTGTCGGTAACTCGAATGAGTGTTGGAAATCTGTGCCCTGACCCTAAGATGCGATAAGACATTAACTCATGTTGATCGTCGAAGGATCAAATTAGTAAAGTTTGCATTTGAGCTTGGAGAAATAAATTGTCATTGCATATGTACATGTATGCAGAGGAATTGAAGTGTATCATAGAAGTAACAAGTAGTGACCCTGAATATTTGTGTTGTATAAAGAATGGTTAATTGATACATGAATTGTCGGATCGAATGGAATAAAACTCGACCCTTGCGGTATGAGATTTTAAGATTGTCCGTACGAGTTTGATGGCTTAGAAACGAATGGGATTAATAACCACGAAAGGTGTTGGATAGTGTCGGTAGATGGTGTGACGGTCTAGATGACTGTCGGTTGGGATATGGATTGTCGGCTTATGACTTAGTGGTATAACTTTGTCATACAGACCGAATAGTATGATTTTATAGTTCTGTTGAAACTATCAGAATCAATGACCCTTGAATAGTTAGCCTCGGTATATAGATCCATGTTGGTACGAAGGAACTGGAATAGAAATTGAATTGTTGGAAATTATATGTCGGGTCAGGATTTGACCGTAAAGTTGCTAGATTGATCTTAGTCGATCGTTGGGTAAGTATAGAATGAGCTTCTGTGGGAATTAGTTTCTTGAGGATGACCTTAAATAGATAGACTTGACCCTAGCGACCGTGGGCTGCATAACCAATTGTCGGCAATGGCGGTTCGTTATTCAAATTAAGTTGATACCATAGATTTGGGTAGAGTTCTTTAGAACTGTCGGTTGCTTGTTTGCACTAAGAATAAGAAACTAGTATAACCCTAGCAGTTGTCCATGTTGGTCCAATGATTGTATCATATTTTTGAATATGGTTAATCTGTTAAGTTTAGCATTTCATTATCACTAATCTTTATACTATCACTATAGCATTTCTACTTATACTTATATCTTTGGTAATATATGCATATTGGTTTACATATTAGTGATATGAGCTTTCTATCTTAAATTTAATCGAGTTGCCAAAATCAAAACTATATTTTTTATTGTGGTTATTCAATTAAGTTTAATCATTACGATATCACTAACATTTTTGCTATCACCTTAGCACTTATACTTAAACTCAGTATTGTCCTAATGTGCATTAAACTTATCACACTTGCTACTATATATATTTCTTTGTTCGTCTAACATGTACATGCAGAAAAGCAATAAGCAAGATCAATGTGGACATATGCAATGAAGAAATCATGGTGGACCAAAGACGACGGATCCCACAAGATTTCTCTGAACCACCCGACGACATCTCCGGAGCCACGCACTCGGGGGTTCCGCTGCCCGGTCAGCGGACGGGGGTCGAGGGGGCTGCGCCCCTCGTCGGGGGTTCGGGGGCGAAGCACCCGAAAGGTATTCAGTTTTCACAAATTGGATATCTTTGGACAGCTGCCGCCAAGGAAAAACCCAGCACCTATCAAAGGAAGAAGCCAAGCCATGCCATCATCATTTCAAGACTCTGAAGATGCCTGCTCCTGCTACAGTATATCTGGAGTCTGTAATGAGTCTTAGGAATAATTGTAAACAAAAGAAATAGATGGCAAAATCGAAAGCTAGGGTAAAAAATAACCCAGGACAATCTTCGGAATCCTGGCAGATAATCCGGCGGATCTCCGCGAAAATCCGACGGAAGATCCGAATGGTCTCACAGAACACCTTCTGTGAGTGTTCGGATTATCCGGCGAAAAACCGGAGAATTTCGGCCGATTTTTTGCCATATGGCCGTTTGCATTCCAACGGTCGGATCTTACGAATGATTGATCCCAACGGCTCTTTTTATAGCCGTTGCACTATACAGGCGGATGATCCGGCGGATTTCTGCGGAAATCCGACGGATGATCCATCAGCCTGAGAAAGTTGCATTATTGCACTTTCCTTTGCTTTGGTTATAAATAGCCTTGAACCCCTTCATTCAAGGTTGATGCCTTGAGCCTAAAAATTTCTAAACCACCAAAGCCTATCCACACACAACTCTACAAAGCTTTCATTTGCCATCCACAAATTGTGTTAGAGTTATTGAGTTGAAAAGTAAGATCTTCATCTTATTGTATAAGGAGATCAAAACCTATTGTGAAAGGTTGAAGTTGGGGAGTCTTCGTACCCAAACTCTCGGTTGAAGTTGGAGAGTCTTCGTATCCAAACTCTCGGTTGAAGTCGGAGAGCCCTTCGGATTAAAGCTCTTGTGTAAGAAGTTGGCGAGTTCTTCGGATCCAAACTCGTGTGTAACTATTTGCTCAAATAGTGGATTAAATTCGGAGAGAGTTCCGGGACTGGATTGCCTCTAGGGAGGATACCAGGATACATCGGGTGTCGGTATTATTATTGCTTCTTTTCTTGCACTTATATTTTTAAATTGCCAATTAGCTTGTGCTAAGTGCTTGATTAGTTAGCTTGACCCTATTCACCCTCCCTCTAGGGTTCCTACAGTCTACTCTAGGGAAGTCACCAAGTGAATAGGTTTAGTTGTCGGTATAGCTAGTCCTAGAGACTTGACTGAATGGAGAGAGACCGTTGGCGAACCATAGGATGACTGTCATACCCCACAACCAGAATACTGGAGAGCGGGGACAGACACAGCCAGCTACGTATATAGAAGTATAATCCACCTCGATATACGGTCACGACTGTCTAGATGTATGAGGGTTTATCTACAAGCCATCAGTCTCTTATGGTCAAGAACAAGTCTAGTGTCTCAATCTCAAGCAATCAATAATAGTTACAAGATGTTAGACCATCAGATATTCAATAGTAAGGCGTCCCATACTTTTCATATACAGATGATCATGAAGCTAGTCGTACAAAATGCAACGACTAGCAAGAGTTTCAGTCATACATGATCAACCATAGGATTTTTCAATCATGTTACAGCCCTTAGGCAGACAGGACTCATAAGTATTCAATACGAGCTAACACTTGCTCGGCGGCTAAACGCCTCAAAAGAATAATTTATAATAGAGTGGGAGAGCAAAATAAAATCCACTCGTTGCCAGGGTTGCGTCTAGTGTTCACCATCTGGGTGGAAGACAGGTAGATCCTCGGGTGCTACTCCAAAATCTAGCCATACAAAACCAGCTGGATCAGACCCCAGAAAGAGCAAGTGCCGCAAGGGAGGCTTCACTTAAGAACTAAAACCAGCATATTAGCACATAAGGACATAAATGAAATAACAAAAGACATGAGTTAGGAAAAATAGGGTGATAAATGATAAGATAAGTAAAGGACTATTCCGATAACCAAGTTACAACCCGTAAACCAAACAAGGACCGAGGTTGTAATCCTTCACCTGAACAGAACTTAGTCTCTAACCAATTATCGATAAAGTAAAGCATACACAAGCATGTCCTGAGATAGCCATGTACTGGATCTAGGCAAGACTAGACAAGATAGGACTTCATCCAACATTCACGGCCAAGCAAAGAGTACGGATTGATACTTTAACTAACTAGGATTATCAAAAGCCTAGTTACTAGTAAGATGCAATGAGATGTTCCGGCAGTCATAAGCCCTGCAGTTATCCAGGTTATCCAGACGCAAGTTGCAAGAATTTATAGTGGATACATCGCCCAGGAGACAAATGTATCCCATGTAAGTATAATAGTGGGTACATCGTCCAGGATACAAATGTACCCTAAGTTAGAAGACTTGGGGTACAACACATGACATTGTGTATATTACTTGTTTCAAGAAGTGCCCCATATGACAGTAGGCTGGAAATGTGCCCTACTCGACGGTAGCCTACAAGTCCATTCAAGGCGCCCAGATAACGGGATCGCCTGTAACTAGAAATATCTCTCTATATGAGCTACTTTGATCAATCTAGTAATTAACCTAGTCAGATTCAGCATGAATCATTGACCGTGGTAATCAGGAATGCATGTTCTAGACATGATGCGAGACAAGACTGGTAGCTTATACAAGCACATTCAAGAACAATCACCCACGGTGTCAAGACGAGTTATTAATCAGCATGTTAAGATAGTCGTCGCAACAGAATATCAAGATTACATGTTAGGTTACTTATTAAGATTACTTATCATGTCAAGAGTGCGTCATGACGGACCACCATCAAGAATTATCATGTCAAGTTACTTGTCAAGAGTGCACCACGACGGATCACTATCAAGAGTTATCATGTCAATGTTGCTTGTCAAGAGTGCGCCACGACGGGCCACTATCATGTCATGTTACTTGTTAAGAGTGCGCCTTAACAGGCCACTATCGTGTTCTATCCTTATATTATCATGAGTGAGAGAAACTTGCATAAAATAGCTAGTAACATATTCTTGAAGCCAAAAAAAAGATCTACAACTTTCATGTTGGGAGTTAGAAAAAATTCTGACAACAATTCAGCCAAACAGGACATAAAACAGCCAAAAACTGTCAAAATAGACACTATGCAGCATTCTGCGGCACTATGCAGCCTCCTGCGGTACTATGCATCCATACGACACTATGTAAGCCATGTGACACTATTCATTTCTGCGGCACTATACATCCATGCGGCACTATTTATTCCTACGGCACTATTCATTCCTGCGGCACTATACACCCATGCGATACTATGCAAGCCATACGGCACTATTCATTCATGCGGCACTACGCATCCATACGGCATTATACAAGCCATACGGTACTATTCATTCCTGCGGCACTATGCAAGCCATATGACACTATTCATTCCTGCGATACTATGCATCCATGCGGCACTATGCAAGCCATACGGAACTATTCATTCATGCGGCACTATTCATCGTCCCAGCCAGATTCAGGACAGATGAACTAGAAAATGTCCACATCTTATTTTGGCTATAACTTCCTCAAAACAAGTCAAAATCTAACTTTTCAAAGGTCCATTTTGAGTAAAATCGAATTCTCTACAACATAGAACAATCAAAACTTAAAAATAATGAAGTTTGGTAGATCAAAACCCAAGAAATCCAAAAATACAACCAACTTAGATCTACAAGAAATAAATTATGAAAATTAAAAATGCTAAGTACTAAAGTGTCTTAGAATCTCGTATGGAAGACAATAGAACAACAAAAATGGAGTTCCTCCATGAAGCAAGTTGTACTTGCCTAAGACTTGGTAGGTGGGAGGAGTAAATAAAGAAGATGAAGAAGTAAATGAAGAAGTGAATGAAGAGAGAAAGAGAAGGAGTTGGGTTATATATCAACCCTCTCCATCTCAAACCAAGCCAAGCCAAGCCAAACCAAGTCAAATTGAACCAAACCAATCAAATAAACCAAGTCAAGATTAAACCAAGACTAGACTAAGCAAAACAAGTCTAACTACGGTCCACCTGATAAATGCCAAAAATATCGTATACGCATACGAAAATACGTATAACGGGAAACGGGAGTGACAACTCTACCCACCTTAAAAGAATTCTGTACTCAAAATTTAATCAAGAGACTAGAGATGTCGGAACAAGCTATATTAATCATAAGCAAGCTACGACTAGCAACCAATCAAGCAATCATTCATGCAAGCAAGAAATTAAAAGGCATAAGGAATAAGGAAGACACTATGTTGGAAACCTCTCTGCCGGTTCAACATCTGAGCTTGGGCATACTGCTGAGCCTGAGGCGGCAATGGCCTTTGAGGCTGGTACTGTAGCTGCACTGGTGCTGGACCCCTAACCGATGGACTGGTTAGGTTTGATGACGATGAACTGGCTCTATTCGGACAAGACCCTATCTTATGATTCGGTGTCCTACAAGCCAAGCATAATCCCTGTGCTCTGCGGCATTCCGATACTACATACCCTGGCTTTCCACAATGAGTGCAGCCTATTGCGGAAGACTGCTTCTGCTTCTGTGGCTGAGAGGGCGTCGGTGTCGAGTGCTGAACCGACAAAACCGAATTCGTCCTTCGGGGAACTCCAATAGTCAAAGCCCTAGCTGTCGGGGCTGGTGCTGAGGACAGACTCATCTGCTCATGAGATCTCTTCCTCCCTCTGGTTCGATCCACGATCCTCTGTGAGGTATACTCATGCTTTCTAGCTGCCCTCAAGATAGCATCAAAAGTTTGATGCTCGAACTGTTCCACCGCTAGAATAATCTCTAAGTGGAGTCCCTGCTGGAACCGCTGGGCTCGGTCCAACTCGGTTGCCACCAAGGTAGGAGCAAACCGACTGAGTCTTGAAAACTCGGCCGCATATCCATCGACCGTCCTGCTCATCTGCCTGAGATTGGTGAACCTCGTCTGTAGGTCGTGTCGAGCCACCGTATCAAAATACTTGATCTAAAACTTGTCACTGAATATCGTCCATGGGATAGGCGTCGCCAATCCTACTGCCAACATTGCCCACCAGGTACGGCTAAGTCCAATAACTGTAGGCACACTACAGCCACCTTCTCTTCCTCTGGAGTCGTGGCTGCTCCTACAATAATCTCGATGTCCTGGAGCCATGCATCAGCAGCGATAGCATCTTCACTGCCATCAAAGAAAAGAGAGTTCAAGCGCTTGAAATTGTTGGCTGTATTATTCCCTTGATAACCAACTCTGCCCATAGCATCTTGTACTGTCTGGTGCAGGACATCGACCCGACGATCTTGTGATGCAAGTAATTCTTGGATAAGTCCTACCAGGGTTCCATTATCAGGCTCTGCAGGCTGAACGGGTTGAACTGGGGGCTCTGGATCCCCGGAAGGCATGACTCGGGAGGCTGCTTCTGAGTGCTGGACTTGATCTCCAAGTTGTTGCTGATTAACTGGAGGTGCTCCGCCTTGCTGATCGGTAGGACCAGGAACAATTCTGCTGAAAAAACGACATAGGGAATAATAAGGAAGGACCATGATAGATCGAGGATATAAACATGTGATCAGGTCAAGATTTTAAAAAGATGAGAAGACACGAGTAGAGATCAAGGGTGAGTGCTGATTGAGACATCTATTCATTGAAACCCTCACACATCTTGACTTACAAGACCTTGCATGGGCCACCACTTAAACCGTGTCATGCGCCACAACCAGAATACTGGAGAGCGGGGGCGAACACAGCCAGCTATATATATAGAAGTGTAATCCACCTCGATATACGGTCATGGCTGTCTATATGTATGAGAGTTTATCGACAAGCCATCAGTCTCTTATAGTCAAGAACAAGCCTAGTGTCTCAATCTCAAGCAAGCAATAATAGTTACAAGATGTTAGACCATCAGATATTCAATAGTAAGGCGTCTCATACTTTTCATATACAGATAATCATGAAGCTAGTTGTATAAAATACAAGGACTAGCAAGATTTTGAGTCATACATGATCAATCCTAGGATTTGTCAATCATGTTACAGCCTTTAGGCACACAGGAATCATAAGTATTCAACACGAGCTAACACTTGCTCGGCGGCTAAACGCCTCAAAAGAATAATTTATAATAGAGTGGAAGAGCAAAACAAAATCCACTCGTTGCCAGGGTTGCATCTAGTGTTCACCATCTGGCTGGAAGGCAGGTAGATCATCGGGTGCTACTTCGAAATCTGGCCATACAAAACCAGCTGGGTCAGACCCCAGAAAGAGTAAGTGCCACAAGGGAGACTCCACTTAAGAACTAAAACTAGTATATTAGCACATAAGGACATAAATAAAATAAAAAAGACATGAGTTAGGGAAAGCAGGGTGATAAACGATAAGATAACTAAAGGACTATTCCGATAACCAAGTTACAAACCGTAAACCAAATAAGGACCGGGGTTGTAACCCTTCACCTGAACAGGACTTAGTCTTTAATCAATTATCGATAAAGTAAAACATACACAAGCATGTCCTGAGATAGCCATGTCCTGGATCTAGGCAAGACTAGACAAGATAGGACTCCATCCAACATTCACGGCCAAGCAAAGAGTACGGCTTGATATTTTAACTAACTAGGATTATCACAAGCCTAGTTACTAGCAAGATGCAATGAGATGTTTCGGCAGTCACAAGCCCTGCAGCTATCCAGGTTATCCAAATACAAGTTATAAGAATTTATAGTGGATACATCGTCCAGGAGACAAATGTATCCCATGTAAGTATAATAGTGGGCACATCGCCCAGAAGACAAATGTACCCTAAGAGAGTTATTAGGTGACTTGGGGTGCAACACATGACAGTGTGTATATTACTTGTTTCAAGAAGTGTCCCATATGACAGTAGGCTGGAAATGTGCCCTACTCGACGGCAGGCTACAAGTCCATTCAAGGCACCAGATAACGGGATCGCCTGTAACTGGAAACATCTCTCTATATGAGCTACTTTGATCAATCTAGTAATTAACCTAGTCAGATTCAGCATGAATTTCTGACCGTGGTAATCAGGGATGTATGTCCTAGACATGATGCGAGACAAGACTGGTAGCTTATACAAGCACATTCAAGAACAATCACCCACGATGTCAAGACGAGTTATTAATCAGCATGTCAAGATAGCCGTCGCAACAGCATATCAAGATTACATGTTAGGTTACTTATCAAGATTACTTATCATGTCAAGAGTACATCACAACGGACCACCATCAAGAATTATCATGTCAAGTTACTTGTCAAGAGTGCACCACGACGGATCACTATCAAGAGTTTTCATGTCAATATTGCTTGTCAAGAGTGCGCCACGACGGGCCACTATCATGTCATGTTACTTGTTAAGAGTACGCCTTAACAGGCCACTATCGTGTTCTATCCTTATATTATCATGAGTGAGAGAAACTTGCAGAAAATATCTAGTAACATATTCTTGAAGCCAAGAAAAAGATCTACAACTTTCATGTAAGGAGTTGGAAGAAATTCTGGCCACAATTCAGCCAAACATGACATAAAACAGCCAAAAACAGCCAAAATAGGCACTATACGGCATTCTGCGGTACTATGCAGCCTCCTGCGACACTATGCAGCCTCCTGCGGCACTATGCATCCATGTGGCACTATTTATTCCTACGATACTATTTATTTCTGCGGTACTATGCATCCATGCGACACTATACCTCAATACGGTACTATTTATTCCTGCGAAACTATTCATTCCTACGGTACTATGCATCCATGCGGCACTATTCATTCCTGCGGTACTATGCATCCATACGGCACTATGCAAGCCATGCGACACTATTCATTCCTGTGGCATTATTCATTTCTGTGGTACTATGCATCCATGCAGCACTATGCAAGCCATGTGGTACTATTCATTCCTGCGATACTATGCATCCATACGGTACTATGCAAGCTATGCGATATTATTCATTCCTGCAGCACTATTCATCATCTCAGCCAATTTCAGGACAGATGAACTAAAAAATTTCCAAATCTTATTTTGGCCATAACTTCCTCAAAATAAGTCAAATTTTAACTTTTCAAAGGTCTATTTTGAGTAAAATCAAATTCTCTACAACATAGAACAATCAAAACTTGAAAATAATGAAGTTTGGTAGATCAAAACCTAAGAAATTCGAAAATATAATCAACTTAGATCTACAAGAAATAAACCATGGAAATTAAAAATGCTAAGTACTAAAGTGTCTTAGAATCTCGTGAGGAAGACAATGAAACAACAAAAATGGAGTTCCTCCATGAAGCAAGTTGCACTTGCCTAAGACTTGGTAGGTGGGAGGAGTAAATGAAGAAGATGAAGAAGTAAATAAAGAAGTGAATGAGGAGAGAGAGAGAAGGAGTTGGGTTATATATCAACCCTCTCCATCTTAAACCAAGCCAAGCCAAGACAAACCAAGTCAAATTGAACCAAACCAATCAAATAAACCAAGTCATGATTAAACCAAGACTAGACTAAGCAAAACAAGTCTAACTAGGGTCCACCTGAGGTATTGAACAAGAGATGGTGGTAATGAGTATGACCTAAGGAGTATATGCATTAACTTGTGCCTTAGAGATGTTTGACCCTTGTGAAGTTATATGTCGGCCTTAAGTGGGAACTGAAATCTGTAAGTCCTAAAAATCAAGTTGCATCCATCAAATAGGCAGAGAAATCTAAAATTGAGCACTCTTCAATGAACTGCACAGAAGGCAGACTGTACTACAAATCAACTGCGCTAGCCTGAACTACGCCAATGCCCGAGCGCGCTAGGTTGACGTGGCAATGCCATCATTACCTGACAAGAAAATCAAATCTTCTGACAGCCTGACAGCCCAAAAAGCGAGAAGTCTGTTCGTTTCTCGTGCCGCACCGCCTTCTAGGACAGCTGTCCAAATCTTAGCGCGATCCAGCTGCCAAGCCCTAGCGCGGTCCAGCTGTCCAACGCCAGTGCAATCTATCGACCAGATCTGAGCGCAGTCTGAAGCTAGCGCTATTCAAGTAGCACGATCCATCAAATTTGTTGAAGATAACTGACATTTGTTACGTGGCTTATATGCCATCAATTGCTCGCCACGTGGCAACCGCCTGCACACGACCAAGCACATTTCAATCAAATAATGCCACGTATCTGAGTATGGTTAGCCTACGATCGAGCAACTGCCCAATGGTCAGCGCGGTTTGCAGTCTACGCAGTCTGCCTCCAGCGCAAACCATTGTGCGCAATCCAGAATAACTACAAAATAGTTATTTCTAGAACTCTATAAATAGAGTTTCAAGTTCTTCATTAAAGGATTATATTATCATCAGAGATCAGGAGTTCTTGTCCAAGTGCTGCTGCATTCTTCAGAGGCTATCGTCTTCAAAGTTCCCATCGTCCAAGGGATAAAGCGATCGTCTTCAGATCGGATTCCTATAGTTGTACTTTCCCAGAATTCATTGTACTTTGTACTCTTTTATAAGTTTGTGAAATAAAAGACTTTTATTTTTGCAAACAAAATGGCGACTCTGCTGGGGACGACTTTCTCCTCCGATGAGGAAGTGACAACTCAATGTGACGTGGCGTCTATCGAAAAGACGCAGAAGACGCTGGTTGTGAAGGTCAACCAGATTGCCTATAAAACAATGATCAACTCCAGGACCACCCCTCGTACTGCAACCTCTACCACGAGCAAGGTTCGGTCAGTGTGGACTCCCAAGACTGCTGTGCAGCCTGCTGTCTCCTTCGATAAGCTGCCAGTAGCAACTTCTGCCCTTGCGCAACTCCCTCTCTCTTCTTCCAAGGCGCAAGCCACTTCCTATGATGCTTTGGCAAAGTGCAAGACCCCTTTCCCCCTGGCACAACTTGCTGCAACTTTTGCTCCTGCACAACCAACTGCCCCTTCAACCAGAGTGCAACTTAAGCATTCTGTAACCAAAACTCCTGTTGCGTAAGTTGCAACTCTTGGAGTTTCTGTGGCCAAAAGGCCATCTGTCAAATCTTCCCAGGCACAATCGGCCAAGGCGCCTACTGCTACCTCAACCCAAGCGCAAGTGGCCATCCCTCCTGTTCCAGCGCAGTCTAAAAGGGATAGCCCTTTGGCTAATCTCCCTTCTTCTCACAGCAAGGGGAAAGACTCTGCTCCTCTTCCCAAATACCCTATTACTCCTGTGCAATCCACTGGAGGTAGTCTGTTGACAGTTCCTTCCCCTCCCCAGAACAAAGAAAAAGGCCCGTTGGTCATTTCTCAAACTTCCTCGTTCCACGACTTGGAAGACAACAGAGGGAAACGCTCTTTAGCCAACCCTTCCTCACAAAATAAGGGAAAAAGTCCTTTGGTCTTTTCTCAGTCTTCTCTGGTTTTTACCTCGAAAGATCAAGGTCAACGTGCCTCGGCACCAATCAGTACAAGGACTCTCTCAAATAAGAGTTCTTCTCTCCCTGCCAAAGGAAAATGTACTGATCAAAGAGGTATTCTGCCTACTCCGGTAGCGGAATTTCAAGATCTCCCAACTCTCCGGATATCCCGCTCAAAGCAGGGAAAATTACTGGTGTCTCAGACAGAAACCCCTGGGGGTGAATTTGCTGATTTACGAGTTTATCTCAATAGACCTCGGTCTACATCAACTTCGATGAAACGCAAGCAGCCAATGCCGAAGATGAACCTGCATCAGAGGCAAACTTTCAGGATGTAAAATCCTGACACCTATGCTAACAAAGTGAGTACTTCCCTGTATACTCATGGGACAAAACATATGAAGAACCGGAACCATGTTCCAAATGTTGTCAAAGAATATATCCCTCAAACTTCTCCTCGTCCCGTCATTGTTCCTGACCTCCGAGAGCACCTTAAGCAAAAGCGGGACAATATCTCAACACCTCCAGTTCAACCCCTTGAACGCCATTGTAATCACAAGGTTGTCATCAAGTGCTGTTGCCAGACAACAAAACGATCTGTCTTCGATCGTCTGAATTTTGTAACTTCTGAACCAATGTCAGAAGACGAAGATGAAGTGTTGTATGCTTCTGTCAACATGGCTTCTCGAGACACTGGGGATAGAAAGTGCTCCAAACACGGTAAGCCTCGCAGGCCCAGCCAGCGGTACTTAGATTTACTCTAAGAATCTTCTGAAGGAGTATTTCGACACACCCGATCCCGAAATCGAGACACAATCGGTCATAGGAATCTCTTCCAAGATCCCTTTTGTCATTTCCCTATTTCTCACTCAGGTGATGATTCCTTCTCTGATTATGATTCATACAGCAAAAGTTCTGAACAGATAGTGTCTTCTACTGTACCTAGAGAAGTGACAGCTTATGTTGTCACTGAAGACCCAGACGCTTCTAGTTCAACGAATCAAGAACAACGAATAGTTGCATTGGAGGACAAGCTGAAGACCATGGCTGAAATGGTTACAAGTATGCATTCTATTATCGTGGCCCAACATACAGTACCATCGATCGCACCTGCTACAAATTCCAAAATTATAGCATCGTCGGTGCCTGTCAATGCAGGTCTGGGGGTAGTATTTCCTCAAATACCCCCTGTACAAATTCAACCCACACCCAGTCAGTCAGGAGCTGGGGGTAGTACTTACCACGTTGTTCCTTCCCCTAAAACTATAATTCAGCCTGCTCCTTCTTCATCATCGGAGGATGCTAATGAAGCTGTCAAACTCTTGTGCACTCAATTCGAGACTTTTAAGAGAAGGATAATTTACAGAGATTGGAAATCAAGCAACCCTATCCTATTGAGTGAAAGGAAGTCCCATTTCCTCCTAAATACAAGATCCCCATAATTTTGCTGTTTGACGGCAGCACTTCTCCGAGTCAGTTCATTAACCACTTTGAGGTAATGACTGTTCAACTTCAGCCAAATGATGCTCTTCTTACCAGGGTATTCGTCGGCTGTTTAGCTGGTGTAGCATACGATTGGTACAGAAGCTTGCCTGATGGCTGTATCACCTCTTTCTCGAGTTTTAAACAAATCTTCTTGGAACGATTCTACGAGGGAGTCAACGACATGACCATGTCGGCCCTCAACAAGATCAAACAAAGACATAATGAAACCGCTGAGAGTTTCATTGAAAGATTCTGCCGAGAAGCATTAAAGATGCCTCCTGGAACTCTGGCCTAGTAACTATAGATACCTGCAAGGCAAATCTTTTGCCTATTATCAGCATGTGGACGGGGTCAACTAAATTTCAAGACTGGCCATCTTTCATTGTCAATGCTAAAGCAGTTGAAGTTAGCGCTGACAAGTTCAAGCAGCCGGGGGTACACATTTCTAACCCCGACCGGGATGAACACCCGACATCTAGTAGCGATAATCGCCAGAACAACCGCAAGGGTAAAGAAACCTTGAACATCAATTTGAAGAGCAAAGAATCTCTGGCTGTCAACATAGCTCCACCTACGTCTACTTCTACTCCTTCTGCCCTTCCACCGAAGGAACCTCTCCCAAAAGTAGAGTACTCCTTTGACGAGAACGACACTGTGAGCATCTTCGATTGTTTGATCAAAAGCAATAAGCTCCAACTCCCAGACCCGAAGAAGCCTGACGAGGTCGGTAAGACTGATCATCCTAAATATTGTGTTTACCACAGGTTCATTGGGCATCCCACTCAAGCATGTTACGTGCTCAAAGGCAAGATTCAAGAGTTAGTCAACACTGGCGTTGTCATCCTTCAACAAGATGAGAAGACTGTTATCGCAAACATGGTCTCAGTACAGTTCGGTAACTTTCCTCCACATATGGTACAGTATGGTGTCATCCCTATCCCCAAGGCCACTCTTGATATCGAGAATCTTCCTCATCCACGGAGTGAAGGTCTCGTCCCCTTATCTCTTGATAATGGTGAGATTGTATGGATCCACCCTGACCTTGTTGCAGACTTCGAGGCTCCTTTCTCGTCTAAGCAAAAAGACCGCTCCAAGGACAGAACAAAGATCTGTAATATGGTGTCTTTTGACCCCATAGTTGAAGAGGAAATCCTGCTGGGCACCAGGTCAAGGAAAGCCAATCTACGGGAATTTCCCGAAACTCAAGAAAACCCTGCTTCTTCTTCTGAGTCTGCTCCAGTGTAACCTGTCTCTACTGAGGACATCCCTTCTGCATCCTCACCGGTTGTAGAACCTACTCCCCCTAAGCCGACGGCAGCCGACAAAGGCAAACAACAAGTCCGCTTTGACAAGCCTTTGAAGAAGTCATCTCCTTCTGGACTTGAGAAGCCATACAACTTTGATATTTTGGCTCAACTAGCCAATACACCGGCCAGGCTGTCGATCTTCGAGCTTTTGCGCCTCTCCAAAGAGACTCGAGAAACTCTGAGTGAAGCTCTAATGCAGGCAGAAACCTGTCTAACTCTTCTAAAGAAGCCAGAATCAGAGCCTGTCTCTTGTCTCCACTGTCACAATATGTTGGAATTAATTCCAAATATTACCTTCACACAGGATGATATGCTGATGGAAGATAATAGGCATGACCGTCCTCTATATTATACAGGATACGTCGACACGATGAAGGTCGATCGTATTCTGATAGATCCTGGGTCAGCACTCAGCATCATGTCGAAGACAATGCTAGATGCACTGAAGATCCTAGTGCATAATCTTTCTGGCATAATCATCACCATCCTGGGGTTTAACCAGGAAAGAAGTGAGCCTCTGGGCAAGATTCGCCTAAAACTCCAAATAGGCAATCTCCGCACAAAGGTGACCTTCTATATTATAGACAACCATGGTTGCTCTTACAATGCTCTTCTGGGGAGACCATTCCTTCATGAACACAACATTGTTCTTTCAACTCTCCATCAATGTTTCAAGTACGTTGATAACAATGGAGAGGTTGAAAAAGAGGTTGCGGATCTCTACCCTTTTAAAGGTGTCGAAGCATATTGTAACGAGGCTCGTATGTATAAAGATGAGTTTATGAAGGTAGTGCTGGCTTTGGACACTGAAGAAGACCAAGAAGCAGTGCCCAATGACACCCTCATCATACCTGTCAAAGGGCGGGTTTCTTATCCTCAGTCCTCCAAACCACTGGCTATTCACTTGCCAGTCCGGAAGCAATCAACCGATGGTGGTCAAGATCAAAGGGAGCTCACCTCTTCTGAGCCACTGGTTATCGACTTACATCGTAACAAGGATAAAAGGCAGCTCACCTCTTCTGAGCCGCTTGTTATCAACCTTCGTCGCAACAAGCCTAAACCTCCTTCCTCTTCTTCTCTCCCTCTTGTAATCGATCTGACCAAACCTGCTAAGGCTAAAGGTCCTCTTGTAAATATGGATGTACAAATCAATGAAAAAGCATCTACTTTCCAGTATACTAATGTCATTTATCATGCTAAATGCTATTTGGATATGCTAGATAGCTTTCAGTCATTTACAATAGGAGTTGTACAATCCCTTCAAACAGAGGTCCTGATTGAACATCCAGATGACTCATGTTTCGTTGTCCCCTCTCGAAAGAGAGGCGAACGTCCAATACTTTTTAGTAAAGGACCAGAACAGAAATTCAGCTATACAGATGATAGCAAAAGTAATGATACAGGATGTCTCCAACTACGTCATTATAGCCAACAATCAAAAGACATCATCCGAAAGATGGGTTATGACTTCAAGAATGGCCTCAACTATGGTAAAGGTAGACGAACTCCTATCCGTACGACTGTTCCGAAAGGAAAATCAGAGATGTACTACAGCAGGATGAAAAGAGGTCTCGGATATGCTTTACCTCCAGTCTTATCTCCAGAAGTCTCCAAATCTGATAATGAGAAACGCTCTAACTCTTCTGATTCCAGATCATGGGATTCTGATACTAGCATCGGTCAAGTTCATCGATTGATCGTATCTTCTAACATGGTCTCCGTTGAATTTCCAGAAGGCTATGATGAAGACATAGAAGAAAATCCTGAAACAGATCCTTGGGCACAACGAATGGATACCCAATGGGAACTCCGATTCGAACAACGTGAACCTCCTACCGAAGATCAATTGGTTCAAATTGATATAGGAGAGAGCGGGTCGCCTCGTCCAATATTCATCAGTAAGAACCTCCCAGAGGCGGATAAGCAAGAATTAATTCTTCTTATTCGAGAATACATTGATGTCTTTGCTTGGAATTATGAAGACATGCCAGGTTTAGATCCCAAAGTTGCTACTCATAAACTGAATATTTTGCCTAATGCAAAGCCAGTCAAGCAACAGCAAAGGCGATTCAAGCCAAAAATGATGGACGCAATTGATGGTGAAGTCAAAAAGCTTATAGCTTATGGCTTTATTTGAGAAGAACAACAACCAGATTGGGTAGCCAACGTTGTCCCAGTCTTGAAAAAAACTGACAAAGTTCGAGTTTGCATTGATTTTTGTGATCTTAATGAAGCATATCCAAAAGATGAATTTTCTCTCCCTATCACGGACGTCATGATTGACAATACCTGTGGGTTCGAGCGAATATCCTTCATGGATGGATTCTCTGGATACAATCAAATTCGGAGGAATCCTGAAGATGAAAAACACACTTCTTTTCGTACTTCTCGCGGAGTCTACTGCTATACCGTGATGCCATTTGGTCTCAAGAACGCTAGCGCAACTTACCAACGAGCTATGAGTACCATTTTTCGAGATCATCTGCGCAAGACTGTCGAATGTTATGTTGACGATATTGCTGTCAAGAGTCGTCTAAAGGAAGATCACATCCAAGATTTAAGAACTATCTTCAATCTAATACGCCAACATCAGTTAAAAATGAATACCACCAAGTCATTCTTGGGTGTCTCTAGTGGTAAATTTTGTCACGCCCCAATCCGGAAAATCGCTCGTCCTCGCTAGATTTTATCCGAATCATCGTCCTCGCTGGGGTGTGATGCCGCACGAGCCTAGAGTTGCGCTCATGCAAGGCAAGATAACGGTTCACATAGTGATTATCTCAAGGTCGTAACATAAGCAGCGGAAGAAAACAAAGAATACAATAAGAATCTCTTTTTTTCATAATAAACTGAAGGTTACAAGGCTCTGAATAGCCCAACATAATATGCCAAGAATGTCAACATAGTGGTTATCCACGAAACAATCCAGACACTTCCGTTTTCTTTCGAGTAACATCCATCGACTCTCAAATTCTCCGAAGCATTCCTACCGTTAGCATCCAAACTGCCATAACTTAACTTGCATCCTATTCATCCAACAACAATGCTCAACATAATTTTTGTTCATTCGATCAGAGTATCCCCGAGTTATTGCATATCGTTTTTGATACACCTCAATACCATCGTCGACATGCATAACTTGAACATCTTCCTTTCTCATAAGCTCAAACCCGTTGCAATCATTGCCATTATCTGAACTCGAATACGAATCAAGTCTTGTACTTATCAAGATCCATTCAGTTGTAACTACTTAACATCATCGCGACACAATTTCAAATTCACATATCCATTCTCATATCCCTAACTCGTACTTCCAAATCGTGCTACCGACTCCTCGTGCTAACCCAAATCTGTTTGCACAATTTCTCCGTACCTACTCAACATGTTCCGAACAAGCTTCCGTACTAACTCAACATAAATTCGACCGGTTCGACCATTTCCTCAACGTACATTTCTTCGCTATGCTCAGCCTATCGTTCGACTTACACTTAACGAATCCTCGTCCGACGTATCCTCCGTGGATATGACTTCGCACATAATTGTTCGACTCACTTCCTCAAGGCATACTTGCATCGACTTCTCTCAAGTCATTCCCACTCGAGTCTCGGTATTACTCCGTTCGTTGAGGACAAACATATCGTAACAATACAATCATCTCGACGTAACCTACCGCAAGTCACCAACCGGCTTAACATAGCTATCGCTAAGTGGTATCCCATATACCACTCAGGAATCGAGCCTATCATTATCGATATGATGCTTCACTGCATTGATCACACAATTGGTATTGCATATACCACTCGAAATTGAGTCATTACTCGACATCACATTCCGCATAGGTCCGACATCTATTCCTCAATCAACAATCCCGTATGGCGATCCTTCCGATTCCAGCTCTAGCGTTCGCTCAAGTTTGACACGTATTCACTCTAACCGTATCTTGGCGATCATATCGATCACACCCGCAACATTCGCTTATTCACATCTCAATGCGACATACGGCCAACATAAACGTTTGTCTACTCACTCGACTTAGCGACCAATTCGACTCGTCACTATCGCATCCGCGATCTTTCAATCTTACTCGTTGCAACTCGTGCAACAACTCATTCTCGATACTCAAGGTCTTTACTCAATCTCGTACAACATATTGCTATCCTTCCGCATAGCCATACAACACGCATCATACCATATTGACTCGTCGTACTGATGCAACGAACGATCCACGACTTGCTGCACTCCGTACAACCAGCAACACATAACCGTTCTCATAGTAACATAACACGTATCGCCTCACATATCGACCCGTTGCACTTCATGCAACCAACAACACATATCTCCTCGCACTTCGTGTGACCAACAACACATAACTCCTCGCACTTCGTGCGACCAACAACAACATATAACTCCTCGCACTTCGTGCGACCAACAACACATAACTCCTCGCACTTCATGCGACCAACAACACATAACTCCTCGCACTTCGTGCGATCAATAATATGTATATCATTGCACTTCGTGCAACCAACATCACCATATTCGTTGCACTTCGTGTGACCAAACATTCCATAACCCGTTGCACTTTGTGCAATCAACACTCTCCGATGGCACCCGGAGATCACGTGATAGTCACGACATACTTGTGGCAAACGTACTCACTTAGTATAGACTTATTGTATGGAACATCCAATGTAGCGTCGAGCAGATCCATGAGCCATGCGGTTGCGGAAACAACTTAGAGTCAACTGAATTCGATAGCGAAGCAACTGAGGGTCAAAGAGATTCATGCACGGTCCAAAGGATAGAACTGCTCTGATACCAACTTGTCACGCCCCGATCCGGGAAATCGCTCGTCCTCGCTAGATTTTACCCGAATCATCGTCCTCGCTGGAGCGTGATGCCGCACGAGCCTGGAGTTGCGCTCGTGCAAGGCAAGATAACGGTTCACATAGTGATTATCTCAAGGTCGTAACATAAGCAGCGGAAAAAAATAAAGAATACAATAAGAATCTCTTTTATTCATAATGAACTGAAGGTTACAAGGCTCTGAATAGCCCAACATAATATGTCAATCGGCTACAACGCTCATGATCTCTCTAGCTCACAAAGGATTACATTGTTCTATACATTATACCTCTTTATAGCCACCAAGTAGTCTTCGGCCGAACATCTCCATGTCGCAAGTCCGAACGCCTATGCGGTAGCTCCTCTTGAATGCCAAGGACTCCATGTCTCGGCACTTCTAAGCCAAGCCCCGCCCCAAGCTGATCATAACCTGAGCCTGCACATAAACTAGTGGGGGATTGATGCTTTCGTCCTCGCTTCGCACTGATCAAGACCTGCTCGCACCCAAACCAAACACTAAATATCTTTAGTGAAACATGCATCTTAATTTGTGATCTTTCTATTTAGCCTTAGGGTCCATTTCATGGCAATACTCATGCATAGCAACTCATCTTAAATGTGTCCCATACCGTGTTCCTGCAACAGATACAGTTAGCCATAATATGAAACATAAACATAGTGTTTCTTGCTCATCTCCATTCCTCTTCGCCTAGCCTGCCATGGTTAGAACTTACATAAGCGATCATACGATTCGCGCAACCAACCAATCATAATCGTAAACATATGTATAAGGGTCGCAGGCCCTGCGCCTGCACCCAACTCATATCTCAGCCCACCGGCCCTATCTATATGAAGGTCACGGTGTTTCACACCGTAATGGACTTGGCATCTCTTATGTGTAAGCCTACAATCACTTCGATACGGGTCACTAGCCCAGTATCCGAAGGATCCCAAACTTACGGATATTATAGCTTATCACAGCACTGGACGGTCGTAATCCGTCCGAATGATGTGCACCATAAATACCACACATAATTCCCTCCTAGGCCGAACGGTCCCGGTGCCCCAGTTGTAACCGTCCGCGGGAAGCCGTACCCGTGTACGGGCCATCCGAGTCCATTGACCATGCAATACGTGCCATAGCAAACACACATAACATTCCAACTAAATCCTCCGTTGCATAAACATAGTCTCGATCCATAAACGGTTTCCCGTGCCATAAACATATTCGCGTCTCATAAACATAATCCACCATCCATATGGGGAGCTCCGTCGGCGTTATGCCCCAACACATCCATATTGATGCACGACGCCCAACGGCTTAGTCATCTCATACTCATATTCAACGCGTACCATTCATAAGTTATTCTCATAGCATAATTCCGTATTACTTATTCCTTTCGTATCATAAGTGCCCGAGGGCACGCTCAGCACCGTAATCAATGTTCTACGCCTCGTGTTCAATGTTCTCAGAGCCGTGCACATGATGCACATCTCAATATCGTCTTTCAATGTTCTACCATCATTGCCCTACCGCGACCTGTACACTTGATGCACATCGCTTCGATTGTTCAATGTTCAATGTTCTACCTTAGTGTTCGACACATACTTGGACCTTTCATCGCCGAGCCACGCTCGCTAACTCAATAACATCTTGCGCATATAATGATATCTTTTATTAGACGTGAAAGAATATGGAGAGAGAGTCAAGAACCCGCCCACCTTAAGCCGATACGCCTTGCCGTCTCGCCGATTGAAGCGTCTCGCTTCCATAACTCGATCGTATAGCTAACTCTCGGACTTAGCCATTTTTTTGAACTACTCGGTTTATTTGGCCTATCGTGCCCATGCCACGATCCGTAATCCAGCATAAAGGCATAGCCTGTACACCAGATCAGCTAACATCAGCACTTGCTCAATGGGACTTATCCTTTGTATCGATTCGATTCATAGATTCCAATCGACTCAAAGCTTACCTTTGGCCAACGTTACACTTGCATCGATTTGTATCGATACTTCATTGGGTCAATGTAACTCTTCGAGTCAACGACTCATCGTAATGCACCGTACGGAGCAGGGCATTACAAATTTCTCGGCTTTGTTATTACCTCGAAAGGTATACACGTGGATTCCGAGAAGATCAAAGCCATTCAAGAGATGCGTCCTCCACGCAACTCAAAAGAGCTACAAGGATTCCAAGGTCGACTTGCGTACATCAGGAGGTTCATTTCGAATCTGTCTGGACACTGCAGACCGTTTACTCAGCTAATGAAGAAGGGTGTATCTTTCGTTTGGACCGAAGAATGTCAACGAGCATTTGACGACATAAAACGGTATTTGATGAAACCACCAGTCTTGGTGCCACCAATCTCTGGTATTCCATTTTTGATGTATGTCCGTGCTATGGATCATTCATTGGGTGCTTTACTTGTCCAGAAGAATAAAGATGGTCATGAACAAGCCGTTTATTATCTCAGTTGTACTATAATTAGTACCGAACACCGTTATAGTCCGGTATAGAAAGAATGCTTAGCTCTTATGTTTGTTGTTCAAAAGACAAGGCACTATATCATTGGACAAACCATTCATGTCATTTCCCGAGTCAATCCTCTTCGAGTACTAATGAAGAAACCCAGCACACTCAATTCTCGGTTAGCTACATGGGCCATTCTGCTAGCCCAATATGACATGGTATATGTTCCACAAAAGTTTGTCAAGGGTCAAGCGCTGGCGGACTTCTTAGCAGCTCATCCTATACCAGAAACATCCAAACTCTATGATGAAATTCCAGACGAGACGTTGGAATCAAATATAATCTCTGAAGAATTTTCTACTTGGCGTCTATTCTTTGACGGTGCATCCAGGATCGGACCAAATGGTACCATTATCGCAGGAGTTGGGGTTGTTTTTGTTTCTTCAGACGGGACAGCTATCCAAAGAGCCTACTCCCTAGATGAACCCTGCTCCAACAACGTAGTAGAATACAATGCTCTACTCATTGGCCTTCAGTTAGCTAAACAACTGGACGTCGAATATCTTGAAGTCTATGGCGACTCCAAGTTGGTTGTTAACCAGGTTAGAGGAACCTATGAAGTTCGCCATCAAGATCTAGTGCCCTATCATGAAGCTGCAATCTACATGGCTACATCATTCAAGGCTTTCTTCATTGAATATGTTCGACGAGCTTGTAACATTGAGGCAGATGCTCTAGCTAATCTCGCAATAGTCTTAGCAATTCCCGTCAAAAGACAACAAGTGGTCATTGTTTCCAACAGAGAGTTGTTCTGCATTGAAAATAATCGCAACATTGAGTTCAGTAATTTCGTCCAAATTAATGTTATCAATGAAGATTGGAGAGCTCCTTTCATCGACTTCGTATTTCATGACATACTTCCTGAAGATTCTATGGAGGCTACGAATATTCGTCGATGATCTCTTCGATTCTACTACAATCAAAGCACCATGACTCTCTAACGACGGACTTATGACGGTCTACTTTTGCGCTGTCTTGCTGGTGATGAAGCAAAACAAGTATTGCGTGAAGCTCATGATAGTGTCTGCGGAGCACATCAACCCGGCCCTAAACTGCAGGATCGTATCCGACTAATGGGTTACTATTGGCCCTCGATGGTGTCTGATGCCATCGAATATGCAAGAAAATGTCGAGCCTGTCAAATCCATACAGATTTCATCCATCAACCGTCGAAATTCCTTCATCCGACTGCTGCTTCCTGACCTTTTGAAGCTTGGGGTATGGATATTATAGGTCCTATCAATCCTTCTTCTTCTAAGGGACATCGGTTTATATTAGCAATAACTGATTATTTCTCTAAATGGGCCAAAGCTATACCTTTGGCTGAAGTCAAAACCAGCAGTGTCATCAACTTCGTCAAACACCATGTTATCTACAGGTTTGGTGTGCCTCGACGAATCATTCACGACAATGGACCCCAGTTTATCAGTTAAAAGTTCACCAGGTTCTGTGATGATCATCGGATTGACAATGTCGCCTCTACAGCTTACAACCCTGCTGCTAATGGCTTGGCTGAAGCCTTCAACAAGACTATTATCAAACTCCTTAAGAAGTTTATGTCTACTAACAAACGAAATTAGTGTGAAAAGCTTGGAGAATGTCTATGGGCCTACCGTACTATGGTCCGCAACCCCACAGGCTGTACACCCTTCTTTCTAGTGTACGGTTGTGAAGCAGTTCTACCTCTGGAACTTCAAATTCCTTCCTTGAGGATTGCCATCGCTAATGAACTTACTACGGAGAACAATGATCTTCTTCGACTTCAAGAACTGGAGGCGCTCGACGAGAAGCGACTATTGGCTCAACAACACATAGAATTATATCAAGCCCGCATCTCGAAGACTTTTAACCGTAAAGTTAAAGTTAGAGCCTTTCAGAAAGGAGAACTTGTTCTAACAGTCAGACGTCCCATGATTATAACTCATATGAGCAAAGGCAAGTTCGATGCAAAATGGAAAGGGCCTTATATCGTGAGTAAAGTCTTCTCAAATGGAGCCTATCAACTCACAGAGCTGGACGGTCGAGTTGCAATGAAGTCCATCAATGACAAGTTCCTTAAAAAGTACTATGTATGAATATAAAAGGAATTTCTTGTAAATATGATCTGACGGTTCATAAATAAAGTTTGATTTTATTTCATCATAAACGATGTTACATGATATCAAGGACGAGAATCACTATCGTCCTTCTTAAAGACATGACGAGGACCACTACCGTCCTTTTCAAAAATATAGTCGGTAAAAGAGCCGAGGACATCCTTGCTTGATTTCACCAGAAACGCGCAAGCGGCCATCCTCATGGCCTCTTCTTCTTCAGTCTTCCCTGGCTCAACTAGGAAGTCCAAGATATCCCGTGGCGGCTTGGGTGCAGACGAACCTTCGCCCGCCTCCATCTGCTTTGGCTGGTTTGGCTCGGCTGGACGCTCCTTAGTGACTTCTTCGACCTTCGGGATGATCTCAGCCTTCTTGGATGCATCTCCAGACGACATTTTGTATTACAATTGAAACTGATCATTCCATCTAAAATTTCTGTTCTATTTATAGGTAGAGATTTTTGAGACAGTCGATTACGTGAACCGAAGCAACGGATTCTTCACAAACATTCATTCCATTCATTCTGACGATTCACTTCGTTCATATATTCTGACGGTTCATCCGTCCATTCCATTTATCACGATGGTTCATCCGTTCATTCCATTCATCAGACGGTTCATCCGTTCATTCATTTGACGGTTCATCCGTTCATTCTGACGATTCATTTCGTTCATACATTCCGACGGTTCATCTGTTCATTCCATTTATCACAACGGTTCATCCGTTCATTCCATTCATCAGACGGTTCATCTGTTCATTCATTTGACGGTTCATCCGTTCATTCTGACGATTCACTTCGTTCATACATTTTAACGACTCATCCGTTCATCCATACCAACAACTTGTCACGTATTTATTACTTATGATTAAGTTGTCTACTAAAATAATGATATTCAAAAAAGAAAATTATATTCTGCCATATCCACGTTACCTCTGAGCAGATATAATGAATATAATTATTTTCTAAATTAAGAAATATATCATGTCCTGAACCTCTGAATATATTTTCTATCGCTATTATTAATATCCGTAATGGGATATGCAACAAATAATAGAGCCACAAAAATAGTGTCTTTCATTAATCAAGATCAAAGACATTACAAAAAGACATATCACAAAGGAGAAAATACAAGAAGTTTTCTTTCACTCAATCGATGGGGTCATCAGACTAGCTATCTGCTGCTTCAAGGATTGGAGTCGTTCTTCACGAGAATCCAGCACCCATCTTCTAGCTTCTGCCCTTCCAGATTCAGCGTCAAAGGTTGGCAAAGTCACTAGTCGGCGAGTGATTTCATCTTGATGAGATTTGACAAACTCATTCTTTTCATGAGTCAAAATGTCTAGTTGTTGAACTGCAGCTTGATGTTGAGTGGTCTCTTCTTCAAGAGCAAGTTGAACGATTCTCAACTCTTCTTGAAGTCGAGCAAACTCTGCCTTCAGATCAGCAATCTTCTTTTTTTTTCTTTCCAGCAGCAGACGCCACGATATCCATCTAAGAGTCATACTCTGAAGACTTCGTAGCGAAAGTATCCAAGAAAGTCTTGAAGTCAGCTTTCGTGACCTCAGCTTCTCGAGTCATCCTTTCGAACTCAGCATTCACCAGTGGCTCTGCATCCCCTCGGTCAAGATCTTTGTAAATCTTGATTGCTTCTTCTAGCTCATCCAGCACATGTTCAAGGTAAGCAGCCTGAGCTTCATCACCTTGAGCTCGAATTCCGTCGATCAAATAAGAAGTTGGACTTCTGACAGTGATGAAGCCAACATTGTCTTTCTCTATTACCCTTTCTACTAAAGGTCCCAAGGAACTAAAGAAAAAATTGGTGAAAGAACCCACTACAAATTTATTTGTAGCTACTGCACTAGGTGTAGCAGCTATTCCAACAGAAGCTTCAGCAGCAGATGCTTGTGAAGGCGGAAGTTCGGCTTCTTGAACATCGGCCGTAGCCTCTTTTGATAACGGAGCCATTGTAGAGCTAGTTGCTCCTCCTAGATGTTCTTCTGCGAAATCAAGTAAACATTATCAGTTTTCTGACACTAAGGACTATCAGAAAAAAAAGATCAAAATGAAGGCAAGCTTACCAAAACTGGGTTTAATGACAAGATTGTCATTTGATGGAATAGGCTGGAGCCTCGCGGAAGTAGTTTCAGACATTACTGTCTGACTACTTTCGGCTTCAGAGCCAACCAGATAGACGACGGCTGCCGCTGGCTATCGCCTCTATCTGCACTATGTCAGTGCATACCGGAAGAATCGGAGAAGGTTGAATCTCTGTATGAATAAAAGTTAAAACATCAGTCATCTGATCTATAAGTGAAGATTACTAAAATCAGTCAATACCTCTTTGATCGGGGACAATAGTTTTCTTCGATGCTGCTTTATCAGTATTCTTTTCCTGGGGTGTAGGGACAGCAGCATCCTCTTTATTGTCATTAACATCTTCTGCCGATGTTTCTTCGTCATCTGCCTCCTCCTTCGGTGCTTCCTCATCATCACTTGCATCAACTGGATCTATGTCATGGAAGCCGAAATCACATCCATCTAGAGCCTCGATCATCAGTCGATCTTCTTTAGCACGACGCGATCTTGGTGTAGCTGGAGGATGAGCAGCTTCCATTGCAAGTGTGGGAGATGGCAATACTTCGACAGATGATTCTGACTCATTGATTGAGGTCGGGGTTGCAGCTGCTTCTCTTCCTGCAGCCTCATATTTTGCCTCCGCAGTCTCCTCTCTTATGTCTGCAACCTCGTCCCTTATCTCTGCATCTGTTACCTGCCTAGGCTCAGGAGCAGACGTAGGTGAAGGCATCATAACCCCGGCGGCAGCACTTATTAGAGCAGAAGTATGGATAGCTTTTAGAGGGGTGGCCACTTTCTTTCTGAAAGCTATTTTTTTCTGCGTAGAGGTTCTTCCGGGCTCTCTACGTCTGCAGCATGTATTTGTCTTTGAGTGGAAGTTGGGGTCGTCACCTCTTCTCGGTGAGCCGACTCAGCCTGTTGCCGAGACTGCGATCGAGTATTGACCCTTTCCGAAGAGTCTACAGCAGCTTTCTTCTTATTAGAGACAGGAGAAGATGGTTCTTCTGTCTTCCTCTTCTTTTTCTCCTTGACCGGAGATCTTACAACTTTCAAAGAAACACGCAGCGGTTCGTAGACTTCTTCAGGGAAGTTGGCTTCCCTCGAAGCTTCTAGAGGTGCATCAGCTGGATCGTGCTCTTCATCATTACCAGGAGGCAATAAAATAGGTGCTCCTTTTCTAAATCGTGTTACCGTCGCTAAGCTGTCTGTTAAATTAAAGTTCTCAGCAAAAGTGTTTGCTGACGTATAAAAGATCGAATAAGTATACAGCATACGGGGACCACGGTCGTTCTTTGTCGGCATCGAGAACGTCGTCTTCGTGTCACGGGCATTGTAATAGGCCCAAGCCCGGGCTCCATCAATCAAATAACCTTTTTCCTGTAGGCATGTTATGGCATTGCCTACGTGGAATTGGTCGTAGCCGAATTGGCGTGCAAAACGGCTTGGGAGATAAGGTTCAAGATAGCATTCATCTTCGAACCGGTATACTAGATGTGATGGCCGAATCATCCTCAACCAATCAAAAACTGTATGACCCAAAGGTTGCATTCTCACTGAGTCAACGAGGTTCGTTGACATATATTCATAACCGGCTGGAGGCGAAACACAGAAGAAGTTCCATCCTTTATCCAGGTTCAAGACTCGCCTGCAGTCTTTCAAAGTGGTATAGATCCACTTACATCCAGAATATTTTCTCAGAAAACTGCCGCTCACTGCTCCCATAGCAGGGTTTATTAAGAAAGGATGGTGTAGGAGCAGCCATCCGAACAGATATGTATACGGCAGTTCCAGTCGAAGAAAATGTCCCTTTTTGCCTTTTTTTCGAATCATCGAATCAACGAAGAGACGGAGGCCGACATTTATTCTGCATGTCATCGCTGACAACAAATCCATCCAGTAGCCGAAGACTAAACGGACGGCAACAAACAGTACGCCACGATGGAAGCGGTCAACTGTACTGGCCCCAGGAACGACATATCGTCGAAGCCAGTAGGTAAGAAAACCTGCCAGTTGGGCTTCCTTTGACATGGGCCTATAATCCATCCTCATAAAACTCTCGACGATGTCACCTTCATTGAAAGGAGGATACTGAAGATCATCCTCAATCTTGATATCCATCTCGTTGTGCGTCTCTATCAATTCTATCACCTCGCTGTTGCTAAACGGTTTGAAGAAGTTGGGATTGCATTTTTCATGTTCTTTTGTCTTCTTCTCGATGATATGATTGAGGAAAAGATATGGCAACCATTTGGTCGAATAGCACGTGCCGGCCGTGCCACTCTTGTAGTATAAAGAGCAAATCTTGTAGTGGCAGAGTAGCTCTTCAAAAACATCTACCATACGGGCATTCTCCTGGCGCAGTCTGTCCAACTCATCATTTGTTGGGACAAACTCTTCATAAGGGATATCCCCCATCGGTAGATTCGAGATATACTTCATCTCATGCAAGGCTAATCCAATCTTCCCGCGTGGCGCCATGAAAGTCCCAGTCCTATAATTGTATCTCTCCGCTAATGCAAGGAATAGATGTGGATTAGGGGGAAAGCCATAGACTGTGGCATATACTGCCTGATACAGGTTAATCTCTTTAAGCTGATCTTCAAATTGGACTAATATCCAATTGGCTATACAGATCCATCTCTTATTGTCTGGGTTTACAAGACCTGTCAACCGCAGGTCTTGGTCCGGATACCTCCCTTCCACCTTCGCAAACTCATTTGCGAATATTGGAGTTCTTACTGGTAGCAGCAAAGAAGAATCTTCTGGCGGGATGCAACCGGGTTTGAGTCCCCTGAGTAGAGAGCTATGTCGCTCAGAAGAACTAGAAGATATCCTTGTGGTCTGGCCCCTTCTTAACATAGATATTACCCACTCGGGCCTGCTGTAACGGAGTTATGTCCCATTCTATTCTTCTGGGATAGCTTGCAAAAGCATATCTAGACAGAGGGAGGCATCTAGAGATCTCTGGCAGAAGTGTCGTTTTCTCGCCCCTTCGGAAAATTCTCTGCTCCATGCGAGGCCTTGGCTGAGAATTCTTGTCAAAAGCTTCACCAAACAAGAACAGAGGTTTCTTATGGGTGACAGTATCAGCAGTTTGAAGAGACTGCCCGTTCATTAGACACAATAAAGTATTATTATCCTGCGCAATCTGGACAGCCTGCCGAGCTGACGGTAAAGCATATTGAGGAAAAAAGACATGAAAGAGATCTTTTTTGAATGCTGATTCAGACAGAGATCCTGTAAGGACCTCGTAGTTGGGATCTTCTTCGAGGTTAACTGCATCAAATAAAGAGACAAAGATCAGTATGTACAAAAAAAATCAAAATTTCTTCACAAATTAATCAGATTGCGCCAGCACAACCAATATGCGCAAGACATCAGATTGCGCCAACCTACTTGCGCAAGACATCAGTTTGCGCTAGCAACCGACATGCGTAAAATATCAGATTACGCATCAATACGCAAATCGATGGATTGTGCTGATCATTTGTCAGCGCTTTCTAACCGATTGCGCAAAGACGCAGTTTTCATAAAAATGAAAACTGTTGAACATGCAGCCGAAGCCCTAAACAGGGTGGTACAAATGGTTGAGAATACCATCAATCTCTAAAAAGATAGAGGTATGAAAGTTCATAACATCAAAAACCCTACAAAGGGTTTTCGATCATGGTTCGTCATTCACCTTGCAGAGCTGGATGACCCATCTCGTGACGAGAGACTCGTGGTACAACACGAGTCGAAGGTTCAGCAGGGGCCTTTCCTTTCTCAGTCGGAGTAGGAGAGGAGTTTCTTTCTCTTGAGAAATCGAAGGCAAGTAAAGATTAAAAGAAAGGGAGAAAAAACTATTTATAGTTTTTCACAGAATCATAACGGTCACCTCCGATTGCGTCGAGAAAGTCGGAGCTAATTCCTCCAAACGCGCAGCCAGAGCGCAACTTGATTTTAAATTTAAAATTCAAAGTATTTCGAAACTTTGAATATTTTCAAATTTCGAAAACTTTGAAGGGGGTCTTGTAAGTCCTAAAAATCAAGTTACATCCATCAAATAGGAAAAGAAATCTAAAATTGAGTACTCTTCAATTAACTGCGCAGAAGGCAGACTGCGCTAGCCTGAACTGCGCCAATGCCCGAGCGTGCTAGGCTGACGTGGCAATGCCATCATTACCTGACAAGAAAATCAAATCTTCTGACAGCCTGACAGCCCAAAAAGCGAGGAGTCTGTTCGTTTCTCGTGCCGCGCTGCCTTCTAGGACAGCTGTCCAAATCTTAGCACGATCCAGCTGCCAAGCCCTAGCGCGGTCCAGCTGTCCAATGCCACCACAATCTATCGACCAGATCTTAGCACAGTCTGAAGCTAGCGCTATTCAAGTAGCGCGATCCATCAAATTTGTTGAAGATAACTGACATTTGTTGCGTGGCTTACATGCCATCAATTACTCGTCACGTGGCAACCGCCTGCACACGACCAAGCGCATTTCAATCAAACAATACCACGTATCTGAGTATGGTTAGCCCACGATCGAGCAACTGCCCAATGGTCAGCGCGGTTTACAGTCTGCGCAGTCTGCCTCCAGCGCAAACCATTGTGCACAATCCAGAATAACTACAAAATAGTTATTTCTAGAACTCTATAAATAGAGTTTCAAGTTCTTCATTAAGGGATCATATTATCATCAGAGATCAGGAGTTCTTGTCTAAGTGCTGCTGCATTCTTCAGAGGCTATCGTCGTTAAAGTTCACATCGTCTAAGGGATAAAGCGATCGTCTTCAGATCAGATTCCTATAGTTGTACTTTCCCAGAATTTATTGTACTTTGTACTCTTTTATAAGTTTGTGAAATAAAAACTTTTGTTTTTGCAAACAAAATAGAACTTGAAACATTATTTATAGAGTTCTAGAAATAACTATTTTGTAGTTATTATGGATTGCGCATAATGGTTTGCGCTGGAGGCAGACTGCGCAGAATGCAAACCGCGCTGACCATTGGGCAGTTGCTCGATTGTGGGCTAACCATACTCAGACGCGTGGCCTTGTTTGATTGAAATGTGCTTGGTCGTGTGCAGGCGGTTGCCACATGACGAGCAATTGATGGCATGTAAGCCACGTAACAAATGTCAGTTATCTTCAACAAATTTGATGGATCGCGCTACTTGAATAGCGCTAGCTTCAGACTGCGCTCAGATCTGGTCGATAGATTGCACTGGCATTGGACAGCTGGATCGCGCTAGGGCTTGGCAGCTGGATCGCGCTAAGATTTGGACAGCTGTCCTAGAAGGCGGCGTGGCACGAGAAACGAACAGACTCCTCCCTTTTCGGGCTGTCAGGCTGTCAGAAGATTTGATTTTCTTGTCAGGTAATAATGGCATTGCCATGTCAGCCTAGCGCGCTCGGGCATTGGCGCAGTTCAGGCCAGCGCAGTTGATTTGTAGCGCAGTCTGCCTTCTGCACAGTTCATTGAAGAGTGCTCAATTTTAGATTTCTCTGCCTATTTGATGGATGCAACTTAATTTTTAGGACTTACACAATCGTAGGGTAAGACTTGAGTAGTGCGTGCCAGGTAGTAAATTATTCCATGAGATGGAATTGTCTGCTCACAACGAAAATGTCGGATCGGTATTTAAAGTCGGATAGCTGGGTTAACCTTGACTGTCGTATAGAATTTTACCCTTGGCTCAGTAATTGATAATGAGTGACTTCGGATTTTATCTTTTAGAAAAGAAGAATTTCCTCGGTGAGAAACATTATTGGATTTGGAAAGGAATAGAATTGCATATTGATTATTGTGAACTATTTGTATGGTTGGCTCTAAGTTAGACCATTTTTCCGAATGTTAGAAATATAGTGTTTGGATAAAGAACTTTCTGAGTTGTCCCTGATGTTAAGTGTTGTGGCTTGAAAGATAGTGATTGTGGCAAGCGATCAAAATAATAAGTCAATTAAAAGGATACTAAGTCGGATTTGAGAAAAAGAGTTGCACCATGGCTTATTGAATTGTACTAACACATAAGTTGGCTGAAGTACATATGTTTTGGGAATGCCTAAAATATGTGTATGGATCCAACCGAAGTGATAGCTGTGACAGAGATAACACTGTAGAGGGAGCTTATTGAATCGCACTAGTACGAACTTTGGCTGAATGCATATGTTTTGGGGACGCCTAAGATATGTGTATGAATCCAAACAAAGTGGTAGGTTGCGACGAAGATAGAGCTGGATGGAAGAATGTTGGCAGATGAATGAGAAGTACAAATATTTTAGGAAAAGAGAAAGATAAATTAAAATATTGATGGGTCAAGTGGTAGAGTTGGATAACAATCTCAAAATTTTCTAGAGTGCCAAAACAGATATTAAATTGAAGCTGAATGAGGAAATTGTTATGACTAAGTGAAATTAGTAGAATGAGTTGTTCCCTTAAGTTTTGAGGACGAGACTTTTTCTGAGTGGTATATTATGTAATGCTCCGCTCTGTACGAGGCATTTGATTAGCTTGTTGGATGCGATCAGAAAGTTGGACCGTGACGGGTTGAAAATCAAAAGAATTGAGACTGATGCAGTCTCTTAGCTGGCTAGAAGGAATGAGTATTAGAAGTTGGCTCGCTGGTGGAGCTACGTCTAGTGGGAATACGTGTACGATCGGGATAAGAAGACCCTTTTATGCAAGTGAGTGGAACTGTCCTTCCTCCCTACTCCTTCATGTTTAATAAAATGGAGTAATGTGTCCCAATATTCTGTCCCTTAAACTGTGATGCTTAGTCGCTAATTGATAGAGATGCTTATGCTAAGATTTGCTAGAATGAATAATACATGAACATTGAACTGCTAAATAAAATGAATGTTAATACCCCTTTGGAATTAATTGATAACGTCCCTTATGCTGATGCCGCAAGAACAAATGAAACACTTGAGTAATGTGATGCTTTGTGAAAGATAACTTGAGAAATGAACGGGCTATGCTATTAACACAATGAACGTAATAAAACACTGAATCATGTACACTACATGAAACTGTTGCAAAGATACTAAATGCTGCCTGATTTTTTATAAGCAATGAGATAAATGATATTGTCCCTATGAGATGAATGAGATGCTACATGTCCCTTGAGAAGTGAATGATGTGATAAGGTGTAAAGAATGAATTGATGTGAAGCTATGATGACGCTTGGGATCGCTGAGATCACCAAGTGAAATGATGGTAATGTTGGAAATGAATAAGTCATTGAGCATGACTTGGATGAGATGAGATGATGCACTATTGCCTTTACTTCTTTTATTATATTACCATACGACTTCGAACACGATCGAGTCAGACACGTATTTGCATGGTCATGGACAACTTGTATACAAGGTATTGTTTCCTTGGACGGTTTCCAGGGTCCTGGGGACCGATTCGGCCTAGGAGGAAATACAGCATGCTTTGGTGGCATGATTGGTATCGGAACATTCATTTTGGGCTCGCTACCCGGGTGAATGGTGCGTCGCATACCCTTGAACTCCTATATGGTAAGTCTTAGATGGTGCATAACATCAGTGGTCATGTAGTCAGAATGTACACTAATAAATATTTTGTGCAGACAGAGTAAGTATATTGCCTAACCGTATTGTTCTAAATTTTGCTTGAAATTGAGACACTAGGCTTGTTCTTGACCATAAAGAGACTGATGAATTGTAGATAAACCCTTATGTATGTAGACAGCCGTGACCATATTGCGAAGTGTGTTGCACTCTAATGTATGTAGCTGTCTGTGTCTGTCCCCCGCTCTCCAGTATTCTGGTTCTGGGGCGTGACACGATTTAAGTGGTGGCCCATGCAGGCCTTGTAAATCAAGATGCGTGAGGGTTTTACTGGATAGATGTCTCAATCTGTATTTGCCCTTGATATCTACTCGTACTTTCTAATCTTCCTGATTCTTGACCCGATAATATGCTCTTATCCTTAATTTATCTTGGTCCTTCCTTATTGTTCCCAATATTATTTTCTTCAATGACATTGTTTCTGGTCCTACCAATCAGTTGGACGGAGCACCTCTTGTAAACCAGCAGCAACCTAGGGACCAAACCCAGCACTCAGGGACAACATCCCGAGTCATGCCTTCCGGGGAGTAAGAGCCACCAGTACAGCCAGTCCAGGCTACAGAGCTTGACAATAGAACCCTGATGGAACTCATCCGGGACTTGCTTGCATTACAAGATCGTCAAAGTGATGCTTTACAGCAGACAGTACAAGCAGTTATGGAGAGAGTTGGTTATCAAGGAAATAATGCAGCCAACAACTTCAAGCGCTTGAACCCTCGTTTCTTTGACGACAGTGAAGATGTTATTGTTGTTGATGCTTGGCTTCAGGACATAGAAGTTATTCTGGAGGTATCCAGAATTCCAGCTGAAGAGAAGGTGATTGTTGTATGACTATAATTGTTGGACTTAGCCTGCAGCTGGTGGACGATACAAGCAGTTAGTTTGGTGACGCCTATTACGTGGACGGTATTCAGCAAAAGATTTCAGACGAAGTACTTTGATGCAGTAGCTTGCTACAGACAAGGTTCAGCAATCTCAAGCAGATGGGTAGGACGGTCGATGGATATGTGACCGAGTTTTCAAGACTTAGTCGATTTGCTCCCACCTTGGTGGCAAACGATTTATATCGAGCACATCGATTCCAGCAGGTACTCCCCCCAGAGATTATTCTAGCAGTAGATCAGTTTGAACATCAGTCTTTGATGCCATTTTGTGAGCAGCAAGAAGGTACGAATATACTTCACAGAGGATAGTAGATCGATTCGGAGGATGGAAGAGGCCACATGGATAATTATCCCAGTCATCAGTACCAGCCTGGCAGCTAGGGCATTGACTATTGGAGGTCCTAGGAGGGCGTGTCACGATCCGCACCCTGTTTAGGGGCACGAGAACGTGGGTACGTCCAGCCTGCATCGCAGTGTCGGTGGTAGAACGTTGTATAGGTCATCTATAACATATAACAACAAGATATATAAACATGTCATCTCCGCACGGAGGTATAATATAACTTCTCAACTATATAATCTCAATCACAAGTCTAAGGAAGATAGAGCACGATATGGAATCAGATAAAAGGAAGAAACTGAATAAATAGTAAAGTTATCACAACACAAAATATAGATGTCCAACATAAATAAGTGCAAGTCCTGAATATAAATTAGTCTCAACTATCATTCGAAACAATCCGATACAAACTAAAAACTATAAATACTAGACTATGCTAGGCACTCCCTACTAAGCTAGATCCTCCTCAGGCTCCTGCGTACCACCCTCGTAGGCCCCGTAGAAAGTAGGACAGTCGTCTATATCATCTGTAATATTTGTCAACATATCCTGTCAGGATGGAACGAGCACATCTCATCTAAAAATTCTAAGTAAATGACAAAGACTATAAAATAGTTATAGACAGTTATATTGATGAACATGGTAAGATAGACATAAATCTGTGGGAGCAAGTAAATGCAAAAAGAACTACTATGTCAAGATTGAACAATAGTGGTGAACTGGATGTATAAAGCTATAATAGACAATGTGTTTTAGAATACCAGTTGGATATATAATCGGCCTGGGATATTCAATAATTTACACTAAGGAAAGCTAGCTCAAACATACGTACAATGTATGCTTAGCTAGTAGCCGATAATTTACACTATTAGCCGATAGTTCTTGATCACATATCTAACTAGTATTACCCCTGTCCCAACTGATATGATGGATCCAACCATGACACGTTACTAGCCAATGTTAACCAATATTTATCCAATGTTATCCGATACCAACGAGAACAGTATTCGATACTAATAATATCCAATGTTATCCAATACCGACAAGAACAGTATCCGATACCATCGCAATGAGTTAAGGTAACATCTCATGACTGAAGATCCAATAACAATACCAATCCGTGAACCATCGTGGCAAGAATCATAGTAGACATCAAATAGAACTAACTAGAACTGAAATACAGTAATCATCAAGTAAATGAAAGGACTATCAGAGAATGTACTCGCCTGAGATCTGGTGGAATATGTCAACTGAGTCCAATACAGTGCATCGAGGACCTAAAGATGGAATATTGTATCAATATAAAGTTTTGGAAGTAAAAATAAGTCAAACTAAGTCAAACTAAGTCAATCTAAGTCAAGGATTGACTTACAGTTGACTTTTGGTCAACCAGTCAACTCTATTCAATTCTGATCAACTCATAGTCCACTCTAGGTCAAATTAGGTCAATAGTTGACTCATAGTTGACTTTTGGTCAACTGGTCAACTCTGGTCAAGTTTTGGTCAATTTTAGGCTAAAGTTGACTTTTGGTTGACTTTTAGTCAAAACAGTCAACCATGGTCAAACGGGGTCAACCCTAAGTCATGTACCCTATTCCTAACCATTATCAGCCAAGCTATCCTAATTCTAACCATATCTTAATCATGTTATCTCATCTTAAATATAGGGTATTACCTTAACTCTTATCCCATTACCTTACCAAGGTAAATCTATTACCTTAGCCTCTAACCAACACCTTGACCTACTTTATCCTTACTCTACGTAACCCCAATACCATACCAAGGTATTCTAACCCTATCTTAGTATCTCGATATCGTACCATGGTATCTTGATATCTCACTTGCTAATAAAGTAAATATTCAATTACCTTAAGGTAAATGGTAACTTTGAGATACCATATTGGTATCCTTAAAATACTACTCTACTAAACTCTAACTAGCACTCTAATCAAGATACCACTTGGTATCCTATTCTAGACACTAACACACACTCTAACTTATCTAGGATACTAACATATATCTATTACCTACTATCTAACTCATATCATAACTTATCTCATATCATACCATCTAACTTTTCTAACTTATTACCTATCTACTATCCAACTACAATTTTATATCAACAATCTAAACCACATCCTTAACTCACTAACTCACTAACACTAGGATACCATATCAACCTTGTCATAAGGTAAACTAATTATTTATCTTGAAGGTAAAAGTAATTTATATTTACCTTAAGATACTAACTTGGTATCATGAGATACCAAGATACCCCTCAATTATCTAATTAACTAACTATCTAATGTACTAACATAACATCTTAACTAATATCTAACATATAACCTATAGAGACTAACTTGCTAACATACCAATATCTAGAACTAACATAATCTACTAACATATCAATATCTAACATACTAGATATCTAACATCAAACTATCTAACAACATATCAAATATCTAACAAAATACTAACCTCTACTATCTAACTAACAATCATACTAATAGATATTACCTAACAATAATATATATATGTACTATATCATACATATACTCGACAACCTATGATACCTACATTCATTTAATATCCATACTACATAGGCTCATAGGTTACACAAAATGCCTATATCGTATAGTCACTCTTCTACTTAAAATTAATACTATACCAATTGGGTCTTCACTAAATTCTAGGATTATAGTATGTTGTAGCCCTTCGTATTAGCTTTCTGAAACTTCAAACGGATCGCATTTTCGTGTCCGAAAGCTCCCAAAATCGCGAAAACACCGAAACGCATTCGTCTTTCGTACAGCTGACACTCAAATAATTCTACAGATAGTTCTAGATTTCATTTGACTTATTAATATATATATTTAGAAAGCTAACTTCGATACAGTTCTTTTAAAAAAATAGAATATTAATCGGAGTTCTAAGCTAAAAGTTATGATATTTCTAAGTTGCTATGGCTACTAAAAACGTGGATGAATATTATGACGAATTTGGGTTATTTGGACAAAAGAAACACATCTCACTCTCCACACCACTCAAGACACACATCAAACCACACTCCCCTCTTCTCTAACACTAGCACACCACTAACAACATATCCACACATATCTAAATATATGAAATATATCTAAGATACCTATTATATATATACAAAACAGTCCATTATATAAAGAGACTCTAAAATGACAAGTTGAGGCTAAAAATATGACATGTAGACTAAAACACTTAAATCTAACAATGGATATCCAAATGAAACTCATTCTAACCATCCTAACTAACATCAATCCATTCTCTAACACATGTAAATCTGAAATTAAAAGACAATAAATCCTATGGGGCATAAACACAAACACATGTTGTTCCCCTTTTGGAATCTCTCCATGGGGGATGTAGGTCCTAAAAATCAAGTTGCACCTATCAAAAAAGTCATGAAAATCAAGTTATGCATCCTTCAAGTGAACTGCGCAGGAGTCAGATTACGCACCATCTCGATTGCGCAGGATGAACTGCGCACTCATCCAAGTGCGCAAGCTGATGTAGCATCGTCATCATTACCTGACAGAGAATCAGATCTTCTGACAACTGACAGCACGGAGAACGAGAAAACTGTTCGTTTATCGTGCAGCACAGCACTCGAGGACAGCTGTACATGCAGCACAATCTGCCAGACTCTTTGCAGCGCGGTCTATCCCAGCGCAATCTGAAGCCAGCGCAATATGAAGCTAGCGCAATATGAAGACAGCGTAGTTCATGTGGCGCACTCCATCAAGACAACTGACAAAGTACACGTAGCCTACATGCCATCAATTACTCACCATGTGGCAACCGTCTGTACACGACCAAGCGCATTTCAATCAAATAATACCATGCGTCACACACAGGTGGTCCACGATCGAGTAACTGTCTGCGCAGTTCATTGCTTGCACAATCCAAAGTCTGCACAATCCATCCTGCGCAACTCAGAATAACTAAAAGTTAGTTATTTCTAGAACTCTATAAATAGAGTTTCAAGTCTTCATTATCACACACACAGATAATCAGAGATACACACAGATAATCAGAGAACACATATTCAAGTCATCACCAGAGATCAGGAGTTCTTGCCAAAGTGCTGCTGCAATCTTCAGAGGCTGTCGTCTTCAAAGTTCACATCGTCCAAGGGATAAAGCGATCGTCATTCAGATCGGATTCCTATAGTTGTACTTTCCCAGAATTCTTGTAATCTTCTTAAAAAGTTTGTGAAATAAAGATCAACTTTTGTTTTTGTAAACAAAATGGCAACTCTGCTGGGGACGACTTTCTCCTCCGACGAGGAAGTGACAACTCAATGTGACGCTGCGTCTATCGGAAAGACGCAGAAGACGCTGGTTGTAAAGGTCAACCAGACGGCCTACGAGGCGATGATCAACTCCAGGACCACCCCTCGTACTGCAACAACTTCTGCCACGAGCAAAGTTCATCCAGTGTGGGTCCCTAAGACTGCTGTGCAGTCCACTGCCTTTGCTGTTCAGCTTGCTGCGCAGTCTACTGCTTCTGTTCTCAAGTCTACTGTCTCTGTTGTGCAGTCTGCTGCTATTGCCCATGCGCAGTATGCTGCTCCCCTGGCCAGTGCACAACCTACTTCCTATGCTGCTCTGTCAAAGTGCAAGACTCCTATTCCTCTAGCGTAGTTGGCTGCAACTCTGCCTGCGTAATCCACCACTCCAGCAACCAGAGTGCAACTCAAGCACTCTGGCATCAAAACTCTTGCTGCGCAAGCTGTTGAAACTGTGGCCAGAAGACCTTCTGCCAGAGTTACTCATGCGCAACCTGCCAGTGCGCCAATAACCACTCCAATCCATGCGCAAGCTGCGCCAGCACAGTCTAAGAGAGACAGCCCTTTGGCTAATCTCTCTTCTTCTCACAGCTAGGGGAAAAACTATGTTCCTCTTCTCAAACACCCTATTGCTCCAGCGCAATCCACTGGGGGTAGTCCTTTGACTATTCCTCCTCCTCCTCAGAACAAAGGAAAAGGCCCGTTGGTCTTTTTTCAAACTTCCTCGTCTCATGACTTGGAAGACAACAGAGGAAAACGCTCTTTAGCTAACCCTTCTTCACAAAACAAAGGAAAAGACCCTTTGGTCTTTTATCAGTCTTCCTCGGTTTTTACCGTAGAAGATCAATCTGAACGTGCCTCGGCACCAATCAGTACAAGGACTCTTTCCAACAAGGGTTCTTTTTCTCTCCTTGCCAAAGGAAGGTGTACTGATCAAAGAGGTATTCTGTCTACTCCGGTAGCAGAATTCTAAGATCTCCCAACTCTCAAGATATCCCACTCAAAACAGAGAAAATTGCTGGTGTCACAGACAGAAACCCCTGGGGGTGAGTTTGCTGATCTAAGAACTTATCTCAATAGACCAACTTCGGCGAAACGTAAACAGCCAATGCTGAAGACCAACCAGCATCAGAGGCAAACTTCCAGGATCAAAAATCCTGACTCATATGCTAATGAAATGAGTACTTTCCTGTACACTCAAGGGACAAAATATTTGAAGAACCGGAACCATGTTCTGAATGTTGTCCAAGAGCATATCCCTCGAACTTCTTCTCGTCCCGTCATTGTTTTCGATCTCCGCGAACACCTCAAGCAAAAATGGGACAACACCTCAACACCTCCAGTGCAACCACTTGGACACCATTGTAATCACAAAGTTGTTATCAAGTGTTGTTGTCAGACAACAAGACGATCTGTCTTCGATCGTCTGAACTTTACAACCTCTGAACCTATGTCTGAAGATGAAGACGAAGTTTTGTACGCTTCTGTCAACATAACTTCCCGAGACACTGAGGGTAGGAAGTGCTCCAAGAACGGCAAGCCTCGCAGGCCAAGCCAGCGGTATTTGGATTTACTCCAAGAATCTTCTGATGGAGTATTCCAACATACCCGATCCCGAAGTCGAGATACAATCGGTCAAAGGAATCTTCAAGATCCTTCTGGTCATCTTCCTCTTTCTCACTCAGGAGATGATTCTTTCTCGGACTATGATGCATACAGTAAAAGTTCAGAACAAACAGTGTCCTCCACTGTACCTAGAGAAGTGACAGCTTATGTTGTCACCGAAGACCCAGATGTTTCCAGTTCAGCTAGTCAAGAACAACGGATAGCTGCGCTAGAAGACAAACTGAAGACTATGGCCGAAATGGTTGCAAGTATGCATTCTATTATTGTGGCCCAACATATAGTACCACCGACTGTACCTGCTACAAATCCTGAGATCATAGCATCGTCGGTGCCTGTCAATGCAGGCTGGGGGTAGCATCTCCTTAACTACCTCCTGTACAGATTCAATCTACACCCAGTCAGTCAGGTGCTGGGGGTAGTGCTTACCACGCTGTTCCTCTCCCTAACACTGTGACTCAGTCTGCTCCTTCTACATCGGTGGAAGATACCAATGAAGCTGTCAAACTCCTGTGTACTCAATTCGAGGCCTTCAAAGAGAATGACAACTTGCAGAGGTTGGGGATCAAACAACCTTATCCAGTTGAATGGAAGGAAGTCCCATTTCCTCCAAAATACAAAATTCCAACAATCTCACTGTTTGATGGCAGCACTTCTCCCAGTCAGTTCATTAACCACTTCGAGGTAATGACTGTCCAACTTCAGCCAAATGACGCTCTTCTTACCAGAGTATTCGTCGACTGTTTAGCCGGTGTGGCATACGATTGGTACAGAAGCTTGCCCGATGGTTGTATCACCTTTTTCTCAGGTCTAAAATAGATCTTCTTGGAACGATTCTATGAGGGGATCAATGACATGACCATGTCAGCCCTTAATAAAATCAAACAAAGAAACAATAAAACTGCTGAGAATTTTATTGAAAGGTTCCGCCAGAAAGCTTTAAAAATACCTCCTGGAACTCCGACCGCTGTCACCATAGACACCAACTCGGTCCTAAACTACAGGATTGCATCCGACGCATGGGTTACTACTGGCCCTCTATGGTATCTGATGCCATCGAATATGCGAGAAAATGTCGAGCTTGTCAAATCCACGCAGATTTTATTCATCAACCATCAGAATTTTTTTATCCGACTGCTGCTTCCTGGCCTTTTGAAGCTTGGGGCATGGATATCATCGGTCCCATCAATCCTCCTTCTTCTAGAGGACATCGATTCATACTGGCAATAACCGACTACTTCTCCAAATGGGCCGAAGCTATACCTTTGGCTGAAGTCAAGACCAGCAGCGTCATCAACTTCGTCAAACACCATGTCATCTATAGATTTGGTGTACCTCGACGAATCATCCACGATAATGGACCTCAGTTCATCAGCCAAAAGTTTACAAGGTTCTGTGACGATCACCGGATTGACAATGTCGCTTCGACAGCTTACAATCCTGCTGCTAATGGCTTAGCTGAAGCTTTCAACAGGACTATTATTAAGCTCCTCAAAAAGTTTGTGTCCACTAACAAACAAAATTAGAGTGAAAAGCTTAGAGAATGTCTTTGGACCTACCGTACTACGGTCCGCAATCCTACAGGCTGTACACCCTTCTCTTTGGTATATGGCTGTGAAGCAGTTCTGCCCCTGGAACTTTAAATTCCGTCTTTGAGGATTGCTATCGCCAACGAACTCACTACAGAAAACAATGATTTTCTTCGACTTCAAGAATTAGAGGCGCTCGACGAGAAGCGATTAATGGCTCAACAACATATTGAGTTATACCAAGCCCGCATCTCAAAGACTTTCAACCGCAAAGTTAAGGTCAGAGCCTTTCAGAAAGGAGAGCTTGTTTTAACAGTCAGACGTCCTATGACTATGATTCACTCGAACAAAGGCAAGTTCGATGCAAAGTGGGAAGGGCCATATATCGTGAGCAAAGTCTTCTCAAATGGAGCCTATCAACTCACAGAACTAGACGGTCGAGTTGCAATGATGCCTATCAATGGCAAGTTCCTCAAAAAGTATTATGTATAAATGTACAAAATATTGCTTGTAATCATCAGACAAGTTCATAAATAAAATTCAATTTTATTTCATCTTGAATGATAGTACATAATATCAAGGAAGGTCACTATCATCCTTCTCAAAATTGGGATACGGGCCACTGCCGTCCTTATTGAAGACATGATCAGCAAAAGAGCCGAGAATATTCTTACTGGAACCCACCAGAAACATGCAAGCAGCCATTCTCATGGCCTCTTCTTCTTCAGTCTTCCCTGGTTCAAGAAGGAAGTCCAAGATGTCCTTTGGCGGCTTAGGTGCAGATGAACCTTCGCCCGCTGCTATCCGCTTTGGCTGGGCTGACTCGACTGGACGTTTTTCAGTAATCGCTTCAACCGTCGAAGCGATCTCAGCCTTCTTGGATGCATCTCCAGACGACATCTTTATGTTGAAAAGTAACAGTGATCATCCCATCTGATTTTCTGTTCTATTTATAGACAAAGATTCGTAAAACAATAAATCGACTCATTCATCTGACGGTTCATCCGTTCATCACATCCATTTGACGGATCGTCCGTTCATTACATTCATCTGACGGTTCATCCGTTCATCACATCTATTTGACGGTTCGTCCGTTCATCACATACATTCGATGGTTCACCCGTTCATCATATTCATCTGACGGTTACCCGTTCATCATATCCATCTGACGGTTCATCCGTTCATCACATCCATTTGACGGTTCGTCCGTTCATTACATTCATCTGACGGTTCACCTGTTCATCACATCCATCTGACGGTTCACCCGTTCATCATATTCATCTGACGGTTTACCCGTTCATACATCCATTCGACGGTTCACCCGTTCACATATCCATCTGACGGTTCACCCGTTCATTACATTCATCTGACGGTTCATCCGTTCATTCTATTTCACTTGACGGTTCACCCGTTCATCCCGACGATTCATTTCGTTCACATATTTTGACGAATCATCCATTTTATTTATATCAGCAACTTGTCATCTTTGATTAAGTTATTTATTGAAATAATAATATTCAATAAATTATATTTTGCCATGTCCACATTACCTCTGAGCAGATATAATGAATATGATTATTTTCCAAAAATCAAGAAATATATGATGTCTTGCACCTCTGAATATATTTTCTATCGCTATTATTTATATATTAATAAGATATGCAAGAAATAATAGAGTCACCAAGAAAATATCTTTTTATTGATTGATCAAAAATTGAAAGACATTACAACATTACATATCACAAAAAGATTGAAGATACAAAAGTCTTTCTCATTCTGCCGGTAGAGTCATTAAGCTGGTCATCTGCTGCTTCAAAAATTGTAGCCGCTCTTCACGAGATTCCATCACCCGCTTCCTAGCTTCCTCCATTCCAGACTTATCGTCGAAAGATGGCATGGTTACTATTCTGCGAGAGATTTCTTCTTGATGAGTTGCGACATACTCATCCCTCTCCTGAGTCAGAGCATTCAGCTGTTGAACTGCAACCTGGTGTTGTGCGGCCTCGTCCTCCAGAGCAAGCTGAACAAGTCTCAGCTCTTCTTTAAGACAGGCAGATTCTGATTGCAGCTCAGCAACTTTCCTCTCTTTTTCGTCAGCAACAGACGCTACTGTTTCCACTTTGGAATTATATTCAGCAGATTTATTAGAGAAAGTGTCCAAAAGAACTTGCAGGTCAACCTTTGCAACTGCAGCTTCTTGTGACATCTTCTCGAATTCAGCTTGTACCAAGAGATCTATCTCTCCCCTATTCAGCTCTTTGTAAATTTTAATCGATGCCTCCAGCTCATCTAGTACATGTTCAAGAAAAATAGCCTGAGCTTCGTCGCCTTAATTGTGGATGGCATGGATCAAATAGGAGGTTGGACCTATGACAGTGGAGAAACCATCTTCTTCCTTCCCTATCACCCTATCTATTAAGGGTTTCAATGAATTAAAGAAAAGGTTACTGAAGGAGCTGATGATAAATTGGTTGGTAGCCAGAGCACCCGGAGTAGCAGCTACTCCCATAGACGTGGAAGCAGCAGCAGGTGTCTGTGAAGATAAACGTTCAGCTTCTTCCCTTTGAATAGACGGCTCTTTAGACAGAGGAGCCATTGTAGAACTAGCTGCTCCTCTCAGATGCTCTTCTACAAAATCAAATGAACCTTATCATTGATTGTTGTTGTCATTAGCAACTAATTGAAAAGGATCAAAAGATCAAAGGCAATCTTACCATGACTTACTCCAGCAACAAGCCTTTCGTCTGTTGGCACAGATTCTAATCTAGCAGAGGTAGCCTCAGATATCACTGCCTGGCTACTTCCGGCCTCAGAACCACCCGAAAAATATCGGCTACTGCTAGCGATAGCCGTTACTGGCACTATGTCTGTGCATACGAGAGGAACTGGAGACGGTTCAAGTTCTGCATGGATAAAAATGTAGATGTCAGCTATTTGAATCTATGAAAAGAAGGTAGATAAAATTATTTAATACCTTTTGGATCAGCATGAGTAGTTTCAACAGGTGCTACTTCTACATCCGTATTCCTTTCCGGAGACACGTACACCTCCACATCCGCTTCAGGATTCAGTGTGTCGTCTACAGCTTCGGAAGACATGTGGATATCAGTGCCCTCTTTGGGATTTAATGTATCATTAACATTTTATGTTGATGAATCTTCATTGCTAATACTATCCTCTAGAGCTTTCTCGCTGGCAGTTGCGGCAGCGGCTTGATCGACATCATCTTGCAGACCAAAGTCGCAATCATTTAAAGCTTCAATCATTAGACGATCTTCTTCTTCACGGAGCCCTCCTGGTGTAGCAGGAATCTGGGTAGTTTTCATCGTAAGAGAAGGAGATCACAAAACTTCTTCATCTCTCTGCTCAGCTTCATCCCTCTGTTCAGCTTCATCCCTCTGCTCAACCTCGTCCCTTTGCTCTAGAGTAGGAGTCTCCTGCCTAGGCTCGGAGGCAGGTGTAGGGGATGACATGGTTATTCCAGCTACAGCACTGGCAACCACCGAGGACAAGATTTGTCTCGGAGGAGTGATCACCCTCTTTCTTCTTCTGGAGGCCATTTTCTTTCTATGAAGAGGTCTCTCTGGACTCTCCTCCACATCTACTACATCGACCTGCCTTGGAAGAGAGGTCGGCGTAGTCGCTTCTTCTCTTTGGGTCGATTCGGCCAGTTGCCGAGACTGTGACCTGGTGGTGACCTTCTCTGATGGGTCTAAGATAAGTTTCTTCTTTGCAACCGGAAAAGAAGGTTCATTAATCCTTCTCTTTCTCTCCTTGGTTGGAGATTTGACTACTTTCAAAGAAACTCGCAGTGGTTCATTGACCTCCTCAGGGAAGTTAGCTTCCCTTGAGGCTTCCAATGGACCATCCACTGGCTCATGCTGCTCGTCATTACCCGGAGTTAGCATAACAGTTGCTCCCTTCTTCAATCGCGTCGCCGTCGCGAAGCTATCTACAAGATTGAAGTTCTCGACGAATGTATTTGCAGCTGTGTAAAAAAGTGAATATGTATATAACATCCGGGGGCCGTGATCATTCTTGGTCGACATCGAGAATACTGTCCTTGTGTCTCGAGCGTTGTAATAGGCCCATGCTCTGGCACCATCAATCAGATACCCCTTTCCTTGTAGGCAAGTTATAGCATTGCCTACGTGAAACTGGTCGTAACCAAATTGACGAGCGAAGCGGCTTGGTAGATATGGTTCCAAGAAACACTCATCTTCAAATCTATACACCAAGTGTGATGGCCTGATCGTCCTCAGCCAATCAAATGCTGCCCGACCCAATGGCTGCCTCCCAAGGTCAACTAGATTTGTCGACATATGTTCATAACCGGTTGGAGGGGCAACGCAGTAAAAATTCCATCCCTTCCCAAGGTTCAAGGCACGTCTGCAATCCTTCAGACTAGTGTATATCTACTTGCTCCGGGAGAATCTTCGCAGATAGCTACCGCCGACTGCTCCCATGTCAGGGTTCATCAATGACGGATGGTGCAGAAGTAACCATCCGAACAAATAGGTGTAAGGCAACTCCAGTCGTGGGAAGTTCCCTTTCTCACCCTTCCATTTGAGCATGGATTCAACATAAAGACGAAGACCTGCGTTCACTCTACAGGTCATCGCCGACAGTAAATCCATCCGGTAGCCAAAGACTAACCGGACATCAGCAAAAAGCACGCCGCGGTAGAAGCGGTCCACGACGCTCGCTCCGGGTATAACGAAGCGTCGGAGCCAATATGTCAGGAAACCCGCCAGCTGGGCTTCCCTGGACATGGGCCTGTAGCCCATTCTCATAAAACTCTCAATAAAATCTCCGGTCCTGAATGGAGGGTATTGAAATTTGTCATCAACTTTGATGTCCATTTCTTTGTTTTCTTCCATCAAACCTATCATTTCACTGTGGCTGAGTGGCTTGAAGAAGGTCGGGTTGCACGTATCGTGATCTTTAGTCTTTTTCTCGATAATATGATTAAGGAAAAGATAGGGCAACCACTTTGATGATTAACAAGTGCCGAAAAAACCGCTCTTATAGTACATGGAGCAAATTTTGTAGTGGCACAGTAGTTCCTCAAAAACAGCTACCATTTCTGCATTTTCTCGACGAAGTCGGTCTAGCTTGTCATTTGTTGGAACATATTCCTCATAAGGGAATCTCCCATTGGTAAGCACGGGATGTATTTCATCTCATGAAGGGCTAATCTAATTTTTCTGCAGGGTGTCATGAATGTCCCTGTCCTATAATTGTACCTCTCTGCCAAGGCCAGAAACAGATGAGGGTTGGGGAGGAATCCATATACAGTAGCGTATACCGGCTGATATAGCTCGATCACTTTGAGCTTATCTTCGAACTGAACCAATATCCAATTGGTTATGCAGTCCCATCTTCTGTTGTCCGGTTCACCAGACCTGTCAACCGGATGTCCTGATCCGGGTATCTGCCCTCAACCTTTGCATATTCATTAGCAAAGATCGGCGTCCTCACAGGCAGCAGCAAGGAGGAGTTCTCTGGAGGGATGCAGCCAGGCTTCAATCCTCTGAGCAGGGTGCTATGACGCTCAGAAGAGCTATAGAACATATTCCTGTTATTTGGTCATTTCTTTACACAGATATTACTAATGTCCCAGTCCATCCTCCTGGGATGGCTTGCATGGGCATAGCGGGCTAGAGGGAGACATCTGGCAATGTCCGACAACAATATTATTTTCTTCTTTCTCTGAAAGAGTCTCTGCTCAACACGGGGTCTCGGCTGAGAACTCTTGTCAATAGCTTCGCCAAATAAGAACAGGGGTTTTTTATGAGTAATAGCATCGGCAGTCTGCAGAGGCTGCCCATTCATCAGACTTAATAAAGTTTCATTGTCCTGAGCTACCAAGATGGCTTGGCGGGAGGATGGCAGAGCATATTGGGGAAATAACACATGGGACAAATCTTCTTTAAACTCTGGTTCAGCAAGGGACCCTGCAAAGATTTCATACTCTGGGTTCTCTCTGATGTTAACTGCATCAAACAGAAAGACAGAATTCAGTACAAGTAAAATCAAAGATTCTGTCCAAAAAATCAACAAAGTGCGCAAGCATCAGATTGCGCAACAACAGCTTCTATGCGCGAACTGTCCAGTTGCGCCAACTCATCCACTTGCGCAAGCCATCAGATTGCGCTGAATAACTTGCGCAAAGCATCAGTTTGTGCTGGACAGCCTTGCGCAAATCAGCAGATTGTGCTGAATTTTGCCAGCGCGTTCTAACCGATTGTGCAAGAAAATAGTCTTCATAAAAATAAAAACTATTGGGTTGTGCAACCGAAACCCTAAACAGGGCGGCGCAGTCTAACCAAATCTCTAAAAAGAGATAGGTTTGAAGGTTCAGATCATGTCGAAGAACCCTAAAAAAGATTTTTCGATCGAGCAACTACGTTGCAATGCTGGGTGTCCGATTTCGTGTCGTGAAACGTGCGGCGCAGCATGAGTCGAAGACTCGGCGGGGGCCTTGCCCTTGTCGGTGGCAGAACGCTTTGGAGCCATTTGAAGTCGACGGAGAAGAAGGAAGAAAGTCGGAGTAGGCTCGAAATTTTTCTCTCTTAAGCAAAGTGAAAACAAGTAAAGAATAACAAGAAGAACAAAGAGAACTATTTATAGTTTTTCGAGAGCAACGGTCGCCTCAGATTGTGCCGACGAAATGGGAGCTAACTCCTCCAATTGTGCAGACAAGTCATTACTTGCGCAACTTGATTTTAAAATCAAAATTCAAAGTATTTCGAAGCTTTGACTATTTTCAAACTTCGAAAACTTTGAAGGGGTCTTGTAGGTCCTAAAAATCAAGTTGCACCTATCAAAAAGTCATGAAAATCAAGTTATGCATCCTTCAAGTGAACTGCGCAGGAGTCAAATTGCGCACCATCTCGATTGCGTAGGATGAACTGCGCACTCATCCAAGTGCGCAAGCTGACGTGGCATCGTCATCATTACCTGACAGAGAATCAGATCTTCTGACAACTGACAGCACGGAGAACGAGAAAACTGTTCGTTTATCGTGCAGCACAGCGCTCGAGGATAGCTGTACATGCAGCGCAATCTGCCAGACTCTTTGCAGCGCGGTCTATCCCAGCGCAATCTGAAGCCAGCGCAATATGAAGCTAGCGCAATCTGAAGACAGCACAGTTCATGTGGCGCACTCCATCAAGACAACTGATAAAGTACACGTGACCTACATGCCATCAATTACTCACCATGTGGCAATCGTCTGTACACGACCAAGCATATTTCAATTAAAAAATGCCACGCGTCACACACAGGTGGTCCACGATCGAGTAACTGTCTGCGCAGTTCATTGCTTGCGCAATCCAAAGTCTGCGCAATCCATCCTGCACAACTCAGAATAACTAAAAGTTAGTTATTTCCAGAACTCTATAAATAGAGTTTCAAGTCTTCATTATCACACACACAGATAATCAGAGATACACACAGATAATCAGAGATACACACAGATAATCAGAGAACACACATTCAAGTCATCACCAGAGATCAGGAGTTCTTGCCAAAGTGCTGCTGCAATCTTCAGAGGCTGCCGTCTTTAAAGTTCACATCGTCCAAGGGATAAAGCGATCGTCATTCAGATCGGATTCCTATAGTTGTACTTTTCCAGAATTCTTGTAATCTTCTTACAACTTTTTTTTTTGCAAACAGGGGACACCAAACCTATCCCAAACTTCTAAAGATGACTCAAAAGAGCCTCTAAAATATTCCTAATGGTGGTTCATGCATGGGGGTGATTTCTATGAATGCAAAACTAACTAAAATTGAAGAGAAAGTGAAATAGAGAGATGGTTATACCTATCGGGAGTGGAATCCCAATGATACTCTCAAGGACACAGCTCCGATACGAAGATCCTTCCAAAATGGACACTCCTCCTTGTACTTTGATCCAAATCTTTGCTAGCACCCTCCCTTGATAGTATGAGAAGGTTGGATGGAAGTTTTAGTGGAGGAATGAAGAGATTTGGAGATCAAATCAAAGAGGGAAGATCTCTAATTTGGGGAAGAACACTTTGTGAAGGAAAAGAGGCAAGATGGAATAGAATGAAAGGAACGAAGGCTAACCTACCTATAGTGGCTACCATTAAATCCTATTTGGGCCTTGGGGGAAAGCCCAATAAGGCCTCAACTAGTCCTCTTGGTTAATTTTAAGTTAGGTTCAAGTTTGGGATCAAAAGGGTTAAATTTAAGCCTCTAGCTTAACCAATCTAACAAGTGGGATTAGTCTAAACTTACTAACTTAATTAGTGGGGTTTGTAGGCCATGACTAATCTTGGGATCCCATCTAGAGTCTAAGCTACCCGGATCACTAACACAAGTCGGAACGAAACGAAACTCGAACCCGAATAAACAAATCCCGTAAAATCAATATTAAAATATAAAAATTTCCAAAATATTAAAATATGAAAAATAACTAAAATTAAAATACATCAATTTAAATATTATTAAAATAATCAAAATATACCAATAAATAAATAACATGATTTAAACCTATTATTAAATAATCAATTTACAAAAGTTCAAAATTATCCTCATTTTAGAAAAGTGGTGGTTACAGGGCGACACCAGTTTGGTTGGTTCAGCACTTAACTCTGATGTACCTTCAACAACAGAAACAGAAGCAGTCTTCTGCAGTGGGTTTCTCTCATTGTAGGAAGCCCGGGCACAAGATTTCAGAGTCACAGAGCACAGGGATTGTGCTTAGCTTGTGGGGCATCAGATCACAGAATCAGATCCTATTCGAATAGAGCCGGTTCATCTTCATCAATCCTAACTAGTCCATCGGTAAGGGCACCAGCACCAGTACAGCAGTAGCAGTACCAGTCTTCGAGGCCATTGCCGCCTCAGGCTCAAGCATTCCAGCAGTAAAGGCCGCATCAGTATGCTCAGGCCCAAGCCCAAGTTCTGAATAAACAGAGAGGTCACCAGCAGAGGGGACCAACACTAAGAGGACAGGGTCAAGCTATGACTTTTACGGTAGCAGAAGAATTAGCCTCATCAACTCTTTCCAGCAACAATATTTGATTCATGTGCATCACATTCATTTATGTCTACACGATTTACAACACGAATATGATTGGATCCCAAGTCATTATCAGTAAGACTCAATATCCTTACTGGTAGCGGTCTTGTGGGAATAGATAGAGTCTATTTCTTGTGTCGAATCGTAGTTAGCGGTAAAGAGTTTCCCTCTAGATTGATAGATTTTCGATGGCCGACTATGATGTGGTCCTAGGAATGGATTGGTTGAAGGATCAATATGCAAGAATAGATTGTCATGTTGGCAGAATTATTTTTGGTATTCCCGACGAAGAATAATTTTTATTTTCCAGAGGCAAAGTAGAACATTCTCTACCAATCTTGCGAATGGTAGTAGTAGAAGCAGTTGACGTATTTCTCGAAGAGCTTCCCGGCATGCCGCCAGAGAGAGATAAAGTTCACTACTGATTTGATTCCAGGGACGGCATCGGTATCAGAAAGAGTCTACAGAATGGCACCATCAGAATTGGAGATCATGTACAAGATGATTGAAGAACTTAGAACCAAAGGATTCATTCGTGCTAGTGGATCACCTTGGGAAGTCCCAATACTTCTTGTGAAAAAGAAGGATGATACGTTAAGATTATGTGTTGATTATCGTACCTTAAATTTCGTAACAATCGAGAACAGATATCCCCTACCAAGGATAGATAATTTATTCGATCAACTCAGTAGGGTCGCAGTATTCTCGAAGATTGACTTACGGTCGGGGTACCATCAGATCAGAGTCAGAGAGCAAGACATCTCGAAGACGACATTCAGATCTAGATATGGACATTGGGAGTTTTTCGTTATGTCATTCGAAGCGACCAATGTGCCAGCAGTATTTATGGATCTCATGAATCGTATATTCATGTCCTATTTGGATCAGTTCGTGATAGTGTTTATAGATGACACCTTAGTCTATAGCAATAGTGAAGCAGAGCATGAGCGGCATCTTCGAGTAGTCCTTCAGGTTCTCAGAGAGCACCAGTTGTACGCGAAGTTCAGCAAGTACAAATTTTGGCTTGATCATATTTCGTACTTAGGTCACATCATCACCAGAGGTAGAGTGAAAGTGGATCCCCAGAAGATAGTGGCTATAGAGACATGGCCAGTATCTAACACTGTCGTAGAAGTTTAAAGTTTTTTAGGATTGGCAGGTTATTACCAACGATTAGTATCAGACTTCGCTCGAATTTTAGCGCCCTTGATGCATTTGACACGCAAGGATGTACAGTTTACTTGGACAGTGGAATGTCAGATTTTATTCGAGAAGTTGAAGCAATGATTGATGATGGCACCTCCGATCCTAGGTCCAATAGAGTGTTTTGCTTCTTATGTATAAAGTGATGTAAATGTATGGAACGACTATCTCATCAGTATTCATTTTGTATGGACCATACGTCTAGTAACTGTCCTCCCTACCTAGTTAAGCCTGTGCGGCACCTTTGTAACCTTGTGAATGTGTCTTGTGCGAGTATAACCTAGACTCGTACGACATCACGCCCGGGGGATGACCATCGATTCTTCGGAATCGGAACATGACACTAGAGGTGTACATTGCAAGAAATGCAAAAAAAATGGAAAAAAATGATAGCACAGACACTTTAAAGAGACTATGAAAGTTGTTTTGGCAAGGACACATTACATAGTAGGCTAACACAATTATGCATCGTTCGTCAAGGATCTTTCGTAGGAAACTTCACTTATTATGCTGCTCGTAATAAAAGCGAGCTAACAAAGTATATTATTTGTGATGAACAATCATTTATATTTGGTGAGAGTGAATCATATTATGATTATGCAATTACTACTGCTAATTCTTGTTTTACTAAAGTTTCTAGATCTACTACTAGAGTGGAAGTTGTTAATAATTTTTAAAAAAGAAAAGACAAATATATGGACTAGTGAAAAACAATTATTCTTTTATTTGTATAACAACACATTATTTAGATGTAAAATAGATATTGTAAAAAAGAATTATTTGTCTAAGACCATTGAATTTTCACATACTAGCTTTGCAATCAGTGGAGTTATTATGCAAGTTTTACGTGAATATTATACTCACAATACTTTTTTTGTAGTTTCTTTTGATAATTCTAATAATAACAATTCTTGTATTAGTATTTTATGATCTCAATTTTTGCCTATACTAGACAGACAACTTTTTCATATAAGATGTACATGTCATATTATTAATTTAATTGTACAAGAATGCCTTTAGTTTTTCAAGCAAATTCAGAAAATATTAGATCATGTCTAATTAGTTTGAACACTTCTGCAAGTAGGCAACACAATTTTGAAACGTTATGTGGACAATATGCTTTGACATTTAGGAGATTTGTTAAGGATGCTCCATATAGATGTAATTCTACTTATTTAACATTGAAATCTTGTATTAAATTTAGAGATGTTATTACACATAATAATAATGCTAATTCAATTTTATTCTCATGTAACTGAAATGATTGGTTAGTTGATAGTCCAATTTATGAATTTTTAGAATTATTTTACAATGCTACATGTATTTTATCCGGAGTTTATTATCCAACTTATTATTTAGTTTTAAAAGAAATTATTGATTTCTCATTTATTTACAAAATATAGATTTGCTCCTAAAATAAAACAATATTTTCTAAAATATTAGCGTGAAATACCTCTTTTATTGTTTGGTTGTAATTTTTTTATCCTAAAATTAAATTAGATAATGTATTTGTATTGTTAGCCGATTATTATGATAATATGATGTTGAGGCAGGTAACCTAAAAAGTAGAAATTAAAGAAAATTTAGATCTTCTAATTATTTTGTATGAAAAAAAAGTTGTATCAAGTCGACCCGATACAACCGCTTAAGGTAGTAGTAGCTCTGGTATAATGTCTAAGTTATCTCATACTAACAATATACTACAGAGGAAGAAACACAAATAATCTTCCCTACCAACTCAAGAATTGTCATTGTATTTAAATTCTTATGATTGGATCATATTTTCCAATTTTAGAATTATGGAAAAGACACAAAAAAATTTATCATATACTTTCTTCTTTAGTATGTGATCTAATGGCTTCGGTGTCCACGGTAGCATAAAATTTTTGTTTTAGTGCAGGTTCAAGTGTGCTAACAAGAAGAGCAAAAGGATGCTGCCAGATAATTTGGAAGTCCTTGTTCGCGTTCAAAATTGGATTCATGCACAAAAAAAGGATCCAACAGTTAAGAGATGAAAGTGCCGACATTAATGAACTGGACTTTCAGTATCTTACTATGGACGACCCTACTGGAGGAGGAGGAGGAGCTGAGCAATAAACTGGACGGAAGGCGGAAGACTTGAATATTTTATTCCAATGTTAATGTAAATACAATGTTTACTTTTATTTTTTTAAGCTTTAAAAAATATAACATCAAAATTTTAATTTTAGTTAAATTAATATAATTTATCATAATTATTTCCTTCAAATCACATTTTTAATTTTTTTTTCCTTTAATTCAAATTTAATTTTAAAAAAAAAACCAAACTAATGAATTCGGATCCGATCCTGAATCGGTTCGGACCCGGCTTGGTAAAGCCCAGCCCACTCTCGAGTTTGAATTCGAGCTGGATTCGGCCGACCCGACTTGCAATCTGGACCGTTCAAGCCTCTCTTTTCTGCGATCTAAATTCGATCCGATCAAACTCGATTAACACTAGACTCGGACCGGACCGGACCGGACCGGACCGGACCGATTAACACCCTGTCATATTGCTATTGGTTGTGGTGGTGGACGAATTAATCATTCATCATCCACTAATAAATAACCCCACACAAGTGACAAGACACACAAGTTAGTACATTTATTTGTCCTTGAAATAAACTGTGTGTTCGTCCAAATCCTTCCTCAAGTAGCACAATTACTGCAGGGAGAGTACAGAAGATCTCGGAAATAAAGAATGGGTCTCATTTTGTGGTCCAATTTTGGTCTCTCTTTTTAAGTGTGTGTCTCTCTTTTTTGGGTCCATGTGGAGGTGGGGACCGGAGCGTACGACCAACAGCGCGTATCGTGTGCGAGGAACCCGGGGCGGTCGTACCTCTCTGGGGGCGGTGGGGACCACCACACCGATATACAGCCGTCCTTAGGTAGGTACGGGAAATGGACGCACGTTAGCGGGGCCCACGTTGACCCCCCATTTCTAGTCCCTTCCTTCGTACGGAAGGCATATTTATATATGGCATAAAGTTCTTTTTGCTTATAGGTGCTTACAAAATACATATTTTGTAAAAATTCCATGGATATTGCAAACTGTTATTTATTAACAACCCTAACTAAATTCTAAAATTTTCTTGAATGTGCCCTTTAAAGTTTTCCTTGGTGTTTATTTTAGTATATCATTACAATTCTAGATTTATATTTTTGGACTTAAGACTTCTCTCATATTTGTATAATTTGATCTTCTTCGCCAACATTTGACCCTATAAAGTAGCTACGACGACTTGATCTCCATGGGTCTAACCACCCATTTATTTTGCTTCTTTGCTTGACCTTACTTCCTATATTGACTGCTGATGGAGCTGTCGAAGTTCTTTCCTTTCCACCTCTTAAATGGGTGTGCAATTCGCAAAATATGAGTAATAGGACAACAAGTAATGTTGTTTTCATTTTCATTCTTTCTTTGGACTTAAGACTTCTTCCATATTTGTATAATTTAGAAAATTAACTACTTAGAAAGTATAAAAATTTGTAACTCTTATTCAAATTAAAAAGAAGAAGAAGTAGATATTGCTTCCATTAGCGGTCAATTGTCTTTCTTCAAGACAAGTCTTCTTGAAGAGAAGTAGGGATGCTTTATGAATAGAAAAATAAGTTTAAGTTGTCAAAATTTAAGGTAATATATATACTAATAGATGAGTTTGTTCTACAATATTTTTAAAATAATGGGCGTTTCCTAAAATCAAGAGGAGATAGTTAAAATTTGATCTACTAATGCTAAAGTTACATAGTAACAATATACTATTTCTAGATTATTCTGAACTTGTACAACAATATTAAGAAACCTACTAAGCATAAGAGGTGACTTTTGTCGTATTACAGCTACTACAGTATTCTAATTCAAACCCAACAACCACTGTGAACTAACTTGTCAGATTTGAGTACGGATGAGTACAAAACACTTGCGTTAATAGGTGCTCCTAAAATCAAGAAGCGACAAAAGTTAAATTTGATCTACTAATGCTATAGTTACATAGGAACATGTTGGGATCAGAGCGGAATAAATCGAACCTTCGCTCTGATACCAGATATTGAAAATCGGACACGCCCTCATGCACTTCGATAACGTGTCTGAGACGTTATCGTAGTAAAAACTTAGGCCAACCAACCTGAAATCACTAATCATCGTCTAACGGACACAAAACACAGATACAGACAAGTATATGGCGATAACTATGTCACCTGGACAAATTCCAATCTCAATAACTCAGATGAAATTACAATATTGATAAAAATAATGTTGAACCCTTTGTCCTAATAGGTTCAACCTCCCTCATCACACTCAAGAAAAAAGAAGAAGATTACAATTGAAGTCGCTCACCAACCCGTAGCAATCTCCCTAACCGAAGTTGACGAGTTCTTGATTAGATTTTTTTTTCCTTCTTTTGTCTTGTATGGCGAAGTCCTAAAAGCAAAGTGCTCACATGAAATCTCAACTTTTGTGCTCTGCTTTGTGCCTCCACCCTCACCCCATATATATGATGAAAAAAAAAATCCTATTTTAGATCATAATAGGATTTTCTAGATAAGAAGCTGTTAAATAAGAATCCTTTTACACCTAAAATAGTCCATCAATATCCTATTTTAGATTAAAATATGATCTCCTAAATAGAAAATCCTCAAATAACAATATTATTACATCTAAAGTAGCATAGTACCAATTATGGACATCTAAATCAAATTAAATCAACTATTTAATCATATTTGGACTCCCTAAATATGCTATTACTAAATTCAGACTGGACTCCAACATAACAATATACTATTTTCATATTATTCTAAACTCTCTAAATGTTACCCGATTAAAACAATGTTGAAAGACTATTGAGCACAAGAGGTGGCTTTTGTGGTATTCCATTTACTACATTCTTTTGAGGATTCGAATAAGACAGCCATTGTGACCTAATTTGTCAGGTTTGGGTACGGATTAGTAAAAAACAGGTGCGTCCCAAAAAACCTATCGAGTATAAGCGGTGACTTTTATCATATGTCGGTTACTGCACTCTTCTAAATTCAAATCCGACAACAAATGTGAGCATGAGTTGTAACCTTTAAGTATAGATGAGCATAAAATTACAAATCGAGATAAAAGTTTTTGTGTGCTCCAGTTGTCAATTTAAGTACGGATGAGTATAAACAAGACCAAATATTTTGTACAATAATAGTTATCAAGTTTATATATATATATATATGGGAGCGGATCGGGAGCCCCGCCCGCGGAGCCCCGCCGAAGCCCCGCTCCCCCTTAGCCGTTGGATCGCGCGGGCGGGGGCGGGCCCCACGCGGGCCCCGCGCGATCCGATGGTGCAGGGGGGGGCGGGGCTTCGACGGGACTCCGCGGGCGGGGCCTTTGATCCGCTTCCTATATATATATATATATATATATATATATATATATATATATATATATATATATATATATATATATATAAAAGTATAGATATTTTTTTATTCATTCCACAATTCTCCTCTCATTTAAGCTATTGTTGAGTAAGGCCGCGGGTTGGAATTGCTGACGCTTTTAAAAAAAGTGACAGTAAAAGTAACATTCACTTCAAAAGTTGTCTCAAACTCGAACTCTTTTTCCAAAAATTTCTTTTGATAAAAAGTTATAAACAAACAACTTTTGTAACTGTCTAAAAAAAAGAGTAAAAACAACCAAACCGAACTCAACTGGCTCATATGGTTTGTGAGGAGAGATATAACCTCTTTGGCTAGGCGGACGGTCTCGTGATCGAACGACAAGGAAGGCGGGTGTGTGTGTGTGTGTGTAAAAATTGCTGGCAGCGGGCCCAAATGGTATGCAACGCAGTATGCACAAAGATCCGTGCGTTACGCTGGACATCACAAAAAAATCCAATGATACTAGGTTTAAGATTATTTTTTTTTTTGTTTCTTTCAAAATATTCGACTGTCTTGGATCATAAGAAGCAATTTTTGATAGCAGGTAGGAGGCTTTTTTTTTTTTGAAAGCAATCTCACTAGTCGATCGACTTTTCAATTTTTTTAATAAGCCGTTATTAACAAATAGTCTAGGGCTTAAATTATTCTAATGACACCCCAACTATAACGCTCTGGTGTTTTTGGTGTTTTAATTTTTCACTGCTCTAATTTGGCATTCAAACTTCTTAAATTGCTCTTTTGAAGCACATTTCATCAAATTTGTAGCACATTAATACCACTTTAGAAGCATATCTTGTAGTACAAAAGTACAATTTAAATACTTGTATTGCCAGATATTCTTTTAAAGTAGTCTCGATGTATTTTAAAATTGACGAACTATGCTTCAAAAGAGCGATTTATAAAACTGGAGTATCAAAATAGAGCAGTAAAAAATTAAGATGTCGAAAATGTCCGACGCTATAGTTAGGATAATTTAGCCATAGTCATGGACTGCTTTCCAAAAATCTACCAAATCGGGCATCTTGGGTTCCAAACATATAGGTAAAATTATTTGGACCATTACAATTAAAGAAGTAATGAGGGACGCATTTGCATAAAGGAGTAAGAAAAAAGATCCAAGTGGGAGAATTCCTCTCCGCACGAAACTGGACGGCCATGTACTTGTCTAGTACCTTCCATCCCCACATACCACCTCCAATCTCATCACTATGCCGCTCCCCAAAATACCCTTCACTCAAGCCCCTAATCCCCCACCCCACCCACAGTCCCATCCTCCGTAATTTCCTCCAACTCCAACCCTAAATTCCCAAACTACCCCCAATACATTACTGCTCGCACCTCTGCTGCTCTTCCATTAGATCTCTGCAAAATTTTCAGAGCAGCAGCAGAAGAAGAAAGAAGAAGAACGATGCACTCAACGACGAGCATGCCACCGCCGCCGCTCCGTCCATCGTCGTCGTTGTCTCCAGCGCTTGCTCTGCTCCACCTCTTCCTCCCTCCGACCTCCTTCCTCTTCGTCCCCACTTAAATTTAGCCGCGGCAATTCGTCGAACATGTTGAGGGATCTCCCCTTAGATCTGTGGATCCAGGTCCTCGACCACCTCCCCGACCCCGCCGACCTCAAGTCCTTCCGCCTCGCCTCCCGCCGCCTCCTCCGCGCCGAATCCCTCCGCCGCCGCTCCCTCCGCCCCCTCCGCCTCCACCCGCTCCCCCGCCTCCTCCGCCACCGCTACCCCAACATCGACTCCCTCGACCTGTCCCTCTGCGCCTCCCTCTCTGACTCCTCCCTCCTGTCCGCCGCCCCCTCCTTCCCCCCGGCCCTCCGCTCCATCGACCTCTCCCGCTCCGTCGGGATCTCCTGGAAAGGCCTCGACGCGGTGGTCTCCTCCTGTCCGCTGATCGAGAGGGTGGACCTCTCGCACTGCGTCGGGTTCGGGGACCGGGAGGCCGCGGCGGTCGCGAACGCGGGGGGCCTGAGGGAGGTGAGGCTGGACAAGTGCCTCCACGTGACGGACGTCGGGCTCGCCAAGGTGGCGGTCGGGTGCGCGAGGCTGGAGAGGCTGGGGATCAAGTGGTGCATGGAGATCTCCGACATCGGGATCGAGCTGCTCGTCAAGAAGTGCCCCGAGCTGAAGCTCCTGGACGTCTCCTATCTAAAGGTGGATTTTTATTTTATTTTATTGAATTTTTCTTGCTATTTTGGGAATTTTATTGTGCTAATCTTGGTGCTTTTAGGAAATTTATGTAGATTTTAATTTTGTTAAATAAATTAACTGGAAAAGTAGGGTTACGTTTTGGTGTTAATTTATTATGGTCATTCTTTTCTTTTACTTCATTCATTAACCATAAATTTTGATTCAGAATTCATAAAAAGTTGATTCATTTCATTTGCTAGATGCTGGCATTGTTTACTGCTAGTAATATACTTTTGATTTTTGGATTTTGGTTTAATTTCAGTTGACAAATAGATCCCTTCAAGCTATCTCGTCTCTCGAGAAATTGGAAGACTTGTGCATGACTGGATGCCCTTGCATAGATGATGAAGGCTTGAGATTTCTCAAAAATGGGAGCAGCTCATTAAGGGTGAGTTTGTTGTAAAATTGGAACCGAAGCACAGTTGCTATTTCTTGCCAACTATAATTTAGGCAATTGCTAAAGGCACTATACAATTTACTCAGGACATCCCATTTTTTTTATATTTATTTATCAGTTTGCCACCCAAAAAATTACTCATTTTTTTAGGACTGTCAAAATTTTGACGGTAAAAAAATATGTTATCTTTAATTTTAACAGTCCTACCAATATGCTGGACTATTAAAAATTTCGACAGTAAAAAAAATGTTATCTTTAGGCTTGTCATTTAACAGTCCTTCCAATAGGCAGGGCTGTCAATTTTTTGTCATATTTAGGACTGTCAAACTTTTTGACATCCTCACCCCAAATAAGACTGTCAAAAATTCTGACATTCCAACTCACCCACCTTCCTCCCCGTCTGCCTAGGCACCGCGAGCCACAACGAGCCACCGCGAGCTCGCCCTCGTGCGATTCCCTCCAAGCTCCTCTTCTGACACTCGGACGTCATTGCCCCTCCAGTTGGAGACTCTCCTCTGGAGAAAGGGTATAGTGGTGGTGTGGTGATCGAGATGCGGCGTCATCCCTAAGAACGGGACGAGCTCCGGAGATGAGTGTCGTGGGTGAGTGCTTTTGATACGGCCGAGACCGATCGACTGGCGGGACTTGATAGTGAAGCACGGGCTTCGGTGGTCGCTGAGTGCAGAAGCACTTTCGAGCGCGGCGATGGCACTGCGTGGTGGTCTCTCGACCAAGAGGAGGTGCTTGACAAGACTCTTGGGGCAATGCTGGAATGGTGAGCTTCATGCAGGAGGCGTCGGGCAGCCAGTCTGCTGGGGGAGCTGCGGATGCGGTGGCGTAGATCTCCAACATCCTCCCTTGGGTTTGGAGGGATTGGGGGGGGGGGGGGGGGGGGGGGGGGGGGGGGGGGGGGGGGGGTTTGCAGTCTATAGTAATTTTTGGGTTGTCCTGAGTAAAAATTGCTTCAAACTGGACTACACCAAGACTTGGACTGTCCTGAGTAAATTGTGTAGTGCCTTTAGCAATTGCCATATTTACCTAAGGGCACATGTTAATATATTGATAAATGTGTAGCTCATCAGCACATTTATCAAAGTAGATTTCATTTAAAATGTGTATTGATAAATGTAAAAGATGAGTATCTATATAAAATGTACATTTATTAATGTATTAAGTTATTAAGATGTGCTCTTATGGCACATGTTAGCAAAACCTTTTACGTGTTAATATACAAAATAGTGAGTGTGCGCTAGGGAAAAGTCACTACAAAAAGTTACACCCTAGTGCGGATCCAAATGCCCAGCTGCGAAAATCTTAAGATGTGCATGTAAATATGGGGGCTAAAAGAGATTTTGGCAACTTATCTTGCAAAAAATCGTGCCAAAATCACATGTAGCTCCCTTACACGAAAGTCCTAGACGTCACGTCTCCTAATATGAACATAACTCCAGTTTTGGCAAATGAAGTTTGTTGTTTTGAAGCCGAGCCTCGAAACTCCAAACTTAACATAAATTAAGAAATACATTTTGGCTTGGATTATTGAGTTTGTCCTCATCGAGGACCTCCCACAAGCCCTCCTCTCTGCCGCCTACTCCAACTCCTCCATCTCCTCCCCTGCCTCAACAAAACCCTACTCCTGATCCTCTCCTATAAAAAGTATAGAAGAAAGGGAAAATTTGGGGCTTGATTATTGGTTGGTGGAGAAGTGGGGAAGAAAGGAAAGAAGAAAATGTATGGCTATTTTGTATTCATGGGGAGTGGTTTATGTTTTCATGTGTCATTTCAAAATTCAAAAAACATTTCAAGGAGAAGATGAAGTTAGGTTTATCCGTTTATGTTGGAGTTTGGAGTTTCGAGATTGTGATTCAAATTGATGAACTTTGTTTGACAAAACTGGAGTTATGTTTAGTTTAGATGTTTTGGAGTTTAAGGTTAGTGTTTGAGTTTTGTAGCAAAAGATAGAAGGAAATGGAGTCTTGCAATATAGCAGTGAACATCATGAGATTTTGGCAACATGGGAGTAGCATTCGTGTAATGTAAGGTACAAAGTGAAAGTAAACCAGGCTTCATGATTATATAGTTTTTTAATTAAGTACATTTTTTTGTATATATAATATACCATAAAAAAATAACTTGAAAAATCTGGCTACATATTTCTTTGGAACATTACAAATCAGGATCTAGGATAAGGCGAGGACTGTCTTGTGGGCTGGAAGATCAACCAAATTGGAGGAGAGTATTGGTCCAAAATACTTGTTGGGTAACCTTTATTGAATGCTGACAAAGGGTTGGAGAACTGTTGAAGACGGTTGGAACATTATAGTTTGTCAGAGATGGTTGGAGAAGGGTTTGGGGAGCATTTTATATTTTATATTTTTGTGTTTCTTGGAGACAGCTGTAAGAGGATTTGGTATGAGAGAGAAGGCGTGAGATAGTCGGAGTTCAACAACCAACGTCACAAACCGTCAAAGTAAGACTGGATGTCACTTAAGCTTGGTGTTTCTTTTCAAAAAGCAACAATAAAAGCAGCTTTTGACAGCATGTTCCCACCTGCTTTCAAAAGTTGTCCCAAAATTGAAATGGCTTTCCAAAAGTTTTTTGATAAGTTGTTGTTGCCAATCAACTTTGAGATTGCTTTTCAAAATAATAAGCAAAAACAACCATTATAAACAATCCCAAACACTGTCGTAGGTGGCTGAGCCTTGTGGGTCGCTACCATATTCCCATTGAGAGAAGAAGACGAGAGAAAGAAACTTGACGAATTGAAAGGAAGAAGAGAGAGAAAGAAACTAGACGAATTGAAAGGATCGGAGTTGTCGGGTTTTAAGCCCTTAAACTTGTGTATTATGCTTTGGAATGTAGTCTACAGGTTGCAAAGCAAATGTTATGCACAAATTTTGTAGGCTTCTCATGGACTAGGTTTCACAGGCCTTCTAAGTAGCAAATCTTGAGCACTATGCTACGAGCTTACGATGTAGAGCGAGGCGAGCTGCAAAGCCCAATTTTCAAATACTATCGCCTATTTGTGTAATCCTTCAGCTGTTAATGTTACAATATATGTTTTGTTGGTATAATATATGGATAATAGAATTTCTGTCCTTAAAAGATCGGATACTTCTTGAGGCACAATCAGGATTTTATTATTTTATAGTAATTTGGTGAGCCATAATAATCTGTACTCTAAAGTAGAACTTTGACAACATTGAGATGGTGTGGAGGAAGATTGAAATTTTAAAATAATGCATAGAAATAATTAATGTCCTTATGATTACATTTCAATACCACATGATTTTGGCAAGTTAGACTGAACATCTAAATAGACCTGAAATTTTGTCTTCCAAAGATTAGGTTTAGCAAGAACTTAAAATAATGGATAGAAATAATTAGCAGCCTTGCAATTACATTTCAAAACCTGAAGGTAATATACCACATGATTTTGGTTAGTTAGACTGAACATCTGAATAGACCTGAAGTTTGGTCTTTCAAAATCCTGAGAGGACTGTACTCGGAAAGAGGCATGAATACTGTGAGGACACATCGATTTCGATTTTGGTAAGTTAGACTGAACATCTGAATAGACCTGAAGTTTGGTCTTTCAAAATCCTGAGAGGACTGTACTCGGAAAGAGGCATGAATACTGTGAGGACACATTGATTTCTCATGTGAAATGCGGGGCACTATCTTGCATGAGCAAATTCAATGGACAAGTGGCAAGAAGCGAAAGGGACCCTCCCCAAAGCCTTCTTGAGATCTTTGGCTCAGTGTATAACCTGAAAATGTCATCGTGGGAAGGACCTCTGGACAAATTCAAAACAATTTGATATGTGATTACTTGATCCATTGTTTTCTTTCATGGACACAGCTTGGAGTGTGTATTTTGTCTTCCTTTAAAAGCTTTTTCCCTCGAGTATTTTTCTTGCTTGTAAATTCAACTTCCATCCCTGCTTTATAGGTATTAGATTGGTTTTCCAGTCCTTTTCCCTTGTGGGTTTCAGTGTGAATTGTAGGACTGTAATGGTCAAATTGGGTTGTTGTGCTTTGCTAGTTAAATCTTGGTGATAATTCATAGCTTATGAGGGTTGGAAAGGTTTTCAGGTTCATGTTCGTGTGGTAGATTTTATGCCAATCCCTGGTTTTAGATGCATACATGGATTTCCGGGTTTATGCTTTGTTGTATACATGTTATTGGCAAAATTGAGTGTCAATCTCCTTACTCTGTGATTCTATATTTCAGTGAGACAGAGACCTCAGGATAGAATCCATAGGGAGGTATATTCTCCCCTTATCCTGGGAACAATGTGTTTGTTAGGCCAATTGGGTAAGTTTTAGCAGCAAACAGTTTTATGTATAAGTATTACAATGGTGGAACTAAGTAGTTAAATAGAGTGTTCTTATAATGCAAATCTTTCAATCTTTCAAGAAACTAGTTATATTCTGTTAAGCAGATGGGAACTATAGAAATTTTGATGCCTTTGTTTTTCTTATCTAGTAATTATGTAATTTCCATAAATCGTGCAACTTTTCCCTGGATCCAGCCCATATTTTAAATATACTATATAAGGGTCACATGCTGATCTGTTCAGTTTCTGTAATCTATGTTATGATTAAGGATAGAGGATGTGATTGGTACTAGAAGTTGTTTTTAGGGAACACTCTGATTTGAGAGAGAATGCAGTCATTGATTTGTGTGCTTTTGTTTGAACACAGAGCATTGATGTTTCTCGGTGCGATAATGTTACTTCATCTGGTTTAATATCGGTGATAGACGGGCACAAGTATCTCCAAACCATCAATATCGGTGACTGTTTTCCAGTGAGTTCTATTTCAAAGACCATTCTTTCTGTTAAGTGTGATCTCTTTGATGTTCTTACAATGGTGTATCTTTTACACTCCAGGAGCTGGCACCATCTTTTCTCTCCAAGCTGAGTTCTCTGAAAATGACCTTAAATACATTGAAACTTGATGGCTTTCAAGTCTCTGCTTCGTGCCTTCAAATCATTGGTCTCAATTGCAAACAGTTGGTAGAGATTAGTCTTAGTAAATGCCGAGGTGTAACTGATGAAGGCATGTCCGGGCTGGTCTCCAGCTGCACTGATTTAAATATGATTGATCTCACATGCTGCCATCTTCTCACAGACAACAGCCTTTTGGCCATTGGAAATCACTGTAAGAAGCTGAGGTGCCTCAGAATGGAATCCTGTGCCTTGATTTCTGACAAAGGTCTTGATCAGATCAGCACTAATTGTTCTAGTCTTAAAGAGATTGATCTGACTGACTGTAGCATCAATGACTCAGGTGAGTCAGATTTCTCTTACAATGAGTACAGTTGTGTTATATGTGTTATCACCTTGAAGTCATTTCATCTCCCTCTTTTGCAGCATTGAAATGTTTATCTAGCTGCACTGAGTTGATGGTATTAAAATTGGGCTTCTGCAAGGGAATCACAGACAAAGGACTAGCTCATATTGGTTCAAACTGCCACAAGCTTGAAGAGCTTGACCTCTATCGGTATATATTAAAACTAATCTATCCTACGTTTCAATCTCCTCACGTTTCTGTGATACTTGGAAGCAATTGGCAGGTGCCTTGGAGTCACTGATGATTGCTTGGCTTCTATATCCATCGGCTGCAAGAAGCTGAAGAAACTAAATCTGTGCTACTGCACCCAGATCACTGATCGAGGAATGAAAGATGTGGGTTCACTGGAACTGTTATCGGACCTCGAGTTGAGGGGTCTCGTTCATGTCACAAGTGCAGGAATCGCTGTGGTTTCCGTTGGGTGTAAGAGCCTAACGGAAATCGACATGAAGAAATGCTCCTCTTTGGATGATTTTGCACTATTTGCACTTGCACAATACTCCCATAACCTCAGACAGGTAAAAGCATTCTGGCAAAACCTTCTAGTGTTCTTATTTGCGGTCAAGGGAAGACTGGATCTGTTCTCAGTTATTATTTCATCTTTCTATAGATAAATATTTCCGTCTGTCCTGTCACTACGGTCGGACTGTGGAAGCTGCTCGGGAGTCTGCAGTGCCTGCAGGATGTGAAGCTTGTCAACCTGCCTCGGGTATCTGTGGAGGGGTTTGAGCTTGGGCTTAGAGTTGCTTGCGGTAGGCTGAAGAAGCTGAAGCTGCTCAACGGTTTGATGCATTTACTCTCGCCAGGGCTGCTCCAGATGCTGCAAGCCAGTGGCTGTAGGATTCGATGGGTGAACAAGCCCCTCGTCCTTGTCTGATTGAAGGGATCGTCAAGGTTGGTAATTTAATTTAAGAGGCTTCGTTTTACGAAAGGTTTTTCATCCTTCTGTGAAGGGCTGTCTACCCTGTACGAGGTTTGTCGTGTGGAACTGATGGATGCATAGATTGAGAAAGTAATTGTGTGCTGTTTAGTAATGTATCATCTTCTCTGTGTCATTGACAATGAAGCCTCTTCTGAAACAAGCTCTCATAAACTGATTATAGTCGGCTTCAAACTGTCATCAATACTACTGTCGGAAGTGTTTGGAAGTTTGATATATGAGGTGCAACTGAAACCAAACATTTGTGACGTCTCCGAGATAAAGTGTGGTGCCAATAATGACGACTTAAACTTAGAGAAAAACCTTTGCGTTATCCACAATGATTAAACTTAGTACTGAAGTTATCACTTTCAAGCTCTGTTATATCTCCCATAACAAAAGTAAGACTTGATTTTAATTAAATATTCTAAACTATTTAAGTTTTTCAACTTATATCATATACTTTCATACTATACTACTAAATAACTCAACTATAGTTAGACAACTTAAATACTTTAACTATATCCGTTAAGGTCCATTAGAATATATATATTTTCAATCTCAAATCTTGTGAACCCTAATTTCGAAATTTCTCAAAATTTTACACAATTAGTCACTCTCTCTTCCTATGATTCGATCTTCTAATTCATCCCCGTTACTATGCATTAAGAGATTATGAGGATTTGAAGATATTTTTGAAATATATTTAGTTTTTGTGGGTTTTGCATGTTTATTGTAGGAAGAGCCAAACTCTAGGTTTATAAGTCATTTTTTCTTTTTCTTTTTTCCTTTTGTCTCCTTCCTCAACACATTTAAAGAAGAACAAAAAGAACAAGAAGAACAAGAAGAAGAATAAGAAGAACAAGAATGTGGGATGAGTTTTCTTCTCATCATCTTCTTCTTCTCCACCATTTTCATCATCACCATCTCCATCAAAATCCTAATTTATTTCTTATTTCCAATTTCGATGGCACCCAAAGGCTCCTCACAAATATTGTACAAATCCTAATATTGGTGGGTGAACAAACAATGTACAAACCCTTTGGGGACGAACACGACATTCTTTGTCAAGCAGTCTCGGTAACTCCCCGGCCGACAAAATTCTATTTTGGCAGTCCTAAGATCGACCAAGTCGACTTTAGGACTGCCACAATTTCTGGCAGTCCAAAATAATTCTAGGATTGCCGAAAATTTTGGTAGTCCCGACCGTCCAAAAAATTCATTTTAGGTATAAATATATTTTAGAGATAAGTCTTTCAATTTTGTTCATTTCAAAATAAAACTATTTTAGAGATAAGTCTTTAAATTTTAAATCTATTTTAGAGTCTCTCAATTATCTACTCGGTTTAAAAAAAATTCTAAATTTTAAATCTATCTTATAGATAAATCTCTCAATTTTCTTCATTAATAAATCTTCATAGATAAATCTGTCAATTTTAAATCTATCTTATAGATAAATCTCACAATTTTTAATTAACAAATAATCTAATTGTTGCCTAGTTTAGGACTGCCACAATTTCTGGTAGTCCTAGAAGTATTGAAGACTGCCAGGAATTGTGGTACTCCTTAAATGGACTTGCTGTACAGCAAGTCCATTTCAGGACTGTCACAATTTCTGACAGTCCTAAAATCAAAATGGTCAAATGAAAAAAATACATATGTTATGGCTTATTTCCGTCTTGATAATACAGTGAAATATACATTTTAGAGTTTATTTTCATGCATTGTTTGTGGGAAAGAATGAAATAAACATTTTTAGAGTTTATTTCCTTGCATTCTTTGTGAGGAATGAAAATGGTGAAGATAAAAATGGTGGAGAAGGAAACTAGGGTTTTGATGCAGGGCCGAATTTAGTAGGAAGCCCATGAGGCACTTGCCTCAGGCCCAAAAATTTTAGGGACACCAAAATTTTTTTGTTTTTGTTTTCATGTGTAATATATATATATATATATATATATATATATATATATATATATATATATATATATATATATATATATGCTAGCCTAGTGGTTAAGAGAGATGCATGCGGCCCAAGTAGTCCGGAGTTCGAGCCCCATTGGAGGCGAGTTCGCCACAATTACCCATTGCTTCAATATATTGCTTCAATATATATATATATATATATATATATATATATATATATATATATATATATATATATATATATATGTATTTTTTTTTTTTTTTTTTTTTTTATCAAAAGCCCCCCTTAGAAAGCCCCCCCAAAACCCCCCTCATTCTAATTCGTAATATTAATGTTAATATTAATGTTAATGTTAATATATATATATATATATATATATATATATATATATATATATATATATATATATATATATATATATATATATATCGAGAGTTCGAGCCCCACTGGAGGCGAGTTCGCCACAATTACCCATTGCTTCAATATATATATATATGCAAATGACCTCTAGCCTAGTGGTTAAGAGAGATGCATGCTGCCCCCCATTGCAATTGGGCCCAATTTTGTCTTGTGTGTGCAGCAAAGCAAACAAAGACGAAATACTTTATTTGGTTTTGTACTTCCTTGCTTCCGGCCGCTAGGGGTGAGCAAATACCGACCGAATACTGATTAAAAATATTCTGAAAAATTAAACTGAAATTATGTATCGATACCGAATTGTCGAACCGACTAAAATATGGTATAATAGTAGTGGTAGCGGTTCGTATATATATGTTTGTGTGTGTGTGTGTTTGTGTGTGTGTGTGTGTGTGTATTGTATACCTTTTTTTAGAATGTTGTTCGTGATTAATTTTATGCTACTCATAATTTTTATCCTTGTTTTGGTCAATTTTTCTTAGAACTTAGAATGGATTTTAGTGGACTTGAAGTTATGTTAAGAATGCTAAAAATTGAGTTTTTGATATTTTGAGCTTACGTTTTTTGTGTTCTCATAAAATTTTGAAGTGAATTTTGGTTACTTAAACTTATACTAAAGATTAAACTTAGTGACCGCGTTTGATCTTTTAAGCTCATTTTTAGGTGTTTACGACTTGTTACATATTGTTCTAATAACTTTGATTATTGTTTGGTTGGTAGAGGCTTGGCTTTAAAATTTAATGCTTTCAAAAAAGTAAAAAAAAAATATAGATTAAGCGGTTCTACAATATTAAGTGTGTTGATTGATCAAATGTTAATTGATAAAATACCAATACTGAACAAAAACCGACCGAATAACAATTTAACCGAAACTGAAAACCGATTCTAAATGGTATGATATTGGTATTGATTTTTTAAATACCGATTTAAAAAAGTACCAAAAAATTTGACCAAATACCGACCGAGTATATCAACGCTCACCCCTACCAGCCGCCGACAAGCACTGTACTTCCCTTTTTATACATTCAAAAGAGGAGGACAAGCAACTTTCTTGAATTCTTTCCCATTCTCATTGTTGGCTCCAAAGACCAAGCACTTAATTCCTTTCCTCCTCCACGATGATGATTGCTCAGGTGAGTTTTTTAATTTTTTAATTTTTTGTTGTTGATAGTTTTTGATAAACTCCATGCTTGCCTCTTAAGTTCTTAGCTATAGCTATTAGTATTATCATAAAAAATAAATAAGCAATAATATTACAAATTATTAGAGCAACTTCTATTTACTAATTTATATTCTTGTAGGTGAGTTTAATAATTTATTAATATATATTTTTGTAATGTTGATGATTAGGTGTGTTCTAATTGTTTTTTTTGTAATTTATTAATATTTTTTTTCCTCCACAAGTATGTTCTAATTGTATATTTTTTTGTAGGTTTTTTGGAAAGAGAATCCCTATGGTCGGCTCCTGGACTAAAAGATATACTAGAATCAGCCACTTTTCATTAGGTGAGTTTTATAATTTATTAATATATATTTTATATAAATTGATGTTGATTATCTTTATATGTGGTAGACATAATAATTTTGATTCGAAAAAGAAAAGAAAAGAATAATAATTTTGTTATTTTATTGCATAGTTATTCCTAATAAGATTGAAATCAACTAATAAAAAAAATGAGAAATAAAATATTTTTATATTTATTGTTTATTTGTTGAAAAAAATTATGATAATATCATTTGATTGCATATTGTTCGTATCTAGATAAGCATACGTGTCTCCAATAAGAAAATAGTTTGGTAAAAAAAAATCGTTTGCAGATCACTAGTACAATAGGAAAGCAAGTATGCCTCATATAAGAAAATAATTGTCTGGAGCAGAAAAAAGAAAGAAAAAAACAAAAGGAAGAAGCATTAATTCAAAGTCAAGCAGGGAGTCATTTTACTAGCAAACAAGGGGCAGAGAGGACATAAATCACATAACGAGTTGAAAATTTAATTGGTGAATGAAGAACAACAAAGTCAGAATGATAGTGACAATGAATTGCATGATCACCCTATGAATGATAATGTTAATGAAGAGTTGGATCTGTCACGTCCCGACCCGGAATCACCCGAATCATCGTCCTCGCTGGGGCGTGATGCCGCACGAGCCTGGAGTTGCGCTCGTGCAAGGCAAGATGACAAGTTCTCAAATGGTTATCTTTGAATTGAACGTTAACAATGAAAGGAAAACAGAGTATACGAAAACGATTCTCTTTATTCTTATTCGAAATCAGATTACAAAGGCTTTCGATAGCCCAACGGAATTTTGCAAGATTGGCTACAACACTCAGGTTCTCTCTTGCCCACAAAGGATTTCGCCGTTCCATACATCATGCCTTCTATATCTCGGCCGTATCAATCCTGTCGCGAGTCCGAGCGTCAAGCGATCGCACGCTTCAATACGCTTCGGCATTCCAAGCCTCAACGCGTTCAAGCAACGCTTCGCCGCGGGCAATCCATTCCCTGCACCCTGCATGAAGCTGGTGGGGGATCAGTATGTTCGTCCTCGCATGTACTGAAGCAAAGTTCATCTTTCCAAATCGACATTTTAATATTTATGCTGAATCATGCAACTTAGCTTATGATCTTGCTATGTTCTCCTTAGGGTCAAATTCATGGCATATTCGAAAGCGTAAAGCATGGCAAACATGTTATTCAATTTGCATAAGTAAACAGACAAGCAATCTCGTGTTTGATTCGTGGCGCAACTTACAATATCGACGCACCCGCCCTTGCAACCGACACAAGGTGAATACGTCTATCCGTTTTCCCTGTCATGTAATAAGTGCCCTCTATTCAGAATCCGTCCATGCAGGATATACGCATACCTTGCACTTACAAACTCATCGCCCTTATCTATATGAAGGTCACTAGCTTTTCGGGCTAGAATGGACTTATATTTATCGAATCGAAACATAAGACAATGTTAACTCTGTGCGGTTGCTAACCAACATCAGAGGCCATCGAAATAATCGCAACAAGTGGCTTATCACATTCACTAGAAGGTCGCTACCCTTCTAAATGAAGTGCACCAACAATATCGAAAACGAATCCCTCCTAGGCCGAACGGTCCCAGCGCCCTGGTGTGCCGCGTTCGAAGGAATACCCATGCACGGGCTTTTATATCTTTAAGTCCATTTGACCATGCAACGAATCTTATATTTCAAACAACCAAGCAAGTTCGCTTATCTCTATTTCAATTGGCACAACGCCCGAATGTCCTCAACGAACGCCCGAAGGCCGTGGACATTTCGAAGGGCACCATGCCGCATTATCATCTCGCATTTCTTCCGTTAACTTTCTATTGTTCTTACATTTCATACTTCGTTTCAATGTTCAATGGCATTATGCCTCAACTCAATGTTCATCAACCGAACGACCCGAAGGTCCCGAACACCTTTCGAGGCATTATGTCATATCCGACAGTTCCGCCACATTCATGCCACAACTGCATTCTCTCGCCACGAAGCCATCTTTTATTATCCCGTGCACGTAGGCACGTTTTGACCGTATTCCTATGTTATATGACTCAGCATTCAATGTCCGTGGCTTGCGCGCTAGGGCGCTCGACTATTGTCTTTCAATGTTCTAGCCGTTCTAACTCGTGCGTGAAGGCACGGTATGGTTTCGTGCACTAAGGCACCCGCCGAGTACAGTTATCCCATGTTCTTGCGGCTTGCGCACCGAGGCGCTCGCCTTTGTGATATCCAATGTTCCATAGCGACTCGTACGTTTGCCGTACGATTCATTTCAATTGTTCTATCTAGTATTCGACACGCACTACGTTTATCTCTCTATCGAGCCACGCCCGTGGCGTTGATAGGTTAACTCAGCATACAATGATATATTTGACTTATCGAATGAAGGAGTAAAAAGAAGTCAATCCTTCCACCTTTGAGTCGATACGCCTTTGTCGTTTCGCCGAGCCGATGCGGCTCGATTTCATAATTTTGTTGCACGGGCGACTCTTCTGACTTAGCCATTCGAGCACTTCGTGCTTATTGAATTATACGTCCGATTTGGGCTTACCGTGCCAACGCTTCCGTTCGTCGCAAGGCGACGATTTGCTTTCGCGGACCCCTTACTGAATAAGACAAAAGATCGACCTCTAACATTTCAGCGTAAACGTATAGCCTGTACATGAAACCAACTAAAATCAATACTTGCATCGATTCGGACTTGCGCCTTGGTCGATTCGATTTCTTAGAATCTTCGAGCCATCTCAACGCAATTATCCTTCGAGGCAACGCGGCGCTTCGCATCGATTCACTCGATGCATTCTTTGGGACAAGGCAACTCTTCGCATTGACTTAGTTCGATGCATTGCTCGGGACAACTTAACACTTTGTATCGATTCGCATCAATACGTAATCGGGTCAACGCAACTCTTCGAGTCAACGACTCAGCATAATGCACCGTGCGGAGCGGGGCATTACAGGATCAACCTGCCAAAGTTGAATTGACTGAGACTCATAATGAAGGTCCAAAGCTGCTTGAAAATGAGGTAGCTGATGCTAATATGACTGCAAATGTTGATGAAGATTTAAATCAAGAGACCTTGTTTCCATTAAATGTTGACGATCTAGGAAATTATGACAAAAGATAAGGGACTTCTAGTTGAAAGAGGTCCTAGAAGAGATAACGGTGTCTTGTTTCCCCATGATAGTTCTGGAAGAAAATTTAATTCATCATATTTTATGCGACAGTTGCCAAATGGTGAGATAAATGAAAGAAGATGGCTAGTATATTCTGTTTCTGTCACGATCCGCACCCTGAGGAAGGGCACGAGTACGTGGGTACGTCCAGCCTACGTCGCAGAATCGGCGGTAGAATGCTGTATAGGTCGTCTATAAATACTACAACTAGACAAAATATAAGGGTACCTGTCATCTCCGCATGGAGGTATAATTTGGCATAACTCAATCACAAGACAAACTAGGATAGATAACACGAAATGGAAATATGATAGAAGTGAAAACATGAAATGAGTTCAGGATCCAACACAGCTCAGAGGTATAAACAACATCACAGAGTCACAAAATATAATATAATACTACAGTCTGAAAATACTAGCTGGATCGCAGTCCAGGCAAATCTAACTAAGCTATACTAGTCCAAGTGTGCAAAGTCTAGTGGCTCAACTGCCAGGTCACAGTCCTGGCCTAAGTCTCCATCTGCCCCAACCCTATAGTAGGTCGAGCAGTCTGCCTCGGAATCATCTGTAATATATATCAACGGTATCCTGTTAGGAAAATAAGCAAGTATAAAACACTAACAGCAGTTCCATATAAATTGACAAATTCTATAAGAGACAATTATAATGAAATACAAGACAAAATCAAAGCAGGAATATAACTGGGTATATGAAACAGGATATCATGTCATGGTGATAATATATGAAGATAGAGCAGAACATGATATGATGTATAAAAGTAAACATAAAGGTGCCATGAATTATTAGTGCGTTATGTGATCGGCTTAGATCCAGATCAGGTTGTTCCATCTGACCGGCTATGAACAGGTGTACAAAAGAGCAAGATCAGGCCGGTCACCATGGAAAGCTATGAACAAGTAGGGTCAGACTTTACCCGTTGTGAGGCGAGGGTATAGCTATATATGAACAAGTAACATGTATGAGTGTGAAGAACAATAGGATTTGATCACACAACCACAAATAACTCCCCATCCCCGAATAGTACAATGGATCCGGACATGACATGTCATGATACGGGACTAAAAAGCAGGGGGCCAGCCCACTCCCAAGTCAATGTCTATAAAAGTACAGGTAACAAGTCGAGCAATGTACCAATATACCAAGTAATCCATGAACAACATCTCATGACAGGATCCGACGTATACTAGTCCGCGAAATTATCGTGTCAGGAATCAAGTAAGACACTACAACTGAATCGGATATAGCAGATATCAAGACAATAAAAACTATCAGTGAATGAACTCGCCTGTGGTCCTGAGCTGATAAGGTGAACCGATGCTCAGTGAAGTCACCGACCTAAAAATGAGATACTATAAGTCAAAACAAGATTTGAAAATAAAAGGCATGCTAATTTAGTCATGATATGCAAGTCACGCCCAAACTAGGTCATACTGAGCCAAACTAGGTCAAACTAGGTCATACTGAGCCAAACTAGGTTCACAGAGACACACTAGAACAAACAAGGTCACAGGAAGTAAATCCAAGTCAAACTAGGTCATCTGGGTCAAGGTTGGCTTATAGTTAATTTTGGTCAAAAGTCAAGTCTGGTCAACTCTAGGTCAACCATAGGTCAAAATAGTCAAATGTTGACTAACAGTTGACTTTCAGTTAACTGATCAACTCTGGTTGGTTTTGCGTCAATTCTAGGTTAAGTGTTGACTCGAAGTTGACTTTGGTCAAAAAGTCAACTCTTGGTCAACGGGGGTGAAAACTAGACTAAACTACCCTCATCTAACCATTACCTACCAAGACAACCTATATTCCCCATCTTAGCAATCAAACCCAAATCCTAAACTTTATCCATATCCTATTTTATCCCTTTACAAATATTTCCAATACCTTGTCCCAATACAAAGGCAACCCCTCCTAATCTTGGTAGACTGACCTAGGCTTCTTAGGATAGCTAGACACTAACCTATCTAGATATACCAACCAAGAAATCTAGGTATCTAATCCATCCATCCATCTTATCCCCATGTTGGTCACTCTCAACATACCTTAAGGTAAATCTTGGTATCTTGAGATACCAAGATACCAACACTACCTCTAATCCTAAACCACTACCACCACCACTCACAACCATCATCTATCTAACCTCCATCTAACTTAGAATGCTACTTCTAAAATAACTCTAAAAAATCAACTCAAACATCTACCACAAACCCCTAATGTATCATAACATGTCATATAACATAACATGACCAACCTTATTTTCTACCACTACAAACACTACCCCACTAACCACCTAACACACTAAAATACTCTCTAACTTAGGGTTTTTTCATAGTAAATATTTGGTTCACAAGTGGGGGTCATCATTGGGCTAAAAGGGGGCCAAAAGGGGTGCATTGGGGGATACAAAAGCCCCCAAACTGCTGATGCTGCATGCTAATGCAGTCCCCTTTGGGGGACTGCTGCTGCTGTCTTGGACAGCAGTATAAGACTATTGCTGCTTGCTATTGTCCCTCACAATCCCCCTCCTAACTACCACACACACACACTCCACAAAACATATATAAAGACACCACAAGGTGTGTATATATATATATATATATATAATATATATATATATATATATATATATATATATATATATAGACACTCACACACACAAACATAATATATATACATGAATATAAAGACTCAAGAATGAAATGTAAAGACACTCAAGAACACATCTCATGACATCCAAAATCTGATATTAAAACATGAAATAAATCATTCACACATAACAACAAACACAAATGTGTCCAAATTTGGGGGTTTCCCACATGGACACAAGGCACAACAACAAGGACACTCCTAAATGTCTCCAAATGGACACAAAATTGATACAAATAGAGGACACAACCATGGAGGTGATTCCTATGGGTTCAAAACATTCCTAAATGCATGAGAGTTTGATTTAGAGGGTAGATTTTACCTTTCGGGAGGTAAAATCTCAAAGAACTCCTTCCGATACGGCACCGACACGAAGGAATCTCCAAAAGGACATGAACCAATGCAAACTCCTCCCAAACTTGGCTAGCACCTTTTCTTGCTAGAGTAGAGAAGAAATGAAAAAGATTGGATGGAGGAATGGATTGATTTGGAGATGAAATCAATGGAGGCTCTTCTCAAATTTGGGGAAGAACTCAAGAGAGAGAAATTTGTGGCTAAGAACAAAATGAGATGACTCACCCCTCTCCCTCTTGTGGCCGGCCATATAGGCTTGGTCATGACATTTTGGCAAAGTCCAAAATGCCCCCCTCTTGTGTCATTTGGTTCAACTTAAGTTAGATTTTGGTTTGGGGCTAAAATAGACTAGTTTGAGTCTCTAATCAACCCAACCTTGTCATGAGAATTTAGCCTAACCATACTAACTTAAATATTGTCATTTGTGGGCCATGTCTAGCTATTGAGTGGGTCCAACTAAAGTCGAAGCTACCCCGGGTCTCCGATACAAGTCGGATTGAGTTGAAATTCGAACCCGACTCAAATAACCCCAAAACAATATCATAAATAATAAAATAAATCCAAAAATATTTTAAAATAAAAGATAACCAAAATACTCCTGTTCTTGAAAACTGGGGGTGACAGTTTCTATGGACATTTTTTTTGATTTTTGTTGCAAGTTGTTCAAGACTTAGAGGACCATGTCTAAACTTGGCCATTTGGCTAACGAAGGATAAAAAAATTGGAAAAATCTCAGACAAAATATCAGACTTCATGGAACTAGTAAAGAACATATTGGTTGCATGACTAGTTGGATTGAATTAGAAAGAAGACTTCAAAAGAATAAGAAAATTGATGAAAGCGTACAAGTAGCAATCAACAAAGAGAGAGAACATTGGAAATAGGTGTTAAAGAGAATAATTGCTGTTGTGCAAAGACTTGCAAAAAATAACTTGGCACTTCGTGGAGATTGTGATAAGCTTTATGTTGAGAACAATGGAAACTTTTTGCAACTAATTAAGATGATTGTTGAGTTTGATCCAGTAATGGAAGAGCACATTCGGCATATTCAAGCACGCCAAATTTATTTTACATATCTTGGCCCCAGAATTCAAAATGAATTGATACAAATGTTGGGAGTTGATGTAAGAAGTTCAATTGTTACAAAGATTAAACAT